>CM069911.1:110867068-111428658 GCA_036172215.1 Camellia granthamiana
ATCAAATACTATTAAAAAATAATAGCATTTTTTTGTAAATACTATAAATTTCATTGGCATTTTTCTTCAGGTAACACTTATTATTTTTTAACTCATTTGAAAATTTTAAAATTCTATAACTTTTGATCTAAATATCAAAAAAAAAGTTTTTTTTTTTAAAAAATTTGTATTCTTAGAATTGTTTCATCAAGGTCTATAAAATAAGATTAATGATAAATACAAAATTCTTAATAAAAAAAAAAGTTAATGAAATTTCACTAACTTAAACAGGTCAGTTCGATTAGTCAGTGAAATTTTGAGAATCAAGTTAGAGTCAATGAAATTGCATGAATTATTTCTTCAAAATTTCATATTACTATAGAGTAATTTATAAAGAAATATTGGGCCGAGTTGGGATTCTTTATTCTCTGTTTTGGGCCGGAATAAAGGCTGGAGTATGGACTTCAAGTAGCTCGGTCCCATTTTGTCTGAATACCAAACTGGGCAGAGGGGTTGACCGAGCTACCTAAAACTAGGCCCGGTGGCTAGCCCAGGTGTTTGTAAGATGGAAGACCGAGCTAGGTTTAGCTCGATCAATGCCATCCACTTCATTACCTAGTTGAGGGTGTGACCAAAGCAAGTTAGCTCGGTTATGTTGCACCAGCCTATTCAAAGGAGAAAACTATTTTACTTGGTCGATAGTAAGTAGAGTGTTATTAGGATAAACACTCTTCATTGGGAGTGTGATTCCTAGGAGGACTCTTATAAGGAGAGTTGGAATCCTACTAAGAGTGTGCCAGGCAGAATCTATAAAAGCTCATAGCAGGACCTATGCACAGATATCCCAATTTTTACTCTCAATAACACAGAGCTTTTTGTCTATTGTCTATTTGCTGGCTTAAGCATCGGAGAGGTATCTGGCACACACCCGCCGGCTAGCTCACGTTTATGTTTTCAGGGAGTAAAGCGATGACGTTTGGAGTAGTGCAAACTTGATCAACAGGATTATATGAGAAGATTATTCTGTGCTCGTACAATTGGCGCCGTCTGTGGGAATACACAAAGAACAAAACCTTTTGATCGAGTTTTCCTCTCTAGTTGAAACCAATGGTGCACAATGAAGATTTGCCACAATCTGCTATCGATGGGCAAACCCCGGAAGGGGCAGGAGGCGCAAAGGTTTACCTTCTATCCCACCCATGGCAGAATTAGAACCCCAGCGACGGAACTCCCGGAGGGGACACACGGGAGAGACGGGGTACCAATCCCCGTTGCTCTCAAAGTCCTGAAAGACAGAGGCGGAGGTTGGATCCTCAAGTTCTGGAGGATTGCGTGAGGGAGCAAGATGAGTTAATAAGGAGGATGACGGTAGACATGGAGACAATGAAGCGCTAGATAAAGGAAAAAGGTGTGGCAACGGAAGAGGGACGCAAAGGCAACACACCCTTTTACCACTTGGAAGATCGTGGCAGACACGCCACGCCATCACAAGCAGAAAGTAGGAGCCTTAGAACAGGTGACACTCAATTAAAGACTTCCAGGACTCGTTACTCCAGGTTTGAGAGAACGAGGACTGAATGATCGTATACAGAGGGAAGCAACTATCAGCCCTCGCACATGCACCAAACGATATCTAGGTACACAGAATTGCCCAGGTCAGCGGACCTGCGAACAGTGCTTGAGGAGAGGGCCCGATGAAAGGAGGACGCCAAGGCTCACGACCGTCGCAGAGTTTCAGCCCTACAGCGGTTGGCCCCTAGAACACATGAGAGTGTCGAGCTAAGGATGCCAGTGTCGCGCCGTGCTTATGAACCAGCAGATAAAGTATTAGCAAGGTTACAAAGCTCACCATTTGTTCCGGCAATTGAGAACGCACCACTACCCTCAGGCTTCCACCAGCCCAAGTTCACCACCTATGAAGGGAAGTCGGACCCCTACATGTACTTAAGCCACTTTCGCTAGGTTATGGCAGTATTCCGGCGAAACGAGGCTCTAATGTGTATCCTGTTTCCATCCAGCCTTGGCGACCTAGGTCTAACCTGGTTCAAAAGGCTGCCAGAAGGCAGCATAGCCTCATGGGCACAGTTGGCAGAAGCGTTCGTGACTAGATTCTGAACGAATACCAAGACACCAGTGGAGATTAACCAGCTACTCTCCATTGACATGGGCGAAAATGAGACATTGAGGTCTTATAACAGCCGATATTGGGAGACTTTCAACCAGATTGAGGATTGCCCTACAAATCTCGCCATCGTACAATACAAACGAGGTTTACCAGTCGGTAACAAATTGAGGGACTCAATGACAATGATGCCACCCCTCACAATGGTGGCTCTAATGGAGAGAGTGCATCAACATATTCGAGTAGAGGAAGATAGCGCCCGTGCTAAAGCAAAATCTGGCATAACAGCGATGCTAGATAAAAAGACTACAGCAAAAATCAACACAGTAGAACAACCAAGCCAGAATGGGCGACGCAGGCGAGCCAACAGAGAGGACCCAGAAAAAAGGAAGTTAAGAATCCGCATTGCCATTACCACAGTATTCAATAAACCTATCTACTGGATTCTTAGCGAGATACGTGATAAACCCTTCGTTCGTGCGGCCAACCAAGTTAGGAGAAGCACAAAAGGGCTATGATGAGAGGTCCCGTTGCACCTTCCATGATGAGAAGGGGCACCGCACTGAAAATTGCACACCATTGAGGCAACATCTGGAGGAGTTAGTGGCTGCTGGACACCTGGACCAGTATATAGAAGAGGGAACACAGCCAGCCCCCCAGGACCTTAACAGACCAAGCGGGATGCCAGTCGACGGTCTACCTCAAGGCATAATCAACATTATACATGGGATCGTCGAACTTGAGAGGGTATGTGAACTCAAGGGGATGATCAAAAAGGCTGAGCACTTGAGAGAGGTATTAAGTGCATAACCTACAGTCAAAAGGGGCAGAACAGAGGCCACGAACGTCATATCCTTTTCAGACAGAGATCTAGCAAGGCTACATTGCCCTTACAATGACGCACTGGTGGTCACTTTGTGCGTCAAGAATTTCGACATCAAGCGGATTCTGATTGATCAAGGAAGCTCATGCGAGATAATGTACTACGAGACCTTCAAACAACTGAAATTGGAGGACAAAGACTTAGCACCTACGATATCTCCCATTGTCGGTTTTAACTCAATGCCAAAGTGGCCAGTGGGCAAGATAATCCTCCCAGTCAAGGCAGGAACCATGACAAAATAGGTGGAATTCTAGATATTGAAGGTGCCTTCCACTTACAACATAATCTTAGGAAGAGCATGGCTACATGCCATGTGCTCAGTGGCGTCAACCTACTATCAGGCATTACGATTCCCTAACGAAGTCGGCGTGATCGAAGAAGTCTTAGGAGACCAAATCATGTCGAAGCAGTGTTTCGTCATAGTAAACGGTAGTCGTGCTACAAAAGGGTTTGTTCAGATGGTGGAAGAGCCAGGAAGCAATGAACTGTTTGCAGATGTCGGCAAAGCAGCAGAGCAGAAGGCAGTGGAAGACTTGGTTGAGGTAAGGATAGATGAAAAGAACCCAGAAAAGTTCTTTTTGCTTGGCTCGTCTTTGTCCAACATTAAGAGAATAGAGGTCATGGAATTCTTAACCTCTAACATCGAAGTGTTTGCCTGGACACCATACGACATGCCCGGCATTGACCCAAATTTCATCTGCCATCAACTTAATGTCCACCCAACTGCCAGACCAATTATTCAGCGAAGTCGCCGATCGACACTCCACCACACAGAGATAGTGGCAAAAGAAGTAGGAAACCTGCTGGAGGCAGGAGCCAACAGAGAAGTACATTATCCTAGGTGGATCTCCAACACTGTAGTAGTGCCAAAGAAGAACGGCAAGTGGCGCATTTGTGTGGACTACAAAACGATCAACAAAGCATGCCCAAAAGACAATTTTCCCCTACCACGGATAGACCAACTGGTGGACCTGACGGCAGGGTATAATCGACTTAGCTTCCTTGATGCGTATCGAGGTTACCATCAGATCGCTATGTATGAACCAAACCAGGAGGTCACGTCATTTACAACACCCAGAGGATTGTACTGTTACAAAGGTCATGCCCTTTGGCCTAATGAACACAGGGGCTACATTCCAACGGATGATCACCAAAATGTTTGAACCATTATTAGGCAGAACAATGGAGGCTTACATAGATGACATGGTGGCCAAGAGCAAGGATGAGAAGAACCATCTCAGAGACTTAGATGAAATGTTTCAGATTTTGAAGTCCCATAAGTTACGTCTAAACGCATCTAAGTGTGCATTCGGTGTAGGATCAGGCAAATTCCTAGGCTTTCTAGTCACCAACCGGGGTATAGAAGCTGATCCCTCTCAGATCAAAGCAATCCAAGATCTTGAGAGGTTCAACACAGTCAAAGAGGTACAGCATCTCACTGGCCTAGCAGCCGCGCTCAACCGGTTCACAAGTCGGTCGTCAGACAGATGTCGACCATTCTTCCAAGCACTGAAGGCCAAATTTGAGTGGGATGAAGAATGTGACTGCGCCCTGGAAAGCTTGAAAGACTACATGACCTCTCCTCCGTTGTTAGTAACCCGGATACCAAAAGAAGAGCTCTTTTTGTACTTAGCAGTTTCACAGCATGCAGTCAGCGCAGTGTTGGTCAGAGCGGAAAGAATCCAACACCTGCCTATCTTTTATGTTAGCAAGACCTTGCTGGGCGTTGAAACAAGGTACCTACCATTGGAAAAACTGGCGTTAGCTTTTATGATGGCCTCAAAAAAGTTGTCACACTATTTCCATGCCCACATCGTGATTGTCCTAACGGCTTTTCCATTAAAGGCCTTGTTTGAGAGGGCGAATTTTTCTGGACGAATCTTGAAATGGGCAGTAGAGTTGGGGCAGTTTGATATCAAGTTTCAACCCAGAACCGCAATAAAAGCCCAAGCTTTAGTAGACTTTGTGGCTGAGTCCACACCAGGAAGTCATCACATCTGCTCGGTCGATTTGACTGACGCAACCGAAGTAAGGGGTAAAAGTGCCGCAGGAACTGCGCAGCCCTAAATGCAAGATGCCCAACTGCATTACAAGCCATATAGAACTGAGGACAGGACGGAAGGAACAAACCATGCTATTCCTAGTGAGGACTCATCAAAAAGTAAAGACTTGAGGCAGTCAGACAGTGAAGATCAAACCCCAACAGCAAACATCAACTTGGAAGAAAACATCAGCAACACCCATGATCCCAAGACATTATCTGATCCCTCTATTTGCTGGAAGCTATTCGTTGGAGAGATGTGGAAACTCTTCGTGGATAGAGCATCCAACAGGCATGGTGCAGGACTTGGCATAGTCCTCATCTCACCAGATGGCCTAACAATTGAACAGGTAGTCAACCTGGGCTTCCCAGCATCCAATAACGAGACGGAGTATGAAGCATTGTTAGCAGGCTTAAAGTCAGCACTTTACATGAAGGCCACCGAGCTGATAGTTTACAGTGACTCCCAGTTGGTAGTAAACCAGATTTCAAGCGACTACGAGGCGAAAGATGAGAGGATGGCTAAGTACCAAGAGTTAGTCAGAAAGGAGATCATGAAGTTCGAAGTAGTTCGAATAGAGCAAATCGGCCAAGAAGAAAATAGTAAAGCAGACGAGCTGGTAGGTTTTGCTTCAATGGCAGATACATCTATCCCACACCCATTATTGATCGACTTCCTACCTAGACCAAGTATTAAGGAACCCAAAGCAGCCGATGCATGTTGCGCCGAGCTAGGCCCATCATGGATGGATCCCATTATAGTATTTTTAAAAGATGGCATCTTGCCTGAAGAAAAGAAAGAGGCAACAAAATTAGAGCAAAATCACAGCGATTTTGGCTCTCTCCATCATTGGCGTTATACAAAAAATCCTTCACAGGACCTTACCTAAAATGTGTCCACCCCAGCAAGGTCGAGGCATTTTTGTTCGAGATACATGAATGCATATGTAGAAGCCACCAAGGGGGAAGATCATTGGCTTACAGAGTAATTTCACAAGGATATTGGTGGCCATACATACAAGCAGATTCAGAGAAATATGTCAAGAGGTGCGAGAAATGTCAGAAGTTCGCACACCAAATACATCAACCAGCCAGAGAGCTTCTACCATTAACTAGCCCATGGCCCTTCGCAATGTGGGGCCTGGACATAATGGGACCACTTCCAACTGCACCCAGTAACAGAAAGTTCTTTCTCGCAGCAACAGACTACTTCACAAAGTGAGTGGAGGCAGAAGCACTCGCATCAATAAAGGAGAAGGATGTTAAGAAGTTCGTCTGGCAGAATATCATAACTCGATTCGGCATACCCAAGGCTCTAATATTTGACAATGGCACTTAGTTCGATGGAAAAACTTTCAAAGGCTTTTACGAGGAATACAAGATAGAATTCTACAACTCTACACCAGCATACCCTCAAGCGAATGGCCAGGCAGAAGCATCAAATAAAGTCGTCTTAGATGGTTTGAAGAAAAGGTTGGAGAGAGCAAAAGGCAAATGGGCTGAGGAGCTTCCTCATGTTTTATGGGCTTACCGTACCACACTTCGGCGATCAATTGGAGAAATGCCTTTTTCCTTGGCCTATGGCATGGAGGCAGTAATCCCACTGGAAGTAGGCCTCCCCACTATTAGAAGTGAAAATTTTGACCCAAACTTGAATGAAGAATCCATAACCTTAGAACTCGACCTTGCAGAAGAAAGAAGGAAAAGAGCACTAGTTCACATTGCCTCGTACCAGTAAGAGTTATCCAGAAAATATAACAAAACAGTACATCCGAGACAGTTCAAGATTGGAGATTGGGTACTGCACAAAGTAATGGGAAACACTTTGGTACCTGGAGATGGCAAGTTAGGACCTAACTGGGAAGGACCATACAAAGTGGTTGGGTTAGCAAGAAAAGGGGCATATCACTTGGAAGATAGAGACAGCAAAGCTATTCCCAGGCCATGGAACACTGTCAATTTCAAACTATTTTATTTTTAGCTTTTTCTTAAATACTTGTAATTTTTCTTTTTCAAATAAAACAAGTAGTTTCTTTTTTCGCACAATTCTTTCTACTGTACAAGTTGTTCTAAGTCAGTACCAGCTAGGGGCAATAGAAGGAAGTTGGCAGGTATGACCAACATTTAGCTCTCTTTAGCCGAGATAAGGATCAAGGCTGAAGAAAGTTGGCAGGTATGACCAACATTTAGCTCTCTTCAGCCGAGATAAGGATCTAGGCTGAAGGAAGTTGGCAGGTATGACCAACATTTAGCTCTCTTCAGCCGAGATAAGGATCAAAGCTGAAGAATGTTGGTAGGTATGACCAACATTTAGCTCTCTTCAACCGAGATAAGGATCTAGGCTGAAGAAGGTTTGCAGGTATGACCAACATTTAGCTCTCTTCAGCCAAGATAAGGATCTAGGCTGAAGAAGGTTGGCAGGTATGACCAACATTGAGTTCTCTTCAGCCGAGATAAGGATCTAGGCTGAAGAAGGTTAGCAGGTATGACTAACATTTTTCTTAGCCGAGATAAGGATCTAGGATGAAGAAAATTGGTCGGTATGACCAACATTTAGCTCTCTTCAGCTGAGATAAGGATCTAAGCTGAAGAAAGTTGGCAGGTATGACCAACATTTAGCTCTCTTCAGCCGAGATGAGGATCTAGGCTGAAGAAAGCTGGTAGGTATGACCAACATTTAATTCTCTTTAGCCGAGATAAGGATCTAGGCTGAAGAAAGTTGGCAGGTATGACCAACACATAGTAAAGTTAACAGATTACATGGCTCTTGGACCAAGATGGCTATCTCGGCTAGGAAATATTAAGACATCGTAACCAAGTAGAGAGTTCAAGACTGATGTAATTAAAAGTTAAAGAGTAATTACAAGAGTGGAACCGAACAAAAAGATTGGAAAATTCCAGATTTCATTCCATTTGAAAAATGTGCATTACAAGAGGGGCTTCAGCCCGGTTACAAATTCTTTCAAAAGTGAACATCAAAAAGAAGAAAAACATGATCAAGAAAATAGATCGTCCAAGTCTGCATCCAAGTCAACCCGAGCTTCACAACTCGGTAGACCGATTCCAGCAGGCACATCTTCAACCGTATCTAACACCGGTGACTCCACCTAAGTTGTCTAACTGGTCTGGAGACCGCGGTCATTGTTAGCAGATGTGGCATTGTTTGGATCAGGTGATCCTTCTTCCTCCTCCCCCTCTTGGAGAAGCTTCTGTTGGATGGCGTTGGCATAGTCTGCCATATAACTTGGAATGAAGTGAGGAGGAGGGTTCTGGAAGACCTCAGTTTCTGGGCCCTGACCGAGCTTCGCAATAGCTGCCTTCCAACCATATTTGAAAAAGATGTCTTTTGCAGCTTCGCACAGCAAGACATACGTGGCCTCTCTTTCTTTGTAGCCACAGCATTTAGCGTCCTGCATGTTCTTTTTTAGCTCGGCTATCTCCGTATCTTTTTTCCTTTCAAGCTTGGCCAGTTCGCGCAGATAGCGGTCTTTTCTTTCGACCAGCGCCTTCTGCTTGTCCGTTTCCGCCGCGTTGACCAGCTCGGTGGGGCGAGCATTTTCAGATTCGAGCTCGGTCATTTTTTGTTTGACCTAGTTCAGCTCGGCCGTCTTAGTGTTGGCATCTGCCACGGCCAGCCACGCTGTCTTGCAAAGCTCCAGCACGCGCTTATGCGCAATATGGTTCTTCTGCATGGCCTGCAGAAGGAGAGATAGCAATTATGACTAAAACCAAGCAAACAGATGTGTAAACTGGAAAACAAACAGAGGGAGCACTTACCAGCACCATTGACTTAGTTGCCGAGCGAATTGCCTTGAGCTCGGTTAAATGGTCATGGTGCTCCATGTCAGATGGTAGGCACACACTCTTGGCGAGGTTGAAAGCAAGCGTATGATCCTTCTCAGCCGCCACCGAGTCTGTGGTGGTAATAGCTCGGTTCTTGTAAGTTATTTTTGGTGCCCATTCTGAAGGGCTAGCTTGGTCAGTGTGGATAGGCTCAGGGCTTGGTGGTGTTGTTTCAGGAAGCACGCGATCCTCCTTATCAATCAACCGTTGTTGCTCGATCGAAGAAGTACGCGCACGCTTGCTTGGCCGAGATGATGAGGCTCATGTTGTTGGGAGGGCCACCATAGCCTCGTGTGTTTGACCGGCTTGTGGTGTCT
Source organism: Camellia granthamiana (assembly GCA_036172215.1). Lineage (NCBI taxonomy): Eukaryota > Viridiplantae > Streptophyta > Magnoliopsida > Ericales > Theaceae > Camellia > Camellia granthamiana. Next base: position 110,876,254 of record CM069911.1, read on the forward strand.
CGGTTTGAACCTCGCCAGTTGGAGTTGATGTTTGTTTGGTGATCAAGGCTCGAACAGCTCGGCGCTTGGCCATTTCTTGTTCTTCGGTTTGGGGAATGAGGTTGATTTATGGCAAGTTTGGGTCCGGTTCTGGTGATGGTTCCAGAAGAAAGTCAGTTACCCTGACTTTCCTCCTTCCACTATATCGATAGGTCGGTTCGAAGTTAAGTAGCTCGGCCCAATCTCGATGACGGTACCGAAGTGCGGCACGAAGAGCGTCTTGGTTGGTGTATTGGTATTGTGATTTTAGCTGGTTCAAGTCTGCATAATCAGAAAGGTAACGGTTAGCACGGTATAAAATTATAGCCTGGAATAGCAAAGCAAAAAAAAAATCGAGGTATCCTTACCAGCAGTCTCCTTATTCCAATTTATGTTATAGCCCGGTATTTGGGCTTCCTGGTCTTCAAAATTACCAGAAACCCAAAAGAAGTCGTCGTCATTTACATCTTTATCCGGTGTGTTTTTTATTATTTTCTCTCGGCCTCTTCTTACCCTTAAATAATACACCCAACAGTCATCATTTTGGCCGAGCGAGTATTGATGGAATAGCTCGGCCAATCCGAGGTTGAGACCGAGCTGACGGTTTAGCTCGGCGATGCCATTTATTATTCTGTAAGTATTGGTGCTGAGTTGAGTTGGGCATAATCTCGTCTGCCTGAGAAACTCACATATCAGTGGTTGTACAGGGAATCGGAGACCGGCCTCTACTATTGATATTACGATAAAAGGAACGAAGCCCAATTTTCCCCAGGGCATGGTATCTAGTTTGGCTAAAGATAGATGGACATCGTCAGAAATATTATAGTCCTTACGAAATTCGGCAATACCCCCAGGTGAGTCTACCAAGAACCGATATTTACCCATTTAACTTAAATTGTGTACAAATTAGCACGGTAGCCTAGCTTGGTGTTGAGATAACGTTGAATGTCTCGGTTGAGCAATCGTGCAAAGATGTGCCTGGCCAACCTAGTCAAGTCTGCAAAGTGGAGATAAAAAGTGTTATGCCCTGATCAATGAACCGGGCTAAGCAAAATGGCAAAATAAATATAACCCTAATTTGGCTAAATGGGTTGCAACCTGTTCTTAGTTCGATTGTAGCACGAGTTTCTAGCTCGGTTATTGAACATGAAGGTTCTTAGATCGGTCGTGACACAAGGAGTGGCTCAAGGTTTTAGTTCGGTTATTGGGTGAGGTTTTCTAGTTCAGTCGTGTATGCACCTATTACAAACAGGTTCTTAACTCAGTCGTGGTGTTATTTTGGATAAAAAAGATCGCATTCCAGATTGATTGAGAAATCCAGCTAAAGTGTGATTAAGGTCTAGGTATGTGGTTTTTGGGATTTAGTGGTTCTTACCCATTTATGTTAAAACTACAAGAGTGTGTTTCAAAAAACATATGTATATATTTCTGTACTACACATACTCATAGAATAAACGAAAAAAGAAAGGGATTGAGCCACTTACAGTTTTAAAATGAAAGGATGAAGATCAACACAATGAGGATGCCAGTTAGAACACAAGTTTGGCAGATGCTATGGTCGTGAATATGGAGACTCAGAAGGCAAGGGAGAGAAGATGAACAGTGAGAGTGTTTGGATTCAAAAGAGGGGTTTTTGTGTAAAGCACAAAAATAGGCGGGACTGTTCAAAATTTTCGAGGTACAAAGACAGCTGTGACAGTTGTACTTGACCAATAGGACTAAGCCATGTGTCCAAGGGAATAGATAACGATTCAGACGTGCTTGAGAGGCGAAACGATGTCCAGAACAATTGACATGACGTTTATGAATTGAGAAAATTGGTAGCCCGGTAGAAAATGAGCTCGGTTGGAGGCTTGGACATTTAGCTCGGCTGATGACGAGTAATCCCAAATCATGCGTTGCAGATGGAATTAATGGGCAATTGAGAGGATAATTTATAAAGAAATATTGGGCCGAGCTGCAATCCTTTATTCTCTGTTATGGGCCGGACTAAAGGCCAGAGTATGGACTTCAAGTAGCTCGGTCCCATTTTGTCTGAATACCAAACTGGGCAGAGGGTTGACTGAGCTACCTAAAACTAGGCCCGGTGGTTAGCCGAGGTGTTTTGTAAGATGGAAGATCGAGCTAGGTTTAGCTCGGTCAATGCGATCCACTTCATTACTTAGTTGAGGGCATGACCGAAGTAAGTTAGCTCGGTTATGTTGCACCAGCCTATTCAAAGGAGAAAACTATTTTACTTGGTTGGTAGTAAGTAGAGTGTTATTAGGATAAACACTCTTCACTAGGAGTGTGATTTCTAGAAGGACTCTTATAAGGAGAATTGGAATCCTACTAGGAGTGTGCCAGACAGAATCTATAAAAGCTCATAGCAAGACCTATGCATAGGTATCTCAATTTTTACTCTCAATAACACAGAGCTTTTTGTCTATTGTCTATTTGCTGACTTAAGCATCGGAGAGGTATCCGACACACACCTACCGGATAGCTCACGTTTGTGTTTTCAGGGAGTAAAGCGACGACGTTTGGAGGAGTGCAAACTTGATCAACAGGATTATACGAGAAGATTATTTCGTGCTCGTACAGATCTTATTTGAAAGATCTTGTTAATAGGATTCTAAAAATGTAAATTTTACACACAAAAAAAAAAAAAAATTGAGATGTAAATAAAAAAAATTATTAAATTTTAAAGTTTTGAAATTACTCAAACAATGTAAAAGGTCATAGGATAGAGAAGCTGCGCTATGACAGAAACAATGAGAAAAATTAAGATTTTGAAGACAATGAGGGCATTTTGGACCATATATGTTAATATTTGTATTTATCACTTTAAGATTTCAAATCTCAGGAACCTTAAATAGTAAGCAAATTATTAGTGTCCTTAAACTCTTACATAAACTTGTAGAGGGATGTCTCCACAATTTCTCTCATTTTTTTATATGTTTTTTTAAAATTTATTTTTAGTGATTTTTATTTTTTTAATTTTGTGTCAAATTATTTTACTTTAGTACATTTAGTGTAGATGAATCACCACAAAAAAAAAAAAAAAAAAAAAAAAAAAAATTTGAAAGAATCCAAAAAAAGTTCACTAAACAAAAAACGAAAATCAACTCTCTTTTTTTAAAAATTTTTAAATTTTTTTGTATTTAGTGATTTTTTTTTCAATTTTTTTATTTTTAAAATTTTTTAGTTAGTCTAGTCAAGTAAATTCTAAAAGTATAAAAAATATTTTAAATAAAAAAAAATTAGTGAAAAATCCCATACCAAATGTCATTTATACTACAATTTTAAAGGGTTTGATTTCTCTCATGTTCAAATTTCAACTTGAAAAAATTTGAGGCGTCTGTGGGGCCTACAATGAATCCCATTTTGATAATCTAAATCGTTCGTTTTGTAGAGACTTCCATATATATCACTTATGAAAAAAATTAAATCGACACGATAATCGTAACATTTTCTTTTTTTTTCGTGTTTGTTTTTTAAAAAAAGTGAACATCTAGTATTTTTTAAAATAAACATCTATTTTTTAGAGACAAATATAATAATTGAAATAATTACGATTATCAGATTGATTTAATTTTTTTCATGAATCTTATACACGAAGGACTTTACAAAATGAATAATTTGAATTATTAAAACAGGATATATAAAGAGCCTCACGAACCCCTCAAATTTTTCTCAAATTAAGATTTGAGCTTAAAAAAAGTCCAACCTAATTTGAAAATAGTATCCACTTACCCCAAATGTCCGCCCCTTAAAAAATAAAAATCTATAAAGATGTCTTTTATTATAAAAAGGACCAATGTCATATCATTTTGTAGAAATTCTGTATAAAAATTCTAAAGGGATGACACTTCCAATTTAGAAAATGTTGTAATATATATATATCTTTCATTGTATAAAGTGATAACCCCCCGACCCAAAGTATATATTTTCTATTTGTAGATCATCTCTCAATTCAACTCAGAAAATTTTATGATACATGGAGTAAAATAGAAGTACTATTGGTATAATTTCCCTTAATTTTTTTTTTTTTTTGTTGGAGTTATTGCTTTGTTTCTTGGATGATTAGCAAATAAGTTGAACAGGGAAAAAGTAATTGCACTATATATGAAATTTGGACAAATTACATTTTGAATCCTTGCATTTTGCATCAAATTTTATTTTGATCCCTGCATATAAAATTATAATAGTCAACTTCTTGTACTTTTAGTCAAGTATCAATATCCTTCTTTTATTACTCCACCATATAAGTCTTTAACAAAAATTAGGAATGCAACAAGTATAGGACTATAAAATGAGATCAAAGAAGAAAAATCACTTCATTTCTCACCTATACATATTTTGATTTAAAATTTATATCAAATTATGATTGTATTTAGCCAAAACAAATACAAATTGTGAACGATTAAGGAAATGAATTAAGGTTTTGCAAAAAGTAGAATCATGAAGCCCTTTTCTTCATAGTAACACAATCACCTATCTATTCCTCTTCATTTCTTTTCGATTTCTCTACTACCTTTTTTTTTTATTATTTTAAAAAAAGTTTCAAAAGCTCTATTTTTTTTTTTTTATACCTTTTCATCCCTATTTTCAGCATATGAAATATATATATTGTACTCTCACATACTAAGCATGTAGGACAAAGTGTGTATTAATAAAAAAAATAGGGATGATTTTTTTCTCCTGCCTTCATTTCATAGTCATATGCTTATTATATGATTGGATTTTGCTAGACTTGAAATAATGGAGTACCAGAAGGATAATATTGATAGCTGACCAAAAGTGTAGAAGTTTAACTGTCATAATTTCATGTGTAAAGATCACAACGAGATTTCGTGCAAAGTATAAGAATGCAAAGTGTAATTTACCCATGGAATCTTTTATGATGCAACTCGAAAATACAAAATAGACTACCATACACATAAATGATTTACATTTGTTGGCTACATATTTTGTATAAGCCAATCACAGTTCGACACGTGGCAATATAAGGGTAATATGGGAAAACAATTCGAATCTTCAATCGTAATCACACACGTGGCAATTAGTATTGGTTATTGTGGATCTGCATAAACACTGGATCAGCAAATAGATGCAAAATGACGCGGCTCTAACGGTTATTCATATTTAAATTCAAAATCAAGAGGGAAGCCTAACTGCAGATATGGCATAGTGAAGCTAACTATAAGGCAACATGATCAGCGACCATGGAGGGGTGGTTCGACGGTTAGAAATGCAGTTCGACGGTTGTTTTGAGAAGTATAAATAACAGAGAAGGTCCCAGAAAGTGGCCCCCAAACTCAGATCCAAAAAACTAGTTTTATTCTACTTTATTTCCTTTCCAATTTTTACATTTCTTGTTCTTTACATTTCTGTACTTCAATTACTGCACTGCACTTCGTTCATAGGAGTAGTTTCAAGTAGTTTGCTGCTGTAAACCTCTACGCGGCTGATTTGGATCTTGGTAAGTCTTTCATTTTACTTAATGAAATGCTACAATTGTTCTTCATTTAACCATTGTTTGTTTAATTCTCCTAAACAAAGCCACTAGTAAAAGTCCTCTTCATTGAGGCTGAAAGAACTAAAACACAATCGTCTGATAATTGGTTGGCAATTAATATTCTGTAAGGACTAATTGATCCTTGCTGGCACGCTCACAATTACAATAGTAACCTTCGAAAGCCAAAAAATCCAACATATATTTTTGGCACGCCCGGTGGGACTAATTAAAATGGCTAGACGTAGGAGGCAAGGAGAAAATGAGCGCTTGGAAGAAGGCGTAGAAGGAGAGGTAGAAATGCCTAATCCAGAGGATAATGTGATGACACATCCTGTGGAAGTACCTGTTTTATCAGAACCTATGGTCGAACAGACCAACACTTCGGAGCAAGTACCACATGTTCAGAGTATTGGACGAGGCCAAGGAATTGGACCATCTACTGCTCCATTTACTTAGCCAATGAATCCATAGGGAGGCTTAGTAGATGCCATATGACAGCAGTTAATGAACACCATGGAAAGATGGGCAACATCCTTTTTGGATCGAATGAATACTCATCAACCAACTAATGCAAGGTACATAGAGAAAGTTACAAATGTCCCTCAGCAAAGATTGGCTAGAGATAAATAGCCTATGCAGAGTAATGGACATACTAATGGTCAAACTAGTAACCAAAACTATGAAAGACTATCACTTCAGTCTTGGTATGAGCCTCTTTCGAGGCTTGCAACAAATCAAAATGCCTCATTACTTAACAGTGAAGCCATGCAAATAGGTGGATCTGGCCCAACACAAGAGAATGGCATAAGGGTGTTTCCAAATCCCATGTTCGAAGCCATACCTGGCACAAGGGGGTTCAATAATCCCTTGTTCGAATTTATACCTGGGGGGTTGGAAGGGTTTCCTGTAACTGGAAGAGACACAACACCTGTTCCAACACTTTTCGCAGGTCCTTTCGCAGGACAGGCTCAGAGAGGTCACCCATACCCTCAATAGCAACCAGTACCACAGGGACAACCAGTCCCAAACATACCGCCCTATGGACTAAGAGGACCCCAGGCACAAGGTTGTCTACCAAATCCTGTGTTTGTTCCTCCAGTAGTGGTTCAACAAGCACAAAATATAGTTTCTAGGGACCAAATTGCTGATATTGTTAAAGAGATGTGTGGACCAATGGCTCGGGGTGTTCAAACTCCTGTGTACAGGAAGTCATATCCAGAATGGGTAGATAAGGTGCATGAATACCTAAGAGGATTTAGGATACCAGACTTTGCTCTTTTTTATGGGAATGGAAACCAGTCAACGGTTGAACATATTGCTAGGTTTGCTGCTCAATGTGGTGAATTGACCAATAATGACTACATGAAGTTAAGACTATTCCCAAATTCTCTTACTGGGGCAGCTTTCGTATGGTATATTAACCTTACACCTGGCTCTATTCAGACTTGGCAACAAATGGAGGAGGCATTTTATGCCCAATTCTTCCAAACGGAGCCAGAAGTTTCCATGGCAGACTTGGCAAGATTGAGTCAAAGGCCTAATGAAAGGCTGCTCAATTTATCGCCAGATTCAAAAGGGCACGAAACAAATGTAGGATCATCCTACCAGAGCCAGAATTCGTGAGATTGGCTCAAAACGATTTAGAGATTAGGCTTCGAAAGAAGTTTGACTCAACTGAATTTAGAGATTTAGTGGAACTAACCTATAAAGTGTCTAAGTATGAAGCATTACTAGAGGAAGAACAAGATCAAAGTAATGTATCATACAAGATCTATTATAGAGATCCTAATTGTAGGAAAAGAACCTGTGATCTGCGAAGCATTAATTCATAAAGATAGAACAATTGACCAGCAGTTTAAAAAGAAAGACCTTCAGAGGAAATACTCTTTCGATTTAACAAAGGCAGATGACATTTTTGATCATCTGCTTGCGGCCAACTTTCTGAAGTTACCAAAAGGAGTCAAAATTCCGTCTCTAGAGGAACTTAAAAAAAAAGTGTACTGTAAATGGCATAATTATTGGTCTCACTCAACTAAAAACTACATTGTTTTTCGAGACAAGATCCAAGAGCAGATTCGAAAGGAGAGTTTAAAATTCCCAGCTAAAGCAGAAAAGGCCATGGGGATTGACACTAATCTATTCCTAGAAATTGGAGAAGTGGCAGCCAATGTTATTGTGCCAGACTTCCAGAACTTGTCCTTGAAAGAATTAGAAGAAGTCAATGTGCAAATGCATGTTGCCAGCCAAACCACTGTCGAGAAAGTTGCTAGAAGTTTACCAGTTGTTGGACAAGGTGTTGCAGGCCAGAGGGAAGACTCTGATGAAGAGGCACTGGATGATGATGCTTTAGAGGCAGCTGTCATATAAAGGATCTGTCCCAGATGTAGACTGAGCTACAAGTGGTTGAAAGGGCTTTTGATTGATGGCAAGCAGTATTATAAGGATGTGCAGAGGCATCCTAAACCAACCAATGCTTATAACAAAAGGCCATATCCAACTGGTATTAGGCAGCAGCCATCAATGGCTGAGCCAACAATCACCAAAATGCACTCCAAGGGCAAGAGACCTCTACATGAATTCAGACCACCCAACTATTACAGAATAGAGGGCAATCGTCCGGAAAGAGGCCTGAAATGGGCTTACGTTATGGAATCAAAGCCAGAGATTGGCCCCCTAAATCAGTATCACGCAAGATAGAAAGTGGCCACCTTCATGGAAAGCCTGAATTAGGTCCAAAGCAAGGAGTCAAGGCCAAGCAGTGGCCTTCACAGCTAGCTTCGAAATTGGCTTCGAAGGAAGAAAGAGGCAGCTCGACAACTGAGCTATTGAGTTCATGGGTACCTGGAGTTCCAGATTGGTTTTTCATGCAGAACAAACCTAGAGAAATGTCTACCCAGAGAAATGTTGTTGGAGACCAGGGTATGATGATTAAACCTCCTTTAGTAGCTCCAAACAATTGGGTATTACTAAAACATCCAAAAATAAAGGAACCAAATATGGTCCCAGTGATTTCTAGATCCCAAAGGAGGAAGATCCAGCGAAGGTACACTCAGTACCAGAAGGATCTGAAAGAAAGTGGAGGAAGCTCTTCATTGGTCCAGTCAAAGGGCCAGACAAAGGGAAAGAAAAGTCCAGAGTTAGATTATAGTCCCAACTCAACTCCTCAAGACAAAATGAGTTGCAGTAGAGAGCAATTGGCCAAAGTTCATTCTGAACTGAAGGCCAAAGAAAGATCTAGTTTGGCAGGATTGGAAAAGGCTTTGATGGAGAGTGATAGTGAGACAGAGGGAGAAGTTGGCCTAAGCCGAAGGAAAGAGATGGTTGAGGAAGAAATGTTTGAAGCCTTCATGGCTGAACAGACATTTTTGGTTGAAAAGCCAGCAGAAACAGGCCATTTGAAGGAGTTTGTTAGTAATAAAGTGCCGGAATGCAGCATGGAAGATACTTCTGAAGTAATTGAGCAAGTTGGCCAGGAGGAGAAACAGGTACAACCAGCCATCCAATTTGGCTCGTTTCCTCCAGTATCAGTGAATATGGTACATATACTACCACAAGAATTTCAAGCTAAAGATGAGAACCAAGAGAGTCAAGAAATTGACCCGATTCTAGTTTTTAGTGAAGACTCACAAATGAGTATGGTGCAAGATGAATCCGAAGTGGCCATACCAATGGAAACTGGAGATGAGAGTAAAGAAGAGGTGAGTATTAACCTGTCACACTCCAAACCCGCGCCTAAGAGTTCGGGCATGACCTATGCAGACATGGACGCTAAACCTGATAGACATAATATAGAGGGGGCCTGTACGGAAGCACTTAAGTTATAGGATAACATAAAATCATATCCATTGAACTACTAATGTCATGTCAGGATCACAAACATCACAACAGGAAAATAGGATACAGAAACATACATCGGAGCATCAGTTATATACATAAGTATATACAGACCCAGCCCTAGGGTTGAGCGTATAACAAAAATATTATTTACATCTCAACCTTAAACAGGCAATTAGAACACAAGCTAAAGCTTGACAAAAGTTTACGAAAATGGGACGGATCCACCTAAGTGCCTGAGTATATGGGGTTGACAAAAGAATAAACGAGCGTCAGGAGTTAAGCCTGGCTCCCGAGTTGATTACCTACAGAAACAGAGAAAATGCGGAGTGAGCGAAGCTCAGTGAATAATAGTACCTATACAGTTCAATGCGTAATTTAAATCATAAGACATAATCATGTGTATGTGACTGTCGAGTTCATAAGGGTAACCCAGTGCTGCGCTACTTTCAGAACGGCCATCGGCCTAGAAATAACAGAACGACCATCAGCCCAGAAATAACAGAACGGCCTATTGGCCCAGAACGAACAGATGTACGTAAATTTCTTCAACGTTTCCATTCCCATTGAATTCCAATCAATATACATGTTAATGTAGTAGCTTACGGGAAACAGAACGTTAATAACATTGGGTATTAACAGTAAATAAATGTACATTCATTATACTATTACTCACAGTATTGAGGCGGAGCGCTTGTTTCTCCCGAAACGTGTCCTACACATAACAAGATCAGAAATTAGTTCCCTTTTTCTTATTAAATCGTTTTCTGACTCGCTTTATTTTGTCTGAATTTATCGACATCAAAACAGTATTAACTACAGATTTCGACAATATTAGAGGGTCCAGCACGCAAAAGGGAGCAACCAGTGTTTTTTAGCCTAGGCCGCACGTGCAGCTGTGAGCCCCGCACGTGCGGCAAGGGCTCCCGCACGTGCTTTTAAAGCAGTAGCCAAAGTCCAAATTTTGCCATTTTCCCGCACGTGCGACCATGACTCCCGCACATGCGGCAGCACCTCCTGCACGTGCGGCCATGACTCCTACACGTGCGGCGATTCCTATGAGAGAGAAGTCCGAAATTCAAGCAAGGTTCAATTTTTGGTAAGAATTTACAAGGCTCAAAATAGTCTCTTAAATTGCTAAAACTTGGTTCAAAAATCATATAAATAGAGCTACCATTATATATATCACTCTAGGTACAATTGAATCCTTAACCCTTAAAACTCATGAACATGAATTAATCCAATCTCCCAACTTCCTCATACAAACACACACACACCTACCCACCATTTATTCATATAAGTGAGCTCAAGCTTAACAATTGAATAGGTAAAATGTAACCTCTCATAAATGAGTCAATATAACTCCCAAATCAACCAAACACAAGAAACATCAACACAAGTAACTATTAAACACAATAATAGGGGGAATTCCTACTCAACTCCAAGAGAGGGGCCAATTTGAAGGAATTAGACATACCTTGAACTTAGTCTCTCAAGTTTTCAACCTTTGATGATCTTTTCCCCTACTTCTCCAACCCTCTCTACTCTAATCTTCTCCTAGGTGATATTTTAAAATGAAACCCTTTCATCACATATGTAAGGCCTAAGCATATATATATATCTAAGGGTGGAGATAAGGACAAAAATCAATCGTTTAATCACCCCAAATTAAAATTTCACAAAAAATCTCATTATGGCTTAAAAATCATGCAGATTTCAAATGTCAAATTAATTTCGGATCAGGCTTCAAGGACCCTCAATTTCTGATTCAAACATTGTAAGGGTGACAGATAATTTTCTTATTAAGCAGATAAGAATCCATATTTCCAAGATTCACTTAATTAAATGAAAGTTTCACATAGAATTTCACAAGGAGCATTCAAAAGCACATAGTAAGAGCTGAGAATATATCAGAATCACATACGAGGGTTGGGTTATTACATAGTCTCTCATATCCTTTTGAGTATCCCATGACATCCATGACACAGCATGTCAAACCCTTGTATATCAAGGCCTTCTTCGATGGGATACAAATGAACCGGGTATTAGTGGGCAATGGGGCAGCAGTGAACCTACTTCTGAAATCTTCTTTGAAGAAACTAGGAAAGAGGAACCCCAGACTAATCCCAACCAGTACAACCATTGCTGGTTTCGCTGGAGACAAACAGATGGCTCAAGGCATTTTGCCCATCAACTTGAGTATGGGAACCAGGGACTGTATGACAGCATTTTTCGTTATCGACAGCAATGCTAAGTATAATACTCTACTTGGTAGATATTGGATTCACACCAACAAATGTGTGCCTTCCTCTCTACATTAGAAAATAATGATGGCCTTGGGTAGTGGAGAAACAGAGAAAATCAATGCAGATCCTCAACCTTTCATAGCTTGTGCAGATTTTGCAGAAGGCAAATTGTATACTGAAGGAGTGGCACCACTCAGTGTACTGAGGAAACCTGATGGATCAGCCGAAGTGACGGCTGATGAGGAATTAGCACACCTGAAACACGTAGTTCAAGAAAGTGTTGATGAGGAGTTTGTCGCCAAAGATGACAATGATGCCTGGTTGTAGGCAAAGAGATGACACACAAGAGGCCAGATCTTTGGCTTTAAGTAAATTCTCAATATTGGACATAAAATCAATAGTCCAAAAGGTGCAAAGGCAAGAAAAGAAGCCATGGTAATTGGCTGTGAGTAGGAGCAGCAACAGATCAGGATTTTGGCCTTCGGTAAATATTATGCATTGGACATTGAAATAAAAGGCCAGGAGATACAAGAAGAAGAAGCCTTATGGACAGACTTTGTCTATAAGGAGGATGGCAAAGAGGTTGAATCAAAGAAACTGGAGGCAGGACAAAGCAAGGAGATTGCTTCGAAGGTAAAAGAAATCAAAAAAGAAGCATCAGTAAGTCCTTAGATGCAAGACCCTTTGGAAGAAGTGAACTTGGGGGAAGGTTCTATACAGCAACCCACCTATATAAGTGCTTGGTTGAATGCTCTTGATAGGGACCAGTTGTTGGTGGTCTTGAAGAGATATAAAAATTGTTTTGCATGGTCTTATAATGAGTTACCAGGATTGGATAGATCATTAGTAGAACATAGGCTCCCTATGAGGCCTAATTTCAGGCCATACAAGCAAAAACCTCCCTATGAGGCCTAATTTCAGGCCACACAAGCAAAAACCAAAAAGGATGAGTCCTGAAGTGATTCAGAAGGTCAAGGAAAAAATCCTTAGGCTTCTCAAGGCAGGCTTTATTAGGACAGCTAGGTATGTTGAATGGCTATCCGATATTGTGCCTGTAGTCAAGAAGAATGGTAGAATGAGGGTATGCATCGATTTCAGAAATCTGAATCTAGTAACTCCAAAATATGAGTATCCTATGCCCATAGTAGATTTATTGGTAGACAATTCAACAGAGCATCAAATTTTATCAGTGATGGATGGGCACTCTGGTTATAACCAAATCTACATTGCAAAAGAGGATATCCATAAGACAGCATTCAGATGTCTTAGGAACATTGGCATCTTCAAATGGGTTAAAATGCCATTTGGTCTGAAGAATGCTGGGGCTACATATCAAAGAGCTATGAACACTATCTTTCATGATCTCATTGGAGGATACTTAGAGTGCTACATTGATGATATTGTAGTAAAGTCCCAATCCATGGGGGAACATTTGTTTCACTTGGAGGCAACTTTTGAAAGAATGAGAAAGTTCAAGTTGAAACTCAATCCTCTCAAATGTGCTTTTGGCATATCAGCTGGAAACTTCTTGGGCTATATAGTACACAAGAAGGGAAAATAGATTGATCAGAATAAAGCTAAAGGCATCATTGAAGCCAGACCTCCATCAAGTAAAAAAGAAGTACAAAAGTTCCTTGGGAAGATTAATTTTCTTCGAAGATTTATTTCTAATATTACAGGGAAAACTAAAGTATTTTCTTCCTTATTAAGGTTGAAAGATGAAGAGGAATTTGTGTGGACAGCAGAGCATCAAACTGCTTTCGAAGGAATCAAAGCCTACTTGGCCAAACCTCTAGTGCTGATGCCACCAAAGGGTGATAAGCCCTTGAAGTTGTACATAGCTGCAGCAGAAGATTCATTGGGAGTTTTTTTAGCCCAAGGCAATGAAGAAGGCAAAGAGCAAGTAGTTTACTACCTTAGTAGGTTTCTAAATTCTTGTGAATGTAAATATTTAGCAGTAGAAAAGCTGTGCCTTGCATTGTATTTTGCTGCAATGAAATTAAGATACTATCTTTTGCTTACAACTGTCTTGATAAATGCAATCACAGATTTGGTTAAATATATGTTATCTAGACCCATGTTGAGGGGAGGAATTGACAAATGAATACTAGCTTTATCATAATTTCATTTAGAATATGTCCACCAAAAGGCAGTAAAAGGACAAGTTTTAGCTAATTTTTTGGCAAACCATCCATGTCAAACAGAAAGCCAAGAGATAATGGAACTCGGTATGGTTAGTGTTGAACTATGGCAAATGTGGTTCGATGGATCAAAAGCCAATGGTCTAACTGGAATTAGTGTAGTAATTAAGTCGCCACAAGGGGTAGAAACCACACATGGTTTCAGAGTAGATGAAATTACTTGTTCCAATAATCAAGCTGAATATGAAGCCTTAATAATGGGACTAGAAATACTTATTGGATTACAAGCTCATGCAGTTGACATATTTGGAGATCCTCAATTGGTGGTTAACCAGGTGAGAGGGATTTTCAAATGTCAAAGTGCAAGCATATTGCCATACTATGTTGTTGCATTACATCTGCTTTCTCAATTTCAGATAGCAAATGTAACTTATGTCCCAAGATTCTTGAATAATAAAGCTAATGATGTAGCTCAGAAAACTTCAAATTTCAAGAAAATGGATAATACTCAAAGGGACATAAGCCAAACAACATATCAGAAAGTAATACCACCCTTAAATAAAAGGAATGTGGTCCTGGAAGTCAATCATAATGACTTACAAGAACAAGATTTGAGGCATCCAATAATGCAGTATCTAGCTGGTCCATCTTCGAAAGCTAGCAGAAAAATCAAATTGCAATCTATGCAATACATCATATATGGTAATGCTCTCTACAAAAAGGGGGCATATAGGTTATTGTTGGAATGTTTAGGTCCAAATGAAGCATTAACAACTATGGCTGAGGTTCATGAAGGCATCTGTGGTGCTCATCAGCCTGGTGTGAAGATGAGATGGCTGATTCGAAGACATTCCTACTATTGGCCAACCATCCTTAAAGACTGCATAGAATATGCTAGAGGTTGTCAGGCATGCCAAAAGCATAGCACAATAAGGCATATACACATAACTGATCTGCATGCAGTTGTGAAGCCTTGGTCATTTAGAGGATGGGCTATGGATATGATGGGAAAAATACATCCACCCTCCTCAAAGCATCATTGTTTCATCTTAGTAGCCACAGACTATTTCACTAAGTGGGTTAAAGCTAAGCTATATAAGGCTGTAGACCAGATCGAAGTTATTGGATTCATTAAAGATCTGATCCATAGATTTGGCATCCCACAGACTATAATTGTTGATAATGGGACTGTATTTGATGGGAAAATGGTAAAGTCTTTTGTGGCAGAGTTTGGAATTAGCCTTGTTAATTCCACCCCTTATTGTGCACAAGCCAATGGTCAAGCTGAATCATCCAATAAGTCTTTGAAGAAAGGAATACAAAAAGTTGTGGAAGATAATCCCAGCGATTGGCATAACTTGCTGTTGAATGTATTGTGGGCTTATAGGACTTCTCCAAGATCAAGTACAGGAATCACTCCTTATGCCTTAGTATATGGGCATGATGCAGTGCTACCTGTGGAAATTAATGTTAAGTCCTTGAGGGTGAGATACCAGGATCAGTTAGATCTTGATCAATACCATCAGAGTATGTGCTTAGAATTAGAAAGCGTGGATGAAGCTAGAATTCTAGCCTTAAATAGCATTCTTTTCCAAAAGAAGAAAGCAGCCAAAAACTATAATAAAAAGGTCAAGCATATTAGCTTTGACGAAGGTGATTTGGTATGGAAAATAATACTCCTAATAGGGATTAAAAGCCACAAGTTTGGTAAATGGCCACCTAACTGGGAAGGACCATATCAAGTTCATAGAGTCTTGCCTTCGGGAGCATACCATCTGAAAATTTTGAATGGATATGTACACCCCAAGAAGATTAATGGTAGATATTTGAAGCTTTATTTTCCAACCATATGGGAAACACAGGGAATAAAATAAGTGCTAAATAAAGGAACATGAAAACACTCAAATGATAAAATAAGGATTTTATTTCATAATGAGTTGAATACATGTAGCCACAGATTGGCCCAAAAATTAGTACAATGTTTCAGTTGTTCCTCTACAATAGATTTTCTGCTCTTAAGAGACGGGAACAACTGAATGACTGTAGTCATCTCCTGTTTTCGATTAGCCAGTCTTTGATTGGTGATCTGCAGTTTAGTGGCAGTTCGATCTAAGGCCTGATTAACTGCTGATAACTCTTCCTCAAGTTGAGCTTTCTTCTCCAGTAGTTGAGCTCGGAATTGGGAGATAGAGGAATGTTGCTCTTTCAATTCTGACACTTCAGCAAGAATTAGAGAAACAAAACTCTGGTCTCTCAATAATTTCTCCTCTGCGACCTTGGCAACATGGCAGATATTGATGTAGAAATCAATAGTGGCTGTTGCTTGAGATAAATGACTTGAAGCAGTCATGTTAGATTGCTCAACAATCTTACAACACTAGAGGAAGCCATTTCTGATTATAGGCCTTTGTAAAGCTTCGAAAGGAATCCTTGAGAAAGAGGCCAACAATTCCAAGCAGTTGTCCAAGTCTACTGAAGGCATGGAAGTCTTATTACTGGAGAAAGAACTCTCAAAAATTTCTAATAGAGAATCAGCCAGGACTAATGGCTCAGTCTCGTTGCTAGCTATTGGAGAGGTGGAAGGCACGTCAAAAAGACTAGCTAGCTTAGTTTCGAAGATGTCCACCTCATCCGTGGACATGGAAAGTGCGGTAAGAACTCTGGTAGAAGGAGGAAATGGCTACATAAGGATAGGAGAAAAGGTAAAGTATCCCTAGCAGTCTCCATAGTTTTGGCCACCAGTAGGTCAAGAGAAGAGGGACTGGATAGGTAGAGGTAATGAATGAGGAATTGGAGAACTACTAGTACCTTCTCTATAGGAATCAGCTATCATGGAAGATGAAGTAATAGCTGGAAGTTCCTTAGGAGGGGAAGGAGCATCAAAGCTTGATGGAAGAGTAAATTGAGTAGAATTGAAGGATATAAGAGGAAGGTATGGTCTTAAGCCAAAAGAAAATGATACAGGAATGCTGGTCCTCAAGGAAGGCATGAAAAATATAGGACCAGGGGGTGGAAGTATTACTTGAATGGATTTTACGATGCGAGGTCTTTCAACTTCAAATGAGATTGAAAGAGTCCTGATTGTAGGGGAAGGCAGAGTAGTTGTCGCTGCAAACGAAAGAACACAAAGTAATGTCAAGTCTCAGTATTAGGAATTTGAGAAAAGAGATTAAAGGCACGAAAGAAAATACCAGTTTCAGAAGTGGTAGCTATGATTGGGGAACTGCGAAGAGTATAATGTCCAGTAGTTTATTGTTTTCTCGCAATTTTTCTTTGAAGTGCATCAACAGCAGCAGCTTCATCCCTAAGCATTTGTTGTTGTCTTCTTTTCTCAGCCCTCTGAAACACAATAAGCTCCTTGGAATGCTCTGCTTCCACCACTTTAGCAGATGCCTTGTGAATAGGATCTCTAGCAAAATCAGACAGAGAAACAGTCATTTTCTTCCTTCTTTTCAAGGGTGTCTCTTTTTCTTTCTTTGCTTCCTCTTCTTCCACATGAATCTCAGGTGCCTCCTCTTCAGGATCAAGTAAGAGCTTTCTTTTCTTTTGTTGTTGTTGTTTGCTCTTGAGAAGATTTAAAACTTGACTTTTTGGGGAGAATTCTCCTGAGAGACACCCGCACCACCTACACCAAAAGAAGAGTAAGGACAAGAGTACCATAAAGGAGGAAAAAAGAAAGAAACAGGAATACATACCTTTCTTCGAGGTAGCTCGAGTAACTCTAGGAGGAATTGAGACAGCAGTAATAGGCTCTGTGGTGACAAGTGCAAGAACTGTAGTAGCAGGAGCAATGGGAGAAGTAACAACTCCAGCCCCTTTTGATTTGGCTTGAGGTACGTCCAGTACCATTAATAGGTCTTGGGGAGGAATGGCCAAGTGTACCTCCATATTAGCCATCCACCAATTTTGGCACCTTTTCAATGTGTTACTTTAAGGAATGAAAAGGAAGTACTCAAAGTCAATAAAATCTTGGACGAATTCAGAAGTTGCTTCTTCTAATCTGGATCTTCGAACCTTCAAGTCCCTACTGGTAAGGCTTAAATTGGTCTAGCTGCAAAGAGGTATTGGGACCCCTTGTGAGAAGCTAATTGCCTAGCAAATTGGGCAGGACAATAGGGCTCAACAATGCATTTGTAAGCTCTAGGATTCATAGTCCCAATGAATAACTCTCTAGGGATCAGAATAGAGGCCCATATGTTCTTGTGTTGGGGTGAAGAGCAGAACCTATCACTCAGAAAGGTCTTCAACTAGGATGGGCCAATGTTAGTAGGTTCGAAGGACGGAAGTTGTGGAAAGAAAGGGAAGCTGGGAGTTGGTGGAAGAAAGAAAAGTAAAAAGCGAAGGTGGAAGGATAGAGGTGAAACATTGGCTAACCTCATGCATGAGTAGTAGGGTTTGGCTCAAAAACTTTAGGCATTTAGATTGTAGCTCAGTAAAATATGCAAAAAGCCAAAGCTAAAGTATCCAAAATGGACCTCATTCATTGGCATCCAAGGGTTTCTCACAAAAAAGGGAATATGCTCTATATACATGGCTAAAACGTATGGAGCTAAGGCTATCTTTCTTCGTAAGACAAGGGCTTTGGCAAGAGGGGAGAATTCAAGCATGATCCTCTGAGAAGAGGTGCAGAAAAGGAACTTGCAAAGCCAATACAATATAAAAGAAAAGAATTCCCTATCAGTCACAGGGCCCTCTCTTTTATTCTCAGCTTTGACAAAGTCACTATATGAGAGTTTAAGAGAGGGGAGGGAAAAAGGAGTTTCGAGGTCAGGATAATCTGAACCAATGGGGGTTCCAGGTAGAGGACAATCCTAATAGATGGCAGGATATCAAGAATAATAAGGGCCATCATCCCACATTTGAATTGAAAGAAATTAAAAGCAGAATTCCAAAAGCAAAAGGCAGCAGGTATTAAGAAAGGGTCCTTCGAAATGGTGAACCTGGATAGCTGGAGGGTGTCGAAGAGGACAGAGCTCCTGAAGATCCAAAATCCTATCAGGGACGACCCCATCATACCATTCTTGCCACTCTGGTCTCACCGTGGGCTAGCAGCGATGGGGACGGTTCATCCTCCAGCTTCTCCAGTTAAGACCACCTTCGTAAAGAAGACAATGGTCTTCTAGATCAGGATACAGAGCTGGAAGCTCGATAGGAATCTCCCTGAAGATGGGCCCAAGCACATACTCTTGCTGCCTATGATGACGAGGAATGAAGATACGTCTGTCAATAGCACTTTTCTCGCTAGCCTTGTACTTCTCACACTCTTCGTCAAAATCCTTTTTAAAGCTACAGATGGGCTTACACGCTCCACGACTGGTATTTTCAAGAGAAGAAGCCATTGATAGAAAGTATTTGAGGAAAGAGAGTGAAGGGAAAAAGAAAGCCAGCAAAAGATGAAAGGGTTTGTGTTTTAGGCAAATGAGGGTTTATGCCTTGAAAATATATCTAATCGTTTTATATAGGTGGAATTCGTAAAAAGTACTAAAGGTACGGATGCGAAAAGTTTTCCTTAATATTGATAGTTATGGAGGGAAACGCATCTCAAATATTGATGTCAGTTTCGAAATAAAATATTTGGCTTCGAAGCCAAAATTTTGGCGCCAAATTCAAATGACAAACGGCTTCGAAGTAGGAAGCCGACTTCGAAGCACATTCCATGCAAACGGTGCAAGAATGCTTAGGTATTTGTTTACTTCAAAAAGATTAGAGACCTGTTTTAGGTTTCTTATTGAGAGTAAAGTCCCTTCGAGGCAAAATTTGAAATACTTTATGGCTGGAAATTGCTTGTTCCAAGTTTCAAACCAATAGCTGGTTTGATAGTATACAGAAGAAATTACATCTTTCCAAATAAAATAGTGCAGTACTTAGCAGAGGTTTCCATATTTTGGAAAATATAGACTATTTGTTCGAAACAAAATTGATTTGAAAGTCCTTGGTTGTGTAACCATATGTTGGGGAATTAGATATGATCAAATAAGTTTCGAAAGGCAAAATTGGTGAATTCGGAGCTCTGATTCTAAAAGGAAACCGGCAAAAGTTGTTAATTACACTCCATAAGTTGGAAAAGTTCAAGTTGGTTTTTTCAGTATTGCCATTGGGAATGATCGAATTGAGATTCGAAGGATGAAATTGTTGACTTCGAAGCCCTAAGTTTGTTTGACTTTGACAATAGGATAAAATCAGACCATGCCAAATAAAAAGAAAACATCTTAGCTTTATTAAAATAAGAGCAATTACATCATAAGCCTTCTTTAGCTACATATTCAAGCTCATAAAAATAAGGAACAGAATAAATAACAAGGTCATGAAATTGCTCCAACTGTGGTCAATGAACTTATGTTCTTTCTTTATTCTATCTTCTATCTTCTCCTGGCTGGGCTTCTGAAGTTGATATGCTCTAACTTGATAAAAAAGTTTCTCGGCCTTTATTTCGAATTATGTTTCCTTCAACCCTTGTTCCATCTCATCCATGTCCAAGTCATCTCAGTATGCAGAGTCTTTATTCTTGAAATCATTATATTCATCAATGAGGTTCTCTGCTTCATACTGGGTATGAACTCGACGGGCTGAGATTTGATCCAAGGATTGAGTGGTGGTCATAGAAATGTGGTGCAATGAAGAAGTAATGGGAGCTGGTCTAAAAACATTTTGAAGCTCTGCTTGGGCAATAGGGTTGATGACATGACCCCGGGTCATAACATCACAAGCCCATCGAAAGTTCTTGAGAGGAATATCATCCTCAAGAACATTGAAGGGCAAGTGAGAAAAGCCGCAAGTAGAAGTTGGGCTTGCTGTCGCTGATGTTTGGTAGGTGGAGATGGAGGATGATAGGAGGGGAGAAACTAGTCCTCAAAGAGAGTAAGTCTCAGTTCCTCCATCAGTGAGGGTTTTGCGGAAGAGGAGGCGCAGGAGCTTCCATCTCGAAAGAAGGAGGAAATGGGGGTTGTTGACAATGTCAAGCCAGTCAGAAGAGCAAAGTTTAGCCCTTTGAGCTAAGAATGACGGGCTGTATCCTTGGGCCTCTTTTGACGAGGGGTGGCTTAAACTATCTTCGTAGGCATGGAAGACGTATACCATGCTACGAGTAAGTTATCTTCTAAACGGCGTCAGCAGTCGATGGGTACATATGGGTAAACCACCGAACTTCGAGCAAAGGAGGGAAAGTTAAAGGATCAATGAATTCGACAAAATGATGATTGATTCGTTCCCTTAACTTAGACTCCTCAGGTTCTCGCCAGCTTCTCCAACCAGAAGCCCCAGAAGAAGAAGAAGAAGCAGTAGCTTCATCCCACGCAGAAGGTTTTAGGTCAGAAGAAGAGCTTCCAATATCCATGTTTGCAAA
Organism: Camellia granthamiana; assembly: GCA_036172215.1. Classification (NCBI taxonomy): domain Eukaryota; kingdom Viridiplantae; phylum Streptophyta; class Magnoliopsida; order Ericales; family Theaceae; genus Camellia; species Camellia granthamiana. The sequence goes on from CM069911.1 coordinate 110,897,335, forward strand.
TTTTTGGGTTAAGGAGTTGTGAATAACAGGTTCGTAGTCCAAAGGTTGATAATTTGCAAAAGCTTCCATGACTTGAATATAAGAAGGTGGGTAAAGGTGGCTAATCAATGCATAAAGATTCTTTCGAGGACGAACAACATTATCAAACAACTCTTCGTATGCTTGATCGAGGTAAGAAAAGGCCTACTTGGCCATGAGAGCTGAACTAGGTCTTTTCGAATACTGAGATAGTGGGAGTGTTCAAGGGTTAGGAAGAGAATTTAATGCAAATGTTTCATTGAGGAATGACGGTTGCATTTCTGAAAAATGCAGAGCCCATGCACGTTCTAAGACGTGGGTAAAATACCTTGATCCATTAATATCACCAAGTATTGGGTATATTAGTGCGGGGGGTAATGTTGGCTACATATTTTGTATAAGCCAATCACAGTTCGACACGTGGCAAGATAAGGGCAATATAAGAAAACAATTCGAATCTTCAATCGTAATCACACATGTGGCAGTTAGCATTGGTTATTGTGGATCTGCATAAACACTGGATCAGCAAATAGATGCAAAATGACGTGACTCTAACGGTTATTCATATTTAAATTCAAAATCAAGAGGGAAGCCTAACTGTATATATGGCATAGTAGAGCTAACTATAAGGCAACATGATCAGCAACCATGGAGGGGTGGTTCGACGGTTAGAAATGCAGGTTCGACGGTTGTTTTGAGAAGTATAAATAGCAGAGAAGGTCCCAGAAAGTAGCAGAGAAGGTCCCAGAAAGTGGCCCCCAGACTCAGATCCAAAAAACTAGTTTTATTCTACTTTATTTCTTTCCAGTTTTTACATTTCTTGTTCTTTATATTTCTGTACTTCAATTACTGCACTGCACTTCGTTCATAGGAGTAGTTTCAATAGTTTGCTGCTGTAAACCTCTACGAGGCTGATTTGGATCTTTGTAAGTCTTTCATTTTACTTAATGAAATGGTACAATTGTTCTTCATTTAACCATTGTTTGTTTAATTCTCCTAAACAAAGCCACCAGTAAAAGTCCTCTTCATTGAGGCTGAAAGAATTAAAACACAATCGTCTGATAATTGGTTGGCAATTAATATTCTGTAAGGACTGATTGATTCTTGCTGGCACGCTCACAATTACAATAGTAACATTCGAAAGCCAAAAAAGCCAACAACATTATACACACAAAAAACTTATACCACCATAAAAAAAAAATATTTTTTTCCCTACACAACTTAAATGCAATTTCCCGTTGTTTCTTTATCCTTTGCTCTTGGCTTGTAGTGATCTCATTGTATCTGAATCCAGGTTTTGTTATCTCTTGTCAGCTATGAACTTTTCTTTTGGTTGTATTAATGTTGTTCTTTTTTATTGCCAAAAAACAAAAAACAAAAAACTAAATAAAAATAAAAATTGAGAAGTTGAATTTAAAGTTCTTGATTGAAAAAGAAAAAGAAATGAAAATCCCCAGAAACTATCAAATAAAAATCAAATAATTATAAGGGGTAATCCTCATAAATAAATAAAAAGAAAAAGAAAAAGAGAGAAAAAAAAAAGGAAAAGTGGGTTTGGAGATAGGGAGAGAGACAGAGCAAGTTTGGGATGTAACGGAAAGGACTTTGATCTCTCCATTTTTTTTTTTTTTTTGATCTTCTCCATTTTTTTTTTAAAAGCCTTTTCATCCTATTTTTAGCATATGAAATATATATATTGTACTCTCACATACTAAGCATGTAGGACAAAGGTGTATTAATAAAAAAAAAAATAGGAATGATTTTTTTCTTCTGCCTTCATTTCATAGTCATATGCTTGTCATATGATTGGATTTTGTTAGACTTGAAATAATGAGTAACAGAAGGAGAATATTGAAAGCTGATCAAAAGTGTAGAGGTTTAACTATCATAATTTCATGTATAAATATCATAGTGAGATTTCGTGCAAAGTATAAGGATGCAAAGTGTATTTACCCATGGAATCTTTTATGGTGCAACTCAAAAATACAAAATAGACTACCAATACACAGAAATGATTTACATTATACACACAAAAAACTTATACCAACATAAAAATAAAAATAAAAATATTTTTTCCTACACAACTTAAATGCAATTTCCCGTTGTTTCTTTATCCTTTGCTCTTGGCTGGTAGTGATCTGATTGTATCTGAATCCAGGTTTTGTTATCTCTTGTCAGATATGAACTTTTCTTTTGGTTGTATTAATGTTGTTCTTTTTTATTGCAAAAAAAAATAAAAAAAATTGAGAAGTTGAATTTAAAGTTCTTGATGGAAAAAGAAAAAGAAAATGAAAATCCCCAAAACTAAAATAAAAGCAAGTTTGGGATGTAACGGAAAGGATTTTGATCTTTTCCATTCTATGTATGTAATGAAAGATTTCCATTACATATTTAATAACTATAAAATATAAAAGTAAATTTACAATTATTTAAATTACAAATGATCATAACACTTATCATTAGATGATATAATGGAACCTCTTCATTACAAATATGTAATGAATCACAATCTATGAGTAAGCCAAAGACCATGATGAGTAAAAGATTTTAGGATAGGATTATAGGTTGCTTGGTTTATGTCAGTTTCTTTAGGAATATTGCAAAATGTCAAATTTGAAATTCGAGTCGATAGTGCGACCGTGATATTTTTCGTTATAATTTAATTTACTAATTCATTAAAATTTTACTTCTTAACTAAAAAATATATATTCTAATGCGATAACTAATATTTCATTCAACGGTTATAATTTGGTCCAACAACCAAATCGACTCAGAGCCTCCGTTTGGGAAGTGGTTGGCTTTTTAGCTTTTTGACTTTTTTGACTATTTTAGCCTGGGCTAAAAAGCTTGGTTTGGAAGGACTTTTTGGCTTTATGACTTTTTTAGCTTTTTTTGTGAGAGAAGAGTGTAATGATTATGGGTGGATGTGATGTTTTGTTTTCTGTGACTAAAATAGCCTATTTTATCTTTTGTGACTAAAATAACCAAAAAAGCCTAGAATAGCTCTTCCCAAACGGAGCCATTTGAACCCCCAATAAATATACTTATTGCACTTATTTGATAAAATCACAACAATATCCAACTTCTCTTTCATTTCTTCAGTAGTACACCCATCTCTGTTTTTTTTTTTTTTTTTTTGACACCACAAACTTATGGAAGCCTCTTAGCCAAAAACAAATAGGGAAAAAACATTCAGTATTATTGAAAATATGATAATTTGACTACACAGTACTCAATATCTGATTGTTGGCAATTCGTCATTACATTTTCATTTTTGGGACTAAATTTTTTAGAACATGTTGTCAAGACAAGCTATTATTTACTATCACAAGTTTTTAAATTATGAAGTGTTACCCAAAAAAAAAAAAAAGAATTTGTAAATGATTGGCGCAAGTTAAAATGTACATCAGAGTAGGATGATTGCAATTGATATAGCAAAAGTTTTACTTTTATAGTAAAAGCTTATTTTTTTTCTAATTTCTACTTTATATTAATGCTAATTTTTCTCTAATTTAATAACATTGAACAAGATGAAATAAATTGAACAGAAAAAATAAAAAACAGAAGGCCCAACTTGGTGTTTGGGTTACATTTTTTTTTTTAAATTTTTTCCCCCAAAGTACTCCATAGTAATTAGGTGGGTATTTAAGCTCTAAATTCATTTTTTAGGGGTAAATTATAAATATACCATCTGAGATTTAATTAAAATACGAATCGCTTTCTATGGTTCTAGAAATTATATTCCACCCCTTGAGATTTTTAATTTCATAACAAATCGCCTATTTTATTAATAAATCATAAAGTCAATTAACAGTTTTAATGATGTTAGAAATATATTTCAGTTAATAATTTAGGTAATCTTATTATTGTATAAGAGAGCAATTATGAATTTCATTTTTTTAGTTAATTCTGTTAAATAAAAAATTCTAACAAGAGAGTAATTGTAATTTTCTAAATCACAGGGGGCAATCTGTACATTAAGCAAACCTCAAATGGTGTATTTATAATTTACCCCCCTTTTTTTTTAATTTCTCAACTTATTTTAAATTTTAAATTTAATCTTAGAATTTATAATTTTATTTTATTTTAAATAAAATAATCATATATGCATATATCACATCACATATACTATCATTTTTGCTAGAGTGTCACGTGTTCATACGCTAAGACTAATCATCATATACCATCTCCCATCATAATCCTTAATCACACAACACAAAATCATGAGCCATATCTTCTACACCAATCACAACTTTAGAACAACCACGTAACCATATTCCAAGAGCACCCAATAACTACTCTATCATTTCTAGTCATTATAAATTGAAAATACTATGAACCCACTTACAAACCTCGAATGTATCTTCAGTGAGCCTTGTGTGCACGGCAAGTCCTAGGTAAGGTCTCTGCCCTCGGCCCTCAAATTTTAGCCCAAAAGAGGGTCCCAAATCTGTTAATTCTATATTATATTAAAACTTTAAATATGCCTAATCTTTTTATTATTATTATTATTGCTTGAGGCAGTTTAAGAGGCCTCAAAAAATTCTGTTGAGCCCAATATATACAAGTATTGTTAGGCTCAATTAAATTTTTATATACTCAGGTCCAAATAAATTGAAGAAAAATGCCCAACACCCCCAGTGGGGGTCGTTGGGGGTCTCCTCCCATTGGTCAAAAACTGTTTTCTTTCTTTTTTTTCTTTTTTTTTTTTCTGTTTTCCAACGAATGAGGGGGTGACACCTCACTGGGGGTTGTCAATGGGGGTCACTAGCATGGCCCTAAATTGAAATATATATAAATATATATTATATAATTAGTCCAAATATAGTTTCGTGTCAACAATTCACCACCTTACCAAAAAAATTCTTCTCTCTCTCTCTCTCTCTCTCTCTATATATATATATATATCAAATTTTAATAGAATAAATAACTGTCTTTATCTCTTTATCATATTTTAATTGAATAATTTTATCCTAATTTCTTTACTTTAATTTTGATATAATTTAATTGAATAATTTTTCCTTAATTTCCCCCTAGTTTTGTTCACCCTAATTTTGTTTCAATAATTTGTGTTTTGCTATCATATAGTCAATGAGTTGTGATTTATGTGGATTATGATTGTATTATTAGATATCAGGCTATAACATAATTATTTTGTAATTAGGTATCAATGTATAATGTTGGTTGTCTTGATTATTGCTAAATAATTAAACAAGAAGTCATATTTAATCTTTTTTCAATATTTGTAATGATTTCTTTGCATCTTAATATATGAAAGTAAATTTTAATTTATAATTTTAATAATTATAAGTGTAAGGAAACTTTTTATGACTACTAACCTTTAAAAAATTTATTGATAATTATGATTTTATCTATAAATTTTTTTTAAATATATATATATATATATATGAGGGCTCCATTTTTTAAGACCCTCTAAGACCCTATAAATCTTAGGATTGGTCCTAATTGTGCGATTGAAATTGAATTTATATAGTATTAAATTTATTTATAAAATAAATTTAAATCACAAAATGATGATTTTAAATAATTTTTAAATAGTTTAGTTATAATTTGTAGTATTATACTGTTATAAATTTGAAAGCCTCCCGTGCGGACCGTCAAATCAAGATCACGCAATGCCTAGGAATGAGACTGCGACAAAAATATTGGCCCATTCAAGCAACTCATATTTTTCAAAGTAATTTCGAACGCTAAAGTGAGAAGACACATATATTAAAACTAAATGATATTATAAGATGAAATTAAGTGGCATCACAAATTTATTAAAATTAACTCAATTACAACTATCAGTGGCAATGCTAGAAATTTTTTATACGGTAGATATTAAAAAATAAAAGTTTGAACTTCATAAATTTAATAATTTAGAATGTTTAAATCATAAAAAAATTAATATATTAATATTATTGTTTCAAAAAACAAATGTGGTACAAATTTTTTTTTACATAAATATAGTTTAGCATGATAACAAAATCTGACTTTATACTCGTAAAATCTAGTTTCTTTATGGTTAATTTAGTAATTTTTTAACTATTTGGTTAAAATATGAGCTAAAAAAACTAGTATGTTTGGGATGATTTTTTGACTTTTTACGAAAAGATGTGCAAAAAGTAGAGAGAAAAGAGAATCTTTGACTTTTTGGTATGAGTTGTTGACTTTTTGGCTAATTTAGTAACTTTTTGACTTTTTGACTAAAAAGTTCGGTTGCCAAACGAGGCCTTAATTATAAAATAAGTTTTGATTGGTTACCTGTAAAGTATACTTTATAGTAGTACCCTATAACTATCATTAGGGAAAAGTTAGAGATGATGAAATTTTTTTCATAAAAATAATTATGAAAGATTTATGATCCTTAGATTACCTTGATTAGTGTATACTGTTTTATTCTAAGTGTAATCTAAGAACCACAAAATTTTCATGATTATTTTTATGAAAAAATTTTCATAATACTTAGCATTGTTGCATCATTATAGACGGCTTATGTCTTTATAGGACAATTCACAGTATCCTAATGGGATAAGGGGGTGCTGCTGTGCCTTAAGGCACAGCAGTAACTGCTGTCCCCTTGTGGGAGTTTTTTTCGAGTGTTTTTCGTTAATCTGAACCGTTCATATTATAGAGTTCATCCAAAATATTATTCCTGTAAAAAATCAAGATCATCGGATATTCATAACCCGTGATTAGGTCCTAATTATTTTTAAAAATTTATGAAAGTTATGTTAACCATTAATTTTTATAGAAACAAATGTGTTTTGGTTATAGGGCTATAGATATTCAATCAAATTGATTTTTGGTATGAATGATCTACTCGACGAACCCTACAATATGAACGGTTCAGATTATCAAAAAATACTCGGGAATAACTCCCACAAAGGGACAGCAGTTACTGCTGTGCCTTAAGGCACAGCAGTATCCCCTTCTCCATCCTAATGATGTAAATCATCATTACTCTATCGTCCATTGTGAACGGAAATGGACATAAGATTTGAGACCAGACTTTTCAAAACTTAAGCCTCGTTTGGGAACAGGCTAATTTAGTAACTTTTTGGCTATTTAGCTAAAATGTGATGTAAAAAAAATTAGTATGTTTGGGATGACTTTTTGGCTTTTTACGAAAAGATGTGCAAAAAGTAGAGAGAAAATGGAATCTTTGACTTTTTGGTATGGGTTGTTGGCTTTTTGGCTTTTTTAGTAACTTTTTGACTTTTTGGCTAAAATAGCCTCTTGCCAAACGAGGCCTTAATTCTAATTTTAAATTATAATTTGAATGAAATATATTAATCAAATATATTTTTAAAATATAATTTAAAATTATTTTTAATTATTTTCTTTTTTTTATTATATTATTGATTAATTAATTAATCATCTTTTTTTCCATCTCTCATCTTTTTTCTCACATTCTATACATTAACCAATAAAAAATAAAAAAAAATTAGTCACATTTTTCATAGTGATGCAAATTTTATATCTGCATAATACAAATCTTTTATGAATATCAAAATTACACTAATTTTTTTTTTTTTTATCTATGATATAAAAAAAAAAAAAAAAAAGAGCTAGGTCCTAAGAATTCATAATTTACTCAGAATGAATATATGTGGTAAAGATTAAATTAATAAAATATAAATAAAATAAATTTAAATCATTAATTTTTATTTTTGAATAAATTATGAATAAATAATTTTAAATTTATAGTGATAATATAAATATTTCTTGTTCCACTGATTTGTAATCTTCCCCAACTGAATCCTGTGACAGTTCAATCGAGCTCGTCATACGATATCTACTATGTCATTGTTGCTATTTGTATAGGTATCACAATCGTTCGTATTTTTTTTATCACATACTTTTCTTTCATGTTTTCTATCATGTCAAATGATAAATTATTTAAAAATATATTTTGTTTTCAAACAAACCAAACATTAAAAAAAGAAATTAAAAATTTTATGAAGACAAGAAATCTCATATTACCTAATGAGAGTAAACCATATTATTACAATCATCCACTCAAAACAAGTCCAACATGCCTCAAAACCAACTTATTCATAGCAAACCAAACGCCACCAAGATCAAAAACTATATAAAACATAACCCCCAAACACAGCCAATGCACCGTTTAAGTACACTTCATATTCCAAAACCAGCCACCACCGTCTCCGCCAGAGACCGAGTCACGGCCTCTTTACCATGCCTGTTGCGAACCGGTCACGTGCTGCTGGCCGAACAGCTCGGCCTTGTCCTTCATTTCCCGAGCCTTGCTCGCCAGTTTCATCCGTGCATAGTCCAATTGCTCGGCCCCGGGAGGTTGCTTCCCGGTCACGTACCGGTAAATCCACGACAACACGCTGACCGCCGCCAGACCGAACCCGCCCGAGGCCACAAACCCTAGAATCAAAAGACACACCGCTATCGCCGCCGGCACCAAAACCGGGCTGAATATGACCAGCAGAGGGGTGGCTAAGGTCAGCGCCACCACTGTTCCGGCGAGGGTCAGGGCGGAGAGGATTAGCAGAGAGCCGCAGGCGGTGGCGGCTGTGGCGGCCTTCGCCACCTGGTGGGACCGTGGCTCGGTCGTCGGCTTCTGCTGCTGTGGATAAATCTCAGCCATTGATGAGAAATCAGATGGTGTAAAATTAACTGATGTGATATGAAATAACAGAGTAGAGAGTAGTGGAGCTTTGGAGTGTTGGTGATGTGAGTGGGTAATATATAGGTGGAGAGAGTGGTGGCACGTGTTGAGAAAGGTGTGTCGCGTGTATGTTTGCTTGTCATGCAAGGGTTACATGCAATGAAGAGGCTCGGTTTTGAGACACGTTCATTTTTGTCGGAATCGGAGCTGTTGAGGAGAGAGAGAGTGGGAGGTTGGTGAACATCTATTATTTTTTGTGGGATTCGGAGCTGGAGAGAGAGAGAGAGAGAGAGAGGGGTTAGGGGCAATAGAAAGAGCCGAAGTTAAGTGTTGAAGTTTGTCCTCATAGTTTTAATGAGTTTTAAAATTTGTGTAAGTTTGATTTGGTAAATTTTTAAATTCATTTTAAATAAATTTTTGTTCAATAATAGTTTGATATTTTTATACAATTTTAAGTTTATTAAACTGAGCTAAAAAAATAATTGATTGTTTAAGTTTGATTTGAAAGTTTTAATGAATTTCAAAATGTGTTTAAAGTTATTTTATTTACTTAATGAATTGAACAAATTTTTAACTAATCGAACATGAATCGAGCTTGAGCTATTTGGTTCGCTTATCTCCTCTAGAGGGGTGGATCACATAGGCTCATTTGATTAGAGGAATTTTAATATGGTCAAAACAATTCATGTGGTGGGAAAAAAAATTAGAAAAATTTCAGTAGTGTAGATTGTAAAAAATAATTAGAAATAAAGCATAAATTTTATAAATATTAATAATCAAAACCTATAAAAAAATTTATTAATCTGTAATAGCTTTTTGAAATAGTTATTGAACAGTAATTTCTCAAAAAAATTCAACACAATGGTAATTTGTTATCACTAATATGAACCTAATAATTTGTACACTTATAATATAAGAACGAGTTACTCTTGCTATAGTAACATGTGGCTCTCTCTTTTTGTTCTCATTTTGTCATCATGTCCTGTTTTTACTACCCTAACCTTATTTGGGAAATTAACTATTTTAATTGGTTGTTATTTGATTTTTTAATTATTTTAGTTTGATTCAAAAAGTTATGTTTGAAAAATTGATTTTTTTATTTTTATTTTTATAGTTGATTTGATGGTTGTGAGAGAAAAAAGTAAAATGATTATAGATTGAATGTGATATTTTGTCTTATTTTAACTGATTTGGTCATTTAATGGACTATTTTAGCCCAACTTTCTTCCCAAACAACTCTATGTTTGGACTATTTTATATTCCATCCGTTCCAAAATAATAGTCTTTTTTGGGGAATCAAACTTTTTTTGATAGTATAATTATTGCACTTTAAAAATATTACTTTTCTAAAATTATCCTTTGATAATACATTTTTTTGAGAATATCAATTATCATAATTGTACTTTTTGTATTTTTAATAAATTTAAAAGAATGACAAAATAAGAAATTCATATTATTTTAATTTTTGATTTTTGGAAAAAATTAATATTTTGAGACCATAGGGTCCAGCTTGTCTCATGTTTGAGATCAAAACTAGATCGTCCAGTCTAGCCCATGGGTCCATTTTTGGGACCCATTTCGATAATCCGAACCATCAATATATAGAACTCGTCGAGTACTATATCCTTGTAAAAAATCACGTTGATCGGATATCGATAACTATTTGATCAGATCTGATTTCTGTCAACCATTTATTTTTTCATCATCCATTTTTTTATATAAATCTGATCCGATCAAATAGCTATCGATATCGCATGAGACAAGGCTTGTGGTAATTTCTCAATTAAGGTTGCAACTTGGAAAGATTCATTGAGAGACATGCCTTCTACATGAATGTCATGCAGAATGAATTGGAGATCTTGAACTTGGCTGATCACAGTCTTAGAATCAACCATCACAAAATCTAGGAATTTGCCAACTACAAATTTCTTTGAGCTAGCATCTTCTGTTTTGTATTTTTTCTCCAAAGACTCCCAAAGTTCCTTTACTGTTTTGATAGGACTATAGATGTTGTATAATGTGTTGTCAAGTCCGTTCAAGATGTAGTTCTGGCAAAGGAAATCAGTATGTTTCCAGGCATCGACCGCAGTAACCACTTGCCAGTCAGTTTCATCCTCGTTCAGAATAAGAGCATTCTCACAGAAAAAATGAGCCAGGTTTAGAGTTGTAAGATCGAATATTATTTTATGTTGCCATCTTTTAAAATCAATTCCTAAGAACTTCTCTGGCTTCTCACCATGATTGACTGGCACAGTCACAACAGGACGGGTTGGAGCAATTGCAGCCACCACACTAGTACTTGTTTGAGTATTATTTTGACCAGTTTCAGTAGCCATGAATTCTAAATTATAAAACAAAATTATAATTAGAATTTTATACTATACAAAAAATTTAAACCAAAATCACATAATTAAATTCTGTAAAAATAAAAGAGACAAGAATTGTAACTTTTATTTCCAATTAATTTGAAAATAAAATAAAATTTTATTTAACCAAATTAATTTTACACAGAAAATTAAATTTCTGTAACACTTCAATAATTAAAATACTAAAACATAATTTTAATTAATGAACACTCAGAAATTATTTCTGAAAATCAAAATTAATTTCTGACAAATTTCACAAATAAATATTCTAAATTGTTAATGACACTAGTATATTACTACCAGTTGTCAAAGAAAATAGGCAGTATATTACTAGTATCTGTCAAACAGTATATTACTACTATTTGTTTTTCCAACTAGAATATTATTTTGTAAAACCACAGAAAATAATTTCTGTAAGAAGAAGAAAGAGTAAAGGAAACAAACGAAAAATTCTATTTTAAACAGAATAATTTGAATCTGTCTTAAGATTATTGGAACAATCTTCTGTGTACAATAAATAAATTAAAACCAAATCAAATAAATAAAAATAAATCACTTACAGAATTTATTTACGGAATCGAACAAAACTTTAAAAGATCAAGTCGAGTGTGTGTGTCACTCTGTCCTTAAGACATATTCGCCCCGCTACAGTGCTTACGGATAAAATGCGTCTATCTCCAGGATACAATGATCTTCACAAATTGTAGTAGCACCCCAAACAATTTGTACGGCGAACAAAACTTTTGTTTTTTACTCTTAGAATTTTCTCTAAATAACTAATGTGAAGAATAATGTAAACAGAGCAAGAAATGAAAAGCAAAAAGATGATTTTCTAGATTTTTTCAGGATGTTTTCGGATGTCCAAGATTGTTGGAAATGGCCTCTATTTATAGGCAAACAATCTGCCCGAACAGGTATGAAACCAACCTGAACAGGTGTAATTTTGAATTGAACAGATGCAGTTTTGAATTCAAATAGATCTGGAGGCAGATTCAAACAGATAACTGCTACTAGTTTAAATCTATAACTGCTGGGCAGTTTTGTAATTGTAAAACAGTTTGAATCTGTTAGGAATTTTTGGATTGAATGAGGTAAAATTTGGATAGAAAATTAAATTCAATTTTGGCACAAAATTGGAATTTAATTTCATTAAGAATTTCAGGAAAAAATTCAAATAAATTTTATCCAAAAAATTAATATTAGAATCAACCCGACCCACACCCGCGCCGGGCACGGCCGGACGAACGGCGGCGGCCACGCACGTGTAGTGGTTTGGGCTAAAGTTCACTTTATCCATAACTCATTCCTTCTACAAACTTGGGGTGCCTCTTGGGGTCCAACCCAAGTGTTGCCAACTAGAATTTATATACATACATAAGCTCTTTTAAAGTTTCAATATGGACAATCCATACAAGGAAACCCATATTTAATTCTTTAAATGTCCATTCCATGAACCCGAAAACAACGTCAAGTTCTTATTCACTCACAAATGGCTTTGATGAACCGTCTTCACCATGTGACTTGCCATGCGGTAAGGAACACGTTACCTCTTTGGACCCACCTCAAAAAACGTTTGGGGCCCACTCAAAATTTGGCTCAAAGTTGGCTCAAAATAAACCTATAAAAACCAAATTTTCCAACATTACATACGGTCTATATAGTTTTACATAAAATCTACTTAGGTGTATAAACTTTTTCATGCTATCGCTCTAGCTTTATAGATCTTTGCATGTAATTTGTGATAATACTTGAAAAGAATTTTTATTGAATAATTCACGTATATTACAATAATCAATCACTTCATTTTAACTCACTATAATAAATAAATATATATATATATATGTTATGCATGTTTCACAAATATATCATTTGTCCTATAATATTTGGTATAACTACTACTATACATTTTTAGTCTCTATTGATCTAATTATTAGTTACATATGATATCTTAAAAATTCAATTCAATGATTGATTGCAATTATTAAATTGATATATGTTTTTTTTCTATTCTTTTAATTTTTTTTCTTGTGTTGTTTTTATTCTCACTTTTTTCTATTCTATTGTTTATATGAGAACTTTATTAGTAAATTGTGTGGTATAAAAATTATCAATATTTAGTTTGAATATTTATTCGTATATATATATATGGATCGGTGGAAGTCAGTTGTTAGTCACTTTTGTTATTTCTTCTTAATCTTATTTCCTTTCAAAAAAAAAAACTTGAGACTCCTTATAGGAAAAAAACTGATCAACTACTATAATCAATTTGGTTTCTATTGAATTATCCTTTAATCATGTTTGCTAAATTTAAAAATTAAAAACAACTATCTTATTGATATAAGTAACACAATTTAATGGGATTAGACATGACTACAATTCAATATCTATTGGCTAAATTTAAAAAATTAAAAATAAAAATATTTATTACATGGGGCATAATCCAATTGGGTTAAATATTTTGACTGTAACTTAATCATAAATATTTATTAAACTTTAAAAAAAAAATGAACATTAAAAATACTTATCTTATTCTACTACAAATAAAAAAATAAAAATACCTAATTTTTTTGAGATGGTGAAAACACTTAAGTATTAGATAAATTAATTGGCATATGTGGTCATGATCAATTGGGTCAAATATTTGATTATATTTCAATAATAACAATTTGATTATAAAAAATTTAATAAATATAAAAAATTAAAAAAAATTCATAATCATTAGACTATTTACCTTGTTGCCTAATGTTCACTAAAAAAATAAAAATTCTTATTGCATAAAGGTTCAAAATTTAGAACACCCAACAAGATAAGGCCTAATTTTGATGTATATTTTATTAAAAATTACCACATTAAATCTCTGTCATAATCAAAATCTACTAACTTCACCGTATTAGATTTACACCACAACTAAAATCACATCTATTTTTCTCTTTCAAATTTAAATATTTTGAATAAAATATTAAAAATAAAGAGAAATATAAATCAAGATTGTGCAATATATATATACTTTAAAAGATTTTATTATTTTTAATTTATAAATAAAATTTTGACTCTCTCGTGCATATCACAGATTTTATGCTAGTATTTTATAACGGAATGTGTAATTTTGGTGGCTAAATCTTGCTATCATATTGCCACGTGAAAGAAAACTACCCTTATTGTTGTTCACATGGCTACCAACAACGCACTTCAACGTCATTTTACATTTTCTATGTCCCTCTTTCTCTGCCTCTTATTTTGGGATAGGAGGGTAAAAATGGCTTGCAGCTCGTGGGCGGTCTGAAGTCTACCTATTGTCTAGGATGGACGTAGTTCGATTAGGCTCGGTTAGGCCTGGGCCGAAGCCCAGCCCGGGACCTTGGGCCTGGGCCTGGGCCTGCGCCATCATTTTGAAGCCCGACCCGACCTATTGGCCCTTTCAAGGCCCACTCAAAATCCAGCTTGCCCGAGATTCAGTGTTATTTTTAATGAAAAAATAAAATAAAATTTTGGTGAAAAAAATAGAAAAAAATGTTCAAGCCCTGCCCAAGCCCGCCCCAAGCTTTAGCCCAAGCCCAAGCCCACCGGCCCTGGCCGTGGCCCGAATACCCCTGAGCCTAGGCCTAATTTTCTAGCCCGTAGGCCGGGCCGGGCCAGTCCGACCTGAATTTTGGTAGAGCTTGCGAGACCCGACATGGGCTAGCCCGAGCTCGGGTTGGGCCAAATTTACACCCCTATTTAGGGATGTACTCAATTTGGTATGATCGATGTCTTAGTAAACAATTTTATCGAATCAATAATTTTAGTTTTATTATTTTGAACACGATACAGACCGTTTCTCTTATCAAATCGCACTGAATCGAATCGATTGAAATGATTCGATTTAAATCGATTTATGACCGGTTAGACTTGAGCTACTTTTTAATATAGTCAATAATCTATGTGAAAACATTAAATTAGTTGTTTATCCACCACTTTAAACATATTCAATCCATCCATTTAATAAATACTTTTCAATTTCTAGATTTGCAAAAGGAAAATGTTTGGTGCCTCAACAAAGTGAGGCGCGAATGCCTCGATACGTGTGATTCACTCTCTACTCTCATCCCTCTCTTGCACTTTACTATATTCAAACCCACAAAACTATTCAAATCCATTCAAACCCAAAACTCTCGGCCTCTCTCTCTCTCTGTCTCTCTTTCAGCCTTTAGGTCTCTCTCTCTATTGAAACCCATAAACTGATTCGATCTAACAAGCAGAGCAAAATCAGCCAACCCATCGGCCGGCGGTGGAGGGCTTCCGGCATCTTTTAGCCGCGTTGCTTTGTTTACCCAAGCCCTAGATCCCCAAATCTCCTCCATTGACAACCAAGAAAAGGTCATATTTTTTTTTTAATATTTTAATCCTCTCCATTTAATCCCCATGATAAAAAGTTGTGTGATTTTTCAAAAAAATGTTTCATTTTTAAATCCTCTCCAAGCGTCGAGTGCCAAAAGATCTTGTTTTTCTTGCTCTGTTTCATTGTGAATTTTCCATAGATTGTTGAAACCTTCTTCCAAGCTTAACATTATTGGTCTATTGTTCTGGACTTGTCAATGAGTGCAAAATTGCTACATGAAATTAACCTATATCTTCAAGAAAATGTTATGAAATAGATTTGTTCAAATAGACCTATTGTTAGAAAACTTTATTAGTAATTTATACATGTTCAAATGTGTTGTGATTTTGAAAGAAAAATCAACTTGTTAAAATGATGAATTGAATGCATGTGTGAGAATTGAAAGCATGTGAGATTCTCTCTAGACTTATATTTTGCATTGCAAGTGTATGATAAAACGCCTCAATGAAATACTTTGTGCTTCTATGGGCCATTTGACATTATTAATGGAGACACTTCTTTTTCTTTTTTTTTTGGCTGAATAATGTACTAATTATGTGATAAAATGCCATTATTAGGAGTAACAAGTCAATGACTCACACCTCCACTAGTTCAAGCAACGATGGTCACCTTTTCAAAAATTGAGGTTGCAAATGTGGCAAAAAAAGGGCCGTTAAGATATCAGACTTACAGAAAAATACAGGGAGAGAGGTTGTACTTCAAGTGTGCAGATGGCAAGTGCGATAACTTTGCATGGTGGGCGCCTACTAGCCAACATAGCAATGCATCAAATATCCAATGGAGGCCTAATCTTATTCATAGGAAGAATGAAGATGAGGGAAGGAATGATTATAAAAGAAACAATGAAGCTTTGGACAAATTGGAGTGAAGTTTTTCCTTCTTGTTGGACAGTCCTTTGTTTTTGTTGAATGAATGTTTTTGTTGAACAGTCCTTTTGAGAATGAATGAATGATTTTGTACAGTACAAAAAAAATGTATACTTCCAGGAATAGTGGAGTTTGCTGGAATAAAAAGCAATAGGGTGTTGAATGAATGTTAACAATTAAACAGTCCTTTCTTTTTGTTGAATGACTGTTAGCAATTGAATGGCCCTTTTATGAATGAATTTATGAATGTTTTTGTTGCTGGAATAAAAATGTATGCTTCCAAGAATAGTGGAGTTTGCTGGAATAAAAAGCAACAGTGGAGTTCTGTGTTCTAAAGTGTATGCTTCTAGGACAATAACATATATTACCAAAAACTAATTCAAGATCAAAAACATTCAGCATTGGTGTTGGACTCTCAAAGCAATAGTGTATTATCAAAAACTCTCAAAGCAATAAAAAACAATAGTGGACTTTCAAGATAACATGTATTATCAAAAACTAAATTTGTAATCAGAGAAAGTTGAGGGAGTCAACATTGAGCATTAGTGTTGGAAGCAAGATCACTCATTCAAGATCATGAACAAACTAGTTTAAGGTATTACACTACAATTTGAACCAAGATTGACTCTCAACATTCGCCATCTTTTTGACAAACAACTGGAACCAAAATTGAATAAAGCCAAAATAAAGTCATATCAACATCATCCCAAAACCCATTCGAATAATAAGTCACCTTCCAACCATAAACATTTCTACATAATCAAACCAAAGTTTACAAAACAAAGTCATAAAATTACTACTACAAAACTAAAAACAAAGTGGGGCATTTGGATCCACATCATCTATATTGAAGTCAACAAATTTTGGAGCAATACTCGAACTTTGACTAGTTATATTGTTCATCATTCCTCAATGACTAAGAGATGCACTTCCAATATTGTCCACCATTTGCATTGGGCTACCTCGTGCCTATTCAATGAGAAAGTAAATAATATTAAAAAAATTTGTGACAAACATATGATAAATGAAAATTGAAAAGTATATGCAAGATTATATTTTAAAAAGAATTTATTAACAACTTACCAGTAAAGCAACTCATTGAAAACATACAAAAATGCAACGTATTGAAAACATACAAAAATTATTTACAACAAAATCAAAAAATAATAAACCAAATCATTTTAACAAGTAACTACATGTCCATAGCTTATGAACATTATCATGAACTACAAATCATTAACTACAGAAGTATGCTCACAGGTTGTTCTTGTTAAACAATCTTCTGTGTAAATGAAATAAATAAAAACAAAGCCAAACAAAATAAAATAAAACTTACAGAATTTATTTTGTTGAACCGAATTTAAAAATCAAAAGACCAAGTCGAGTGTGTGACACTCTGCCCTTAAGACAGATTCGCCCCGCTACGGGGCTTAACTGGTTGAGTGGCATCTATCTCCCAAGATACAATGATCTTAACCAATTTGTAGTAGCACTCCAAAACAAATTGTTCGGCGAACCAAACCTGTGATCTAACTCTCCAAATATTTATTCTAAAACTAGAATGAAGAATAAAATGCAAAGAAGAAAATTCTGGACAGCAATATCTATTTTTTCAGACTGATTTTCGGATCATACTGACTGCTGGAAATTAGCTGTGTATATAGCCAAATATTTGACCCGAACAGGTGCTGAGGAATCCGAACAGGTACTGTTGAAATCTGACCGTTGCTTGGAACAGCTTTTCAAACTTTTTTTTTTGAAAAATGTATCCCCACTTTGAACACACTTATTCAAATAGTTTTTCAAACTTTTTTGAAAAATGTATCTGTTGCACTTTGAACACACTTATTCAAACAATTATAAATATTCTTATTAAACTATTTGAATAGTTTAATCATTTTTAGGAAACCACTTTAGGAAACCAAAAAATAAATTTATATTTAAATAAAATTCCCACAATAATTTTTATTGAAAAATTTCAAATAAACTTTGTCTAAAAAATTAAAGTTAAACTCGAAAACGACGTCAACTTCCCATTCACTCATAAATGGTTTTGACATTCTGTCTTCACCGTGTGACTTGCCACGTGGCAAGGAATATGTCACCTCTTCGGACCCACCCCAAAAGATGTTTGGGGCCCACTTAATTTTGGCCTTAAAGTTGGCCCAAAATAAGCCATATAAAACACCATTTTTTCCAACAGTTCTCTTGTCAATAATTCATCATAGGAACTTGTTCACTGGGTATGTGCATTTGTAATTTCCTGTTGCTAAGTTTAGGCATCTACTGCTAAGTCACAGGTTGCTAACTCACTGGTTATTGCATCTGCTGCTAATTCATCATAGAAGCATGCTCATAGGTTGCTAATTTCCTACTGTTAAGTTTAAATCTTGGTAAAATAAATAAACCTACTCAAACACATTCAATACAGACATATGACAAGAAAAAATGATAGGCCGGATATCGGTAACAAACAATGTAAAGGGCCTGGTGATAACCAAACAAAATCTTTCTATGTGGACTTTCAACAAACACATAGAATGCATTAATAAAAAAACACCAAAATCATGTTTCAAACAAATTAAAAGGCCTGCTGATATGAAGCAAATAGGAGCAAAATCATAGACCAAGAAAATTTCAACCAATGTAAAGCAAAGAATGTGTTTGAAGCAATACTTTTGACCCACAAATCAATTGTTTCTTGGCAAGTGGAGGCCAAAATTTTCAGAGAAACTGGAGAAATTAGAGACTGCTACACTGTGGTTGATGGTCAGCAGTGGTCTTCTTCGTCGTCGGTGGCAACCGAGGTCGTTGTCGTCGTCGTCGTCGGGGTCAAGCCCCTGGGTTGTGGTCGTCTCTCTCTATCTCCTAGATACGTTGATTTGTTCTCTTCAGTCTTCAAGGTTCATGAGATGTACACTAAGTGAGGCGCGTGAAATATACACAGAGTTTGGACTGCCAGCTCAATTCGAGGCATTCACGCCTCACTTTGTCGAGGTCTGTAGCAGTGTTGTTAACAAAAATACAGAAAAAAAAATTAAAAAATACTAAAACTTTACGAATAATAAGTTAGAGTTAACATTATATATAATAAGAGTTTACAAACTTAAGTTCTATAGATGATAAATTCAATTAATTAAGATTAATAATTTATTATACTTATTAATATTATTATATTATTAAATTATATTTTATAAAGACAATATATGTTGAAGTGATCAGTTTTAGTTTAGTTCGATGCAAAAGGTGTTCGAATCAACACCAAATCAAAAATCAAAAAATATCAAATTAAAAAATCACACAAATCATTTTTTTTTTTTTTGGATTAAAAATCAGACCAAATATAGCCGGTTCGGGTCTGATTTGATCCATTTTTCGTACATCCCTACTCCTATCTCTCTCTTCTTTCAAGTCATGTTGTTTCAGTCTCTGTTTCACTCTTCCTAATGATGCCGAGATGATAAAGATGGGTACAATGAAGATTTGCAAGTCTGGGCCACTATGGGTGGCCATCTTGATGCCGACAGCTTCACGATCTGGACCAGGGGTTTCCGCCTGATATCCTGTACCTCATCTCTATTGATTTTTTCTATTTAATTTTAATATATATATATATATGTATATATATATGTTAGGCCAAGATTTTGTGATATTTTGTGATTGCATCATGCATCTAAGATTAATAATGTTATTTTAATTGTCTTAATTTAGTGTTCTTGGTTATGAAATTAGTTTTATACTATGATTTTTGTGATACACATTAAAGTTAGGGTTACTAGCTTTTCTATCTTGATATTTTTAGCATTGTTTAGATTTCAGATTGGAATGGGTGTTGTATTACTTTTGCTCTTTTTTTTGCCATTCAAGGTTAATCGCAATTCTTCATTTCCATACATGCAGGTATGTCCTCTATTTCTTTTCTTTTTTCCATGTTGTATAAGAATTTCGAGTGGGCCCTTACAATGTTGGGTGGTTACTCCAATGTTATGTAACATGTGTATGTAGTGTATTTGTTATGACAAAGAATGTGTGTGACTTTAAAATGCTTTTTTTTATTTATTTTTGGATTCATGCAAGATTTGTTTTTTTTTTACTTGAATGGTTTCCTTCATCTATTTTCTCTAATAAAAGAGTAATTCTTGTCATATACATGCAAGATATATATATATATATATATATGTAAATGTGTTTTTATGTTTGTGTCATTAATCTTGAATCTGAATTGTTAGAGCATCTCCAACCCACTAAGCATGTAATGCTTGTTGGTCAAAATGCCTAGTGTGACTCATTTTTTTCAACTCCAATGCACTAGGCATATGATTAGGCATTTTGGCTCAACTCACATTCACTAGCTACATGTAGCTAGCCTTCAAGGCTAGGCAAAATGTATTTAATTATTAGGATCATTTCCCTCCATCTTTGTTGTTGACGTGGCATTCTATAAAGTTAATAGTATTTTGATGAATAGCTAAAATGAAGAGTATGGTTGGAGTAAAAATATGAAACAGTTGATAGGCAAAATAAAATGTATACTTTATAGTAATATTTAGATAGGTAAAATGCCTACTACCGTTGGAGATGCTCTTAGTATCTTGTTTGTCTGACTTTACCATAAGGTCAAAAAGAAAAACCATTTTGAAGGAATGTAAAATTGGATACTCTTTTATTCTAATGCTTTTGGCTACTTTATTTATCAAATAATTCATCAATTTTGTTCACTTTGGCCAGAGAGTTCAGAGATATATTATGGGTTATTGGCCTCTACTCATCAATGTACTCTATTTTTCTCTCATTTTTACTCATCTTCTGGTTAGTACCTACAATAATTCATTTTGTTTAGTGCAAAGAAAGCAAAGGAATAATAATAGACCCTCATCAAGGAAATTAAGTCTAATATTTTCTAATTGTTTTTTTTAACCTTTGATTATTGTTTGGTTTGCTCTATAGATATTTTGTTTGAGCTATGTGTTTCACTTGAATTTAACTACTCTCTTTTTCTTTTATGCTCATTCATATAAATCTACATGTTCATTAAAGAAAAAAAATATATATTTTTGCTACATAGATTTATTTTTGAAATTCTAGCATTGTATGTTTTTTTTTTTATACATGTGTTAGTGTCCCCCCCGCCCTCCCTCTCTTCTTTTTTTTTTTTTTTTTTTTTTTTTTTTTTTTTTTTTTTGGCACTTTCATGTAGGTTTGTTTTAATTTTCCAATTAAAAAATGGGTTTTTATGTTTTTTTTTTTTTTTCTAGAAATAGTACCACTATATTGTTTGTATATTTGTCTTTTGCTTAGAAGTGATATGTATTTTTGTTTTTCAACCCTATATGTGAGCAGATCTAGGGTTTTCTTTGAAATTTGTTTTTGGGTATCCATTTGTGGTTGTCTGATTTTTTTTCTTTCCTATATATGAGCTTATGAGAAATGTGTAAGAATATCCATAAAGTGGCTCATATACCACATGCTTGTTATATTTATTTATATTATAGATATATATTTTTTATTTAATCAGTTTAATGGGTAACTAACATATGTCCACTAACCCATATGGTGGTTTCATGAGAAGTTACAACTTCCCTGATGGTAGGAAGTTATAAGGAGTTACACTTAGATATGGGTCCAAGCCTATCTATATTTATGCCTATGATAGCCATCAAACACAGACGTTGTTTTTGTGAATGGAATAGGCTTGAAACTCTGTTCCTTCCACTTTTTCCATATGGTTCTGTAAAAGTGTTCTGTGAGTGGGTTTTGTTTATATATTCAAGATTTGATCATTCAAGGAAAAAGATTCAAAGGCTTAAACATCATGACAGGAGGTATTCTTCTTTCTGAATTAAAATTATTTTAATTCTCATAATTGGTATCAGAGCCACCTTCTGTCCTTGTTGTTTAGCGTTATTGTATGTTATGGAGATCAAATCTTATTGCGTTTTGTTTTATACACTTACTGGGCCTCTGTTCCGTTATGATTTCGGCTTGATAATTTTCTTTGTTTGTTTGATTTGTTTTGTTTGCTATAATATATTATTCTGGTTTATGCTTCATAATATTTTGATTAGTCTGAGCACACCACGTCTCTGCTTTTAGCCCTTTGTTTATTTTCTTCTGTCAAGGAGGTTTTGGAACTTGCAGGCCATCATACTTTTGAATATAAAATTAATAGTCTAATACTTAATAGTGAAGTTTCAGTCAACATGGTGCAATCATTATACATGACTTGTGATTGTGCCATATAGTTTAACATTATTTAAAGTTTGAATTATCAGAATGAATATTCATTGTTTGATTCATCTTAATATATATATATATATGCATGTATGTATATGAAACTTGATGGATTAAAATATTAATTTGATGTCTATCAAAGATGAATTATTGCATGATGTATTACTTAGAGGGATTATTAGAATTCATTCTATTATGTGATTATAGTATTTACATCTAAAATTACTCCTGTTCTGAATCTATTTCATTTTGGAGAATTATTATATGTCATTAAGTATTGATTTCTATTATTGACAAACATTAAAAAAAAAAAAAAAAAACTGTGTCCTCTTATTTTGTATAAATTCTAGAAATTACCATGTTTTATTTGGATTTATTTGGTTTATTTTAAAAGGCATGAAAGATATGAATTTATTTCTAGAATTTTCATAAAGAAATTTTAATATGCTGTTAAGGATGTTTTGTTTATTATAGTTGCATGTTTAAATAGTAAGTAAATTCAATTGAATTTCATACAATAAATTATAACATGTTCTTTTAGTTTTTATATAATTTTTTAGATTCATTGGCATGTTATCTAAAATAATGTAATATTATATTACATGCATTAAGGTAATTATTTATGCATTGAAAATTTATGTGAAATAAGAGCATGTATACACTATGTATTGGACTTATGGAATTTATTTTGATCCAACTTCTAAGGAAAATCTAATATAAGGTTGAATTATATGGGTTTTGGTATTGGGATTTTCATGTGATATTATTCTGATTGCATGTATTATGTACATTAAAAGATAATGTACTTGTTGGGATCATATGGATTTGCTCACTGTAGACGTCCCCGAACGCATCCCGGGGCGAGGAGTGCGAGTCCCCCCCTCCTCCCCCCCCCCCCCCCGTTCTGGTTCGATATTGGGTCTACTACAGTTCAAAGGACTCAAATGTCACGGTTCTAAATCTTGAACCAAAGAGTCCAAATCCGGCAAATCATTTTGAAAACAGATTTTTTTGAAAGAAGTGCCAAACATGGACTGCTTTGCCAGATACAGAGTCGCCACCTAAATATTTTATTTTTGAGAAATTTAGGAAACCCTGACTCGGTGCCAAAAGGCCACGTGTCCGTCATCACCAAAGTTGCCTCGGCTCGGGAACTTGGGTACGATTGGGGAAGGTCACTTCGTGAGCACCCCCGCTCTCACCGGTCAAAGACCGGCCTCTACTAACCATGATATCTTATTTTGAAAACATTGTATGTTCTTATTCCGGTTATTAGCCTAGGTTACTATGTGATGCGCACAGCATACAAGTATAGACTGAGTCGCCTGAATTGGAACAAAACATTTCATGTTTGTTTGAAAGATGGTTTGCTACCCGCAGGTAGGCTTAAAATGCAGATTTTGCCACCCTCGAGTGGGCTTAGAAAACATGGTGTTGCCACTATCTAGTGGGCTTAAAGCAAACAATCAATGCATTATTCCAATTCAGATAAC
Organism: Camellia granthamiana; assembly: GCA_036172215.1. Lineage (NCBI taxonomy): Eukaryota > Viridiplantae > Streptophyta > Magnoliopsida > Ericales > Theaceae > Camellia > Camellia granthamiana. The sequence continues at coordinate 110,921,334 of CM069911.1, forward strand.
CCAACCTTCACCCACAGACATTCAAGCAGGTATATCACATAAGCACATAGCCTCATGGTAAGCATGCTATTCATGGCAGTCACTCACACGCATGTAAGGATGCTAAAGCATAAAACTCACCGAGTACTCCAAGCCAAAACAGAAACTACATTAGAAATCATGCATGATCCTAAGTATACTGAAATGCCTAATGCAACACACGCAAAAATGCAAACTGTGGCAGGCTCGGCTATTCTAAACATGGCATATGAAATGCTACAACTAACACGTATTCAATTTGGAATTGAAATACAAATGCAATTTGTATGATGCGCCGAGCCCGGTGCGTGCAAAACAGATGAATGATGCAAACATGCTGTCATACTGTATGCTAATTGAAATATGCCTTATATCTAACCATCGTAAGCGGATAAATAAAAGGGAGAAAGACGTGGGGTTGGAAGACATACATCGCACTCACCCACACTTATTACAATATTGCCCTCGCGCAGAGGGTACGAAAGAATATACAGTCCCAAATAAAAGAATAGTACAGTCCAAATATTTACAAATTCCTAATTAATTTACAAATTAACTAAGAAAAATAATAAACTGGCATGCAAGCCAGGGACTGCCTTGATTCCGCTCCGGGTGATGAATGATGCATGTTTAGGCTGCCTTGCGCGGAAATCCATGACGATGCCCCAATTAGCCTCTGTTTGCACCTGTTCTTGAAATGCGTGCCAAACTTTGAAAAGTTGCTGATTCTTCATTTTGCTGCAACAGAGAGCAGAAAAGGGGCATAGCAATGTATTTTCACAAATGTATGCATGTCTCGATCCTCGTGCCACCAATCACGCATCTCGATGCATGATGGCCGAGGAGCCGAATTGCACAACTCAATATAGAATGAATGCATATGAACACTACAACAAAACCTAACTCCATCATGAATAATCCGGAGTGTCGGTGACTTGGGAATTGAGACACGTTCCGTCACTCGGAGTACGGAACATACCTCGTTTCCCGTGCCCGGGCTAACTCCTATCCCGAACACGATGCAATATGCATGATATGCGTGAAATGCAGCTAACATGCAATCCTAACATACACAATGTCATGGAATGGCATACACGCTATACGAGGTAATACACAACCGGGCATACACAATGCTACGGATGAAATGGCATACGCAATGCAATAATGGACTTACACCAACATGAGAGAGCCTCGGCCACACTCACATAGGAGGCCATTAGATGCAAACAAGACACCTCGAAGTACGTGCCCGCGGGCACGCAAACCGAGAACGGACCCTCAGGCACCGAAATGCCACTCTAATGAGACATGGCAAAGACACAGAATATGACATGCAAACATGCTAAAATCAGTAGCAAAATGAGAGGGAAAACAGCCCCGAAATAAGGCGAAATGAAACCCGATGCAAGGGATCTCTCCCGAAATGCAAAACTAGGCATGCGGAATGGCCTACAGCTATACTAAACATGCATAATTGGTACATGACATGAAAAATCAGAAGCAAGGCAGTCCCAAAACTCACATTTTTACAGTACAAAACATGGCCAAACAGCAATCACAAGGAGGGCAAAAGTGGCGTACAAAAATGGCTCCGCAAGGGAAGCAATGAAGCAAGTGATAGAGGCAAAGCCCAAACAGAAAAATATCTTTCTAAAATACTGAAGAGGGACCAAAAATATGAACATTTACAGTTTATGACATGCCTCAAATCAGTATGCAAACATGCTAAAAATGCTATGCAAGAAATAGGCCAACAAGAGGCTATAACATGAGGTATACAAAGCAATCACCAAACAGCCAAAGACCCTTAATAAGATATGCCAAGAAGGTCAAAATATGGCCATTTTCAGTTCTGATCATGGCCTAAAAACAAAGGCAAGGTAAGCTCACAAAGCATGCAAAAATGGGGGCCAAAGAGGGGTATAATGGTAAGTGCTACATGGAGGCCCCCAACAGTATTGAGCCCTTCTAAAATGTTGTAGAGGGACTCAAAATAAGCCAACTCACAGTTTATATCATGCTCAAAAACAGATCAAAAATAGGCTAGAAATACTATGCAAAATAATGGCATACAAGAGGGTATTGAAGCAAGTGTAAGATGGGGCTCTCAAACAGGGTTGAGCCCTTAAACAAACATGAAGAATGGCTCAAAAAAAGTGACCCTTTCAGTTAGGGTCGGAGCCCAAAACAGTAAGAAAATAGGCTAGAAGAATGGTGCAAAAAAGTGCTACAAAAGAGGGAGATTGGTACTTACCCTTGAAGACCACTTCTTTGCTACCTCTTGGACCAAGGAATGTTGCTTCTTAGCTGCTGGAAAGCCCCCCCAAGCTACTGGAAATGGTATGGTGGTAGTGGTGCTCGGTGGTAGTGAAGAAATGGAGCCAAAACTTGAGAAATGAGGGAGAAATTGAGAGATATGAGTGTAAGCAATTTTCCAACCCTTTTCCTTGAGTTGGGAGGCCAGCTATATAGGCAAGAAAGGGGGATAAAAGTGGAGGAAAAAGTGGAGGGAAATGGCATCAAGTTTCCCTCCAAAACTTTTCCCGGATTGAGATATTTTTTGGGAAAAAAAGCAATACAGCTGTAATGTACCCCCTGTAAGGAAGCTAGCCGGCCAGGCACTTTTGCTGCAGGTGGCCGGCCGGCCACCCCCTATGGCCGGCCGGCTAGGGGGTCAAAAGGGTCAAGTTGAATTAGTGGCCGGCCACCAGATATTAGTGTCCTCCCATGTCCCCTCATCACAACCCTGTGGTTCAAATTTGGAAAATGTAAAACAGGAGAGAGAACAAGCCACTTTTAGGAGGGGTTCAAAAGGTTCAAGTTGAGTTACTGGCCGGCCATGTGATATTAGGGTCCTCCCATGTGTGTACAACACAAATATGTGGTTTGGGGTTGAAGAAAATGGCCCTAGGGTGGTCAACATTGGCTCGGAAGTGAGAAAAACGGGCGTCGGAGGGCGCCGGAGAAGCATAACTGGTTACTGAGACAATTGCTGGCCTCCCACCCTTCAGTGACCTTCCCGGTGATAAAACAGAGGTACCTGCCAGAAATGAACAAAAACCGATGCAAAACGAATGCTCGGGGGCCAAAACACGCAGTTCGGGGTCCCGAAAATAGGCCGTTAAGCATCGAAAAGTGGCATTCGACCACGAAGCGGGCCTCTCAGGCCCCAGTGTCCCTCGAAAGGGAGTAAATTGAGATGCATGCCAAAAACTGGAGCAGTCGAAGATGGTTAGGCGGTCCCGAACCGAGGCACATGGCCTGACGGCTCCGAAATGGGCAAAATGGCCTACGGCCACGAAATGTAGCCCACGGCCACTGAGAGATGGTCTACGGGACCTCCCCCTCCCTTCAGGAAAAGAAACAGAGAAAACCAAGTCTGGTTCGCAAACCGAGACAAGGTACAAAAGAGGGTTCGGAAGTCCGGAGGCAGGGCTCACGGCCGTGACTCTGAGACTTCTGAACGAGCACAATATGTAATATCACCGAGCGCTCAATCGGTGACGTCTGAGTCTTAAGGTCGGTCAAAAATGGGGTGTCTACAGTTGCCCCTCTTTGACAGAACTCGGAAGTCACAAGTGACGGAAGTGAATGTCAAAGCCGAGAGACGACCCATTTTTGACAAGGCGAAGACTTAGACAATCATACAAGATGCACAGAGATATGTGCCCGTAGGCGTGCCAGCAGGCAAGGGGGCAAAATGCAAAGCGATATGCACAGAGCCAGATGTAACTCAATGATCATGCAAATGCAGCAAGCTGTAATGAAGCAAGTATTCGCAAATAGATGCAACAGTTTTAAGCAAGAATGCAAAGCAACAACTACATTTCATGCAGTTGGGAATGCGGAGAATTATTCAATTCTCGTCGCGGTCTCACACGGAGAAGATACGATACCTGCGCGATTCGTCTGGTCGCACCAGCCTCAAATGAACCGTACATACAATATCGTGCCTGCAAAAAAGAGAAATTCAACAAGAACAATATGCTAACAACATATATTCAATGTGATTCCTGTGATTCCGAAAGTTTGACACACGCAGTGTCGGCGAGTGAATGCATCGCAATGCGAGAAGGGAACGTGCGTGACAATGCATGCTCGAGCACAGAGGTATGGTACACCAAGAAAACATGCATGACAATGCAAGATGCTCATGAGAATGCAAGTTATGTGCACGACAATGCAAAACGAGCATAAATTAGGGCGCACGTTTGTTACGAAACAACGAGCAAGGAAACGTGCGTTTTCGGCGAAGGCGAGTCGATCGCAGCCTCCTGTTCACTTCCCGGAGAGGTTACAATATGTTCAAAAAGGATACACCTTGATTCCGGTGAATGATGATGAGACACATGTCAGAAATTGTAGCTGAAGTTCCGGCGGAGCAATTTCGCGCCAGAAAGTGCACTTTTCTTGAACTTTTTCAGGTCCCGGGAACTCCGATCTTCCTCAAAATTTGCAGAGAGCTAGGGGAGCAAGGGGGGATCACCACCGGCCAGCTGGTTGCCCAAGGGGAGGCCACCGGCCATGTTTCATAAAGCAAATGGCCGGCCAGCTAGGAAAGGGTGGCCGGCCGGCCACCTGCCCAAAACAGGGGGGCAGTTTTGTCTTTTCGCCTCATTTTCTTTATATTCTCTCATCCATTCACTTTGAGCTCACACCCACAGTTGCGAAAACTTCTCCTCTTGCCTCCCAAACCATTTTGTCCTTCAGATCTGCACTTTATACGCGCTTTTCAGCCTCCCACGCAAGTTGTTTTCGCGAAAACATTCGATTTTAAGCACTTTGGACCGATTAAATTTTGATTTCGGGGCTTCTTTTCTCATTTTCACCACTTGAGGTAAGTTTGTCTCAATATTTGGAAGATTTTCTCGGGAGTTGACTTTTGTTGACTTTCCATTTCCCGAGAGTTGACTTTTGTTGACTTTTTCCAATTTTGGCTCATTTTGCTCATTTTTTGCTCATTTTGCAGATTTTTCGGAATGGCAGGTAATTTCCCTCATGGTGGAGGCCCTCCGGATGCCGGGGATGATTTTGATGCCATGACGCTACCCCCGAGGGTCCGACCTTTTATTCCCGAGAGATATGCCCCATCGGTACACATTCTTCCACGGGCTATTTTTCGTCATTACACTGACTTCAATGATCGGGCACCCGGAGATCTACTTCTGCGAGAGCCAGAGCATCACCTCTCTTACGAGGCACGAGAGGTATTTTACTTCATTTTCTGTATTTTTCGTGCATTTCATACCTTCGCCATGCTTGAACACACAATTTAGCTTATGACATAGTACTTTGCTTGCATTCTAAAGATGCGGCTTAAACACCTGAACTTCTGAACACTAGGCTCATTGATTGATTGTGAACGCACAGCACACATTAGTTAAGAATTGAACACACGGCTCAAACACTGTTTTGTCGAACACACAGCCCAAATTTGAAGGTGAACACACGGCACACACTGACTAAGAGTAGAACACACAGTCCCAAACTCTGATTTTCTGAACACGCAGTCCAAGTTGATGGTGAACACACAGCCCACATTGACTGAGAGTAGAACACGCAGCCCTAACTCTGATTTTCTGAACACACAGTCCAAAGTTGATGGTGAACACACGGCCCACACTAACTAAGAGTAGAACACACAGTCCCAAACTCTGATTTTCTGAACACACAGTCCAAGTTGATGGTGAACACACAGCCCACACTAATTAAGAGTAGAACACGCAGCCCTAACTCAAATTTTCTGAACACGCAGTCCAAAGTTGATGGTGAACACACAGCCCACACTGATTAAGAGTAGAACACGCAGCCCTAACTCAAATTTTCTGAACACACAGTCCAAGTTGATGGTGAACACACAGCCCACACTGATTAAGAGTAGAACACGCAGCCCTAACTCAAATTTTCTGAACACACAGTCCAAGTTGATGGTGAACACACAGCCCACACTGATTGAGAGTAGAACACGCAGCCCTAACTCAAATTTTCTGAACACGCAGTCCAAGTTGATGGTGAACACACAGCCCACACTGATGGAGAGTAGAACACGCAGCCCTAACTCAAATTTTCTGAACACGCAGTCCAAGTTGATAGCGAACACACAGCCCACACTGATTAAGAGTAGAACACGCAGCCCTAACTCAAATTTCCTGAACACGCAGTCCAAGTTGATAGTGAACACACAGCCCACACTGATTAAGAGTAGAACACGCAGCCCTAACTCAAATTTTCTGAACACACAGTCCAAGTTGATGGTGAACACACAGCCCACACTGATTGAGAGTAGAACACGCAGCCCTAACTCAAATTTTCTGAACACGCAGTCCAAGTTGATGGTGAACACACAGCCCACACTGAATAAGAGTAGAACACGCAGCCCTAACTCAAATTTCCTGAACACGCAGTCCAAGTTGATGGTGAACACACAGCCCACACTGATTAAGAGTAGAACATGCAGCCCTAACTCAAATTTCCTGAACACGCAGTCCAAGTTGATGGTGAACACACAGCCCACACTGATTAAGAGTAGAACACGCAGCCCTAACTCAAATTTTCTGAACACGCAGTCCAAATTAAAGGTGAACACACAGCCCACACTGATTAAGAGTAGAACACGCAGCCCTAACTCAAATTTTCTGAACACACAGTCCAAGTTAATGGTGAACACACAGCCCTAACTCAAATTTTCTGAACACGCAGCCCATTTACTTGCATTTGCACACGGCTCATTCATTTCATTTGCACACAGCTCATTCATTTGATTTGCACACAGCTCATTACATTTCATTTGCACACAGCTCATTCATTTGATTTGCACACGGCTCATTCATTTGATTTGCACACAGCTCATTCATTTCATTTGCACACAGCTCATTCATTTCATTTGCACACGGCTCATTCATTTGATTTGCACACGGCTCATTCATTTGATTTGCACACGGCTCATTCATTTGATTCTGACACATGCATTCATTCTGAATGCAGGTTGGCTCTCGTACCGTGCGAGGATATGGCTCCACTGCTGCGAGGGAGTGGTACACTGAGCTTCCGGAGGCTGTCCGGGATTTAGTTGATCTAGCAGGGTTCGGGGCCTTCTGCGTAGGGTTATCACATTGTCTTGCCAGTAGGACACTGTTAGCCGCTTTGGTGGAGAGATGGTGGGACACCACCAATTCCTTCCACTTTTCTGCCACCGGGGATCTGACCATGACCCCGCTAGATTTTGCTGTACTTACCGGCCTAGACATAGGAGGTTGGCCCATTCCTTTCGACGAGGATATGGGCGAGTGGGAGGCTGCTTGGTTACATCTATTGGGGGCTCGCCCACCTGTGGACAGGGCTTCTGGGAGAGTCTGGTACACCTGGTTCTCTTCCCGTTTTCGGGGGCCGGAGATGGAGCCTGAGTCTCCTGAGGAGGCTGAGCAGTACGCCCGCGGTTTCCTTATGTTCCTCTTTGGCACCACTCTGTTTGCTGATAGGGGGAACACTGTCGGGTTGTATCTTTTGAGTGCCCTAGTGGACCTATCACAGGTCAGTCGGTACGACTGGGGTGGCGCCGGTCTGGCTACCCTCTATTGCTATATGAGCGCTACCTCCCGCGGGCAGGGAGACTTACTCGGCGGCTATTGGAGAGCCTGGGAGGTACGTTCTGTCCTCTTGATTTACATTTCTGCTCCTCATTACTTGTTCATTGCACACACGGCGCACTTTACATCCTGTATTTTGCACTCAGCATTTTGTATTCACATTCTGCACTGTTTTCCACAGTTATGGGTCTATGTATATTTTCCGACATTAGCCCCGGAGATGGAGGTGGCAGGGCCCCTTATGACCCCGTATTCCTTGGTATTCGAGGGCCAGCACCGACCGAGACCTCGCGAGACTCTCTTCTACTTGCGACAGTACTTTGACACTGTGCGGACGACAGAGGTATTTCAGAACTCTCAGTTCCTTTCTGTTTTCGTCTTTGATCTGCCTTGTATATTCCCGATTTCTGATTGATTCATGCACTGGTTATCCGCAGATTACGTGGCAGCCCTGGGCGATTTTGGGTGATGGTCTCCGATTTCAATATGCCGGAGGATCAGGCACCTCCCAGTACAGGATCCTGCTCGAGGGACCGGTTGGTAGAGTATGGTTCCTGGGGGAACGCTTTCTGCGTCAGGTGTGGGGATACATTTCTCAGGACCCTCCTGCAGCACCTCCAGCCACTATGCGGACCGCCGATAGACTCTCTACCCAGGAGGTCATTAGCGCTATGCAGGGCACCGATGCTTTGCTACATCTTACAGAGGGAGACTACGCCACTTATCGTCACACATATCTAATGCCTCCCTTGACAGGAGTGCGCGCTCCGCCACTGAGGTCTACTGATGTACCATCTTCGAGTCAGGCTCGTGCTATGGATATCCCCTCCTCCAGCAGGGCCGGTACGTCTCGAGGTGGGGGCGGATTCATTCCTCCGATCCCTCCGACTCTTCATCATCCTGGGTGGCCAGACATGCCGACCGAGTTGATGGGGTGGCAGTATGGGACTACTTCTCCGATTCCGATCCCTATAGAGCCTCCGATGCCTGGTCACAGATATGTCAGTGATCCTGACTCACCACCGGTATGTTCCATCATTTTTCACTTATCACACAGACACTTTGGCAGTTGCTTATTTATTGATGACTTGAGCTTGTATTTGCAGCCACCCCGGGAGTATATGGATCAGGTGCTCGAGATGGTGGCCTCACTTGAGGGGATGGTCCTGCGTAGAGAGGCGCAGTTGTCCATCATGGGCTTCCAGGTACTCTTTAGTTTTCTGGTATTTATCATACTTCTGATGACACGCTGGTTTTGAACATTCTACTGCATTGATAGGCTGTTTGTGTAGAGCACATCTGACACACATCCCACTTACATACTGCACTTGCATCCGATTTTCATATTTGAACTGATGTATTGGACTTTCCACTTTCAGATGCCTCCGGTATATGCTCCACCGCAGGCCGGGCCACCCGGGCCTTCTTAGAGAGGTCGAGGTGCTGGGCCATCTGGGCCCTTTCGAGGAGCTGGGCCATCCAGGCCTTCTCAGGGAGGTCGAGGTGCTGGGCCATCTAGGCCTTTCCGAGGAGCTCGGGGAGCGGGGTCGTCTCGCAGACGTAGGGCACATGTTATAGAGGCAGAGCCTGATGAGGAGGAGGAGGAGGCAGATCGTGAGTCAGAGACGTCTGCTGAGGAGGGGGGCTCCTGCCTTGGTTCCGGGAGTGGAGGCGAGGCTGAGGGGGATCCTGAGGATGACAGCTCCGACCCGAATGGTGATGATGGTGCAGAGGTTGTCCCGTAGAAGAGGATGAGGGGGCCTCCTCATTCCCTGTCCCGAGGGCATTGATGCTGTTTCCTGCTTTATTTTACTTTTTGCTAGTAGTTTGTAGCACTTTGCATTTTGTCAGGCAGTTTTATTTTCTGTAAAACTTGTACCTTTATTTTGTTGTAAAACATGACGGAATGAAACAGCTTTTGAAAAAGTGTTTGTATTTGAAATTCTCAGCATCGCATCGCATCATTTTGCACAAAAATGGAATTGAATGGAAATGTGCCTTGTGTATTTACCGGGTCAGGTAATGAACCGACGCAACAAATTAAACAAATTGACTCACTAAGAAATAACAGAATCTCAGCAAGTTTACAACTCGATAAGCAAAATACAACAATGTTAACGACTCGATAAACAAGACTTAACAAAATTGCGTAAACAAAGAGTAACGACTCAAAACACAAAATGCGACAGGTCGACAAAACTTACAACTCGATAAACAAAACGACAACTCGATAAGCAAAATACAACACAGCGTACTTCGGACGATCTGGGTGCTGGGACACATCCGAAACTGAGAAAAATGAAGGCCTCCAACGTTCCCGATGCGTGAAAGTGCCTCAAACTTCCTTCCGGAGGGCAAAACAGGACCAATGCATGGCCGGCCACATTTTGCATCTGGGGACTGAAAGGTGGCCGGCCGACCAGTTTTTGAAACAAAGATGGCCGGCCTGCTAGAATAGGTGGCCGGCCGGCCACCTTTCCTGCAACTCCTAGAATTCTGACACTTGTCCTCGAATAGTGTTTTACCCCCCTATAAAGCTCCAACTTTGGAACTCATTCATTTCATCACTGCTTTTGCACAAAAATGGAGGCATTTCTCGCAGAAAATCTCACATCTTGGATCTCTTCTTTAGATGGCTCGGAAAAGTTGAACTTCCGGGGTTTCGGCTTGAATGCACTATTCACGCTGGGCCGGACTCCACTGCACCTTCCTTTCCTCCATGCGGCGGCGAGATTTTGGAACCCGGGTGACGCACGTTTTCAGCTTCGAAGGGCAAGAGGTATGTCCCACTTTTGAAGATTTTCAAGTTTTGATGGAGTCTGAACATTCAGAAGAGATCTTGCCTCAGTCTCGTTTTGGCCACGCTCAAGCTTTAGGGCGGATGTGCGGTCTCAACGCGCATGATGCTCGATCCTTGATTTGTAACGGGATGTTGGATATCCCAAGCCTGATTTACCGATTCTCCGATGCTGGTGACCGCGGTGACCATTATCGGCAAGGTTTTCGACAACATGCCCTCTGCTTGTGCATGCTATCTCATTTTCTGTTCGTCTCGGGCTCCGGGGGAGCTAATATCCGTTTGATTGAAGTTGCTCAAGGCTTGAGGGGAGGGAAGAGCTGTATCGCCATGACATTGGCCGAGACACTGCTGGGTTTGGTTGCCTTCTACCGCCAGGAGACAGCCAGGTTTGCGGGGAGTCCACTACTGCTGCAGGTAATGTTTCCCACCCAAGCTCACATATGTATTTACTCACATTGCTCGGCCCTCAGGCTCGGTTTTTCTCACAAAACCCTCATCTTACTTTTCCCTCATCGCACATCTCTCTATTCTTTATTCTCTCATTTTTCATCCCTCCCCAGATATGGCTGATGGATAAATTGCAAGTTGTTGACTCTTGCCCTGCTTACTCAGCCCGCGGCTACTTCTTTCGACAACGCCTGGTTGACGCCCTTGATGAGGGATGGTGGGTTGAATGGATGTGCAATTCGTCATCTGAACGCATTGCTTGGCGTTGTCCTTGGCTTAACCTTCCGGCGATGAGCTATAGCATGTTCCAGGATACTGGGATCCGGTTGATTGGCCTGACCCATTGTGTATTCTATTTCCCATTCCGCATTCTGCGCCAGTTCGGCCATGATCAGACTTGCCCTCTGGAGGGGATAGAGTATCCGGTCGCCTTCCCGATCCGAGGTGCACACCTTGCCCGACATACTACGGCTTGGAGGACTAGAGAGCTCCTGCCCCCCGCCCCTATTTTCAGTTGCACTTTGTCTGATGAGTGCTGGGATTGGCTCAATGAGGAGGCACAGATTGGGCCTAGGTTGGCATCAGAGGCTTCAACTAGCTCTGGCAGGGGGCGCAGGGACACCTGACTTGACTATGCCCCGGATTTATTGCTTTACTAGTACTTTCAAGTTTTCTTCATGAGTGTAATAAAAAGCAACTTCAATTGTATGCAAGAGCAAGAGAACTCTGTTTTGAAATCAATGAAATTGAAGGTTGTGGTACTGAAAATTTTCCGCTTTGGTCCAAAAATGGTCTTAGTTGTGAAAAGATTAATTTGAACAAAGCCAACTTTTATTAAAACTTTTCAAAACTATTTTCGATATGGATCAGAACTGGACACGCCTGAGATCTGTCACTGAGATGCACAACCCCGGATCCTAGCAACTGAAAAGTTGCCCCTAGTCTGAACGGTACCACAGCACCTCCTGGCAACGGAAAGTTGCCCCTAGTCTGAATAGCACTGCACCGGAGATTACGATGAATGCTGATGGACAAGGATGCCTGAGATGATCCAAATGGACAAAGTTAATCGGGGAAAATGTTTATAGCTGAACTTCAGGATGAAGCTGCCTACGTATCCCAAAGATGGGAATCAAGCCTTACGTAGTTCAGGCTTAGGTTCGCTCGGGTATTTTACTCTCCTTTTGCGCTCTAACTTTTGCCAAGGCCGCCCTTTGCGGGTTTTCAACCTTGCGAGCTCAGTTTTTATATTTTTCTATTTTTTGTGCTCTGAGTTTTGCCTAGGTCGCCCTTTCGGGTTTTCGGCCTAGCGAGCCTCTCAAGGGTAGTATTTATTCAACTTGTCCATGTTGATTGGTTGTGAAAACTCTAAGCCATCCAGATCCATCAGAACCACAGCCCCACCTGACCAGATAGACTTAATGATGTAGGGACCAGTCCAATTAGGTCTGAACTTGCCCCTAGGGTCGTGGATGGGAGCTCGGTTGTCCTTGAGTACCAAATCTCCTTCCTTTAAATTCCTGGACTTAACCTTCTTGTTGAAAGCCCGGGCGATTCTGCGTTGATAGCCTTGAATGTGGTACAGTGCTTTCAGTCTTCTGTCATCGAAGAGCATGAGTTCCTCAAATCTGCTCTGCTGCCAATCCGCTTCGGCTATCTGGCACTCAGCCAATACTCGCAATGATGGAACCTCAATCTCAATAGGTAGAACGGCCTCCATCCCATAAACCAATGAATACGGAGTCGCCCCAGTAGAAGTTCTGATTGAAGTCCGGTAGCCCCACAGAGCAAACGGCAGCTTATCTAGCCAGTCCCGGTAGGTTTCCACCATCTTCTGCAGTATATGCTTGATGTTCTTGTTGGCGGCCTCAACCGCTCCGTTGGTTTGCGGCCGGTATGTGGATGACTTATGAAAAGCCACATTGTATTTTTCCAACAAGTCTATCACTTCCTTCTTGAAGTGGGAACTGTTATCTGAAATTATCTCATTTGGGACCCCGTAGCGACAGATGATGTTGTTTCTGATAAACTTTGCAACATGCGAAGCCTTCAACACCGCATAAGATTGGGCCTCAACCCACTTTGTAAAATAATCTATCGCAACCAGGATGAACTCATGCCCATTCGACCCCTTTGGCGTAACAGCCCCGATCACATCAATTCCCCAGACTGAAAATGGCCATGGTGAAGTCATATTATACAGCTTTGTCGGTGAGATGTTCATGCGATTTGCATGGATCTGACATTTGTGGCATCGCCGGACGAACCCAATACAATCCTCCTCCATGGTGGACCAGTAATAACCCTGTCTGAGGATCTTCCGTGCCAACATTACCCCATTCATATGTGCTCCACATTCTCCTCCATGGATGGCTTCCATTAGACGCTTCGACTCTTCGGCATCAACACACAGTTTATGCATTCCCAGATGACCTCGTTTATACAGTTTACCCCCGCAGATGATGAACTCAACTGCCATTCTCCTGATTGCTCTCTTGTCTTTGGCATTTACCCCTGGCGGGTATGCTTCTTTCTCCAAGAAATTCCAAATGTCGTAATACCAGGGGTGTTCGTCCTGAACTTCATCTATGGCTGCAATCGACTCATAGGCAGGTGCAAATTTCTGGTCAATGATGACTGGACGCATTCGGACTCCACACGGGATGTCTATCATAGAAGATAGAGTTGCTAAAGAATCTGCGAACCTGTTGTTCTCTCTTAGTAGATGAGTTAAAACTTAGCTTCTCAAACTGAGGAATCAGCAAATCCAAGGTCTGGTGATACATCATCATCTTTTCCTCTTTTACTTTCCAGTCTCCTTTCGCTTGAGACACAACAAGGTTCGAATCCCCAATGACGTCCAATCGTCTTGCCCCTAGTTCTAGGGCTGCTTCTAGGCCAGCAATGCACGCCTCATATTCTACTTCGTTGTTCGAGACTTTGAATCGGAGTTTGAAGGCTAAAGGAATACGGGAATTATCGGGTGCTATCAGCAACACTCCTATCCCATACCCATGTTGATTTGGCGCTCCGTCAAAGCACATCGTCCAAGCTTCGTCGTCGATATGCAAAATGACTTCATCTGGGAACAAGTATTCAACTGCTTCATCCCCCTCAACCGGATGGTCGGCAAGGAACTCTGCTACTACTCTTCCTTTGACTGACTTGCGTGTGACATATTTCAAATCAAATTCGGAGAGCAACAGCAACCAACGAGCTAGCCTACCCGTAAGTGCTGGTTTCTCAAAAAGATATTTGATCGGATCGAGACGTGAAACCAACATTACGGAGTGAGCTAACAAGTAGTGCCGCAGCTTCCTGGTAGCCCATACCAAAGCTAAGCAAGCCTTCTCCAGCGGTGTGTACCGAGTCTCATACTCTAGCATCTTCTTGCTCAGATAGTAGATGGCTCTCTCCACCCTGTCTTCAGACTCTTGTGCGAGCATACAGCCCATTGTGGTCTCGGTCACTGATAGGTACAAAATCAACGGTTTCCCTAGTTCTGGTGGTGATAAAACGGGCGGGTTCTGTAGATATTCTTTGATCTGTTCAAACGCTGCTTGACATCGGCCGTCCCATTGAAATTTCTTGCCTTTCTTCAGGAGACCAAAAAGTGGTTCACAAGTCAAGGTTAATTTTGAGATAAACCGTCTTATGAATTGCACTTTACCCAGAAAGCCTCTCACCTCCTTTTCAGTCCTTGGTGGGGGCATTTCTAGGATGGCCTTGATTTTGGAAGGGTCGACTTCGATGTCCCTTTGTGTAATCAGAAACCCCAGCATTTTTCCCGCTATAACACCAAATGTACACTTTTGAGGGTTCAGCCGCAACCGGAATTCCCTGATCCTTTGAAAAAACTTATGCAAGGCGGTGTAGTGGCCTTCTCTTTCCTTCGACTTGATAATCATGTCGTCCACGTACACCTCAACCTCCTTGTGGATCATATCGTGTAATATTGTGGTCGCGGCCCGTTGATAAGTAGCTCCAGCATTCTTCAACCCAAACGGCATGACTCTATAGCAGTATGTCCCCCACGGGGTGGTGAATGCAGTCTTTTCCCTGTCTTCTGGTGCCATTACTATCTGGTTGTAGCCTGAGAAGCCATCCATGAATGAGAGCAAAGCGTGCCCTGCTGTGAAATCCACCAACTCATCGATGTGCGGCAAGGGGAAGTCGTCCTTCGGACTAGCTCTGTTCAAATCCCTGAAGTCCACACATACCCGGATCCTGCCATCCTTCTTCGGCACCGGAACAATGTTGGCCAACCAAGTCGGATATTCCGATACCAGCAGGAAGCCTGCGTCGATTTGCTTGGTGACCTCTTCCTTAATCTTGAGAGCCCAGTCCGGGCGGATCCTTCTGAGTTTTTGTTTGACAGGTCGGGCCTCGGGGTCAAGGGGGATCCGATGCTGTACAATCTCAGGATCGATTCCAGGCATGTCTTCGTAGGACCACGCGAAAACATCTTTGAAATCTTTTAATAAAGCGACTAAGCGCTCGCGTTCCTCCGAAGACAACGTGGACCCGATCTGGACCAGCCGCGGGTCCTCCTCAGTACCAATGTTCACGGTAGTGATTTCGTCCACTAGGGGTTTAACAAATCTCTCATGCTCCTGCTCAATTAATCGTTGCAAAACCGGAGGAACTTCGTCCTCGTCGTTTTCAAAATTTTGAAAGTCTGAATTCATGCAATAAATTAAAGGCACAGAAAAGTACTCAGAAACCACAGTTGCTTGATTCTCATTAGGCACATCCAAATCGTCCAATTCATTTACAACAGACCTCAAATGAAAAGGAAAAAGACGACCTAGACAGGACTGTGGCATCCGGGTTAACATCCCCAGGAGTACCAGACTCAGACTCAGTCGAGCTGGAATCTGATTCCGACTCACAAGACTCGGTGGAATCAGATTCCAGCTCACTACCTAACCCGGTGCTGCTGGACAAAAATCCCTCCTCGTATTGCCAAGTGAGAGAGGGTGCGATAGATGCATCAAGATAGCTGACTGGTTGGCTCGCGGGCCGTTTCATCCCCAATCATGGAAACCTCGGAGTTATCCCCCAAGCACTTATGGTCGATCGGAGGATCAGAGAGTAGACATGCCAACGCTACCCCCATTTCAAATTCTGTGCCCTCAGGATCCACTGTCTTGCACTGCCCAACCTCAGATGATGGGTCCATCTGCTCTTCGGCAACATCCTCCCCGGATAACTGCAGGTTGAAGAAGATCTCAAACCGGGCACGCGCTTCTTCTCCGCGTTTATCCACGGCTCTGGGAAGCCGCAAAATGGAAAGTCTTCCCCCTCCCGGACGAAGCGTCCGTTCAGGGTACCCTGAATGGGCCTATGCATCAAGTCAAATGGCTTCCCAGCCTGCTTTGCTCTGGCTCTTCCAGCCATTTCTTTCCCTTTCCTCACCCAGTCCTCTTTGGTGGGCAGATAACCCAGTCCAAAGGTATGCGGGTTGTGTGGCACTTCGGCCAATGTTGCGACGCCTTTCCTGCCGCTCCTTCCTAATCCCATCCCGGGGATGTATTGTAGCTTGTTCATGAGGTAGACGGATTGAGCACTGACGTACATACCTTCATTCACAACCATAATGTTTTGCACAACCCGGGCCTCGGCCAGAGTAAATCCTGATATAAACACGTCCTCCATGCCGTGCTCTATTTCTAGGACTGGTGTAGACACCTCCGGAGGGGGATGGATCGATGAATTCCCAAACACCATGGCTACTCCCTTTCCATAGGGGTATTTCACCATCTGATGCAGAGTGGACGAGACGGCCTTCACCTGATGCAACCACAGTCGCCCCAAAAGTAGGTTGAAGGTTGCGGGAACCTCCAAGACATGGAAATCTATCTCGTGTTGTCCAGGTCCAACCTTTGTCTGAATCTTGACGGTCCCCCATCACTTCCCTGCTAGTATTATCGTATGCCCTGATCACCTGAGTTGTCGGGATGAAGTCCGCGGGCTTCAACCCGATTGCATACGCTGTTCTGGCTGGGCAGACATTGATAGCAGACCCGATATCAACAAGTACCACCGGTATCCATTTGTCTCTAACATTCCACGGAGATGTAGAGAGGTTTGTTATGATTCACGCCCTCAGGCGGAAGTTCTTTGTCTGAGAAGGTTAAAGCCGGGGAACCTCCTCCCGGAAAAAACCAGCCCAACCAGCTGTTCTGGTGTAGTGTCGATAGAGAGTTTGGCCTTGTCCATAAACAGATAGGACAGCCTGTCTGTGCACCCGCAAAGCCATAAGCAGTCCCCAGATGGAGATGTCTGCCTGTATCTTCTTTAATTGTCTCAGCACAGCTTCTTCTTCAATTTGGCTCTCTCTCTGTTTCTCAGCTTCTTTGTCTTTCCCAGATGCTTCGGGCTGGTCTAGGTGCGGGGGCTTGAAGTACCGCCCGCTTCTGGTCATATGATCCACCTCATCGAGGTACCTACGTGCTGTCTGGTTGATTTACTCCCCCAATCTTCATCCGTGTGGGCAAGACATAAGTCATCGTCTTCCACCACATCCCGTAGCATCCAAAAGACACCTGTCTGGTTCTGGAAAATGTGTACTCTCAGTACCTTCATCCCATATGCTCACAGCATTTTCCGTTCTTGTGCCCACAGCACTCTTAGCCCCTTCATGGGCTTTTGCCTTTCTGATTCTCTCGGGAATCCCAAAACTTCTCCTGTTCTGTCTGCGTCGTTGCAGTTTGTTGTTCCACTGTCTTTGCATCCACAATGCTTAGGTCCTGAGCGAAATTCTTTGTGCCGGCGCTCTCCGGCAATCCATTCTGACTCTCGACCCTTCCGACCACCATTGATACTTCTGTCCCTGCCGGGCCTTGCTCTGGCTGAAATTCCACAATATCAGGCTGATCATCTAGCCACCCGGTGGCCTCCGCCGACTCCTCATATTCAAACCAGTTGATCGTTGCATCCCCTGATTCTGGTCGTTGAAGAACTGGAGGTTGGCGAAGTCCTCTTCCACTGTTGTCAGATCATCTGCCCCCTGTTCAAGTCTGTCCCCCTGAATCATACACAGTTCGGCTTTTTCTGGCAGTCCCACACTCGGCTCAGACTGGCCCAATGATAAGATGTATTCGCTTGGATCATAGGCTCCTCCAGTGTAATCCCCAGACTGGTGAATCCCGGGCGCGACAATTCCACTTTCCTCTGAAACCTGCCCTGTTCCATCTTCAGCAGTCACCACCTTTGGCTTAGATTGGGTTGTGAAGGTGTCCAACATGCACAGGTCAGTGCAGTCAGGAAGGATCACCTCCGACTTGGGTAGGTGAGAGGGAGTAATATAGATACTAGGATCGTAGGATACGACCCCAGTTTGAATGAGGTTGACTCTTTTGGGTGGTGGATCTTGGTTATGGGTAGGGAGTGGGTTGGTTGTGACGTTAGGTCTATCTGGAGGTAAAATAATATTTTTGTCGATGAGGTCCTGAACCTCGTGACGCAGCCTGTAACAATGGTCGGTATCATGACCGTGCTACTGGTGGTAGGCACAGTACTTGGCTGGGTTGTGAGAGGGGGGGAGTGGATTTGGTGGCGGCCTCGGCTCCAGGGGTTTTAGATGTCCCTTTCTGATCAAGACCCCCAGAACCTTGGACAAGGGCATGTATAATGGAGTAAAGGTTCTTTGGCCCCTGGATTGATATCTCGGGGCTTGGGTACTGCTCCCGGATGTACTGGAAAAGGGTGTGGCCGCCATGGGCCTTGGCTGGGAAGGGGGATTGGTGGTGACCATACTGACCTCCGAAGTTCTGGTATTTGCAGCGCCACTCGGGCCTGCATTGTTGTTGCGGTTAAATGTCCTCCGGGGTTGCTCCCGGTCCTGGTCAATCAGACCTTGCTTCATCGCATCCTCGATCTGTACCCCCATCTCGTGTAAGTCTGAGAAGGTGGGAAAGGGGAGTACGATCATCTTCTGCATGAGTTTTGGTTGGAGATTGCGCACAATCATCCTAATTTGATCTTTGTCTGTAGGCCTCAAAGTCATCGTCAATGCCTTTGCCCTCCATCGAGTTACAAAATCTGAGAAAGTTTCTTTGGCCTCTTGCCTCGTTGTTTCGAGATCATGAGTTGTAATCTCGATCTGTGTATTGTACGAGTACTGTGCAACGAAGGCCTCAGCCATCTCATCCCAATTTCTTTTGACATCATCTTCCAGCTTTGCATACCAGATGGTTGCCACACCCGACAAAGTCCGGCCAAACAGGGAAAGCTTTTGTGGTCGGGTTAGGCCCATTGGCCGCAGGATGTCCGAGAATAGCCGAAGGTAGACCATAGGATCCCCGGACCCATCAAAACGATCAATCTGTGGCATCTTAAATCTGTCTGGCAATGTTACGGCCACATCGGTGTACCCATCTTCGATGTCTGGGATGGCCTTCACCCCTTGGGACTTCTTAAAAAGCTTCTCCAGTTTGCTCAATTTCAGAGCTGTATGGTCTATCTCGAACTCGAAGGGAGAGTCCGGATGGTTGGCAGGTGTATGGGTCTTGGACAGTTGAGGCAGAAGCGGGGGCGGAGCCAGCCCCGTTGGATGGCCTGTGTCCTCTTGAATATTCTGGACATTGGGTAGGGTGTTCTGGGTGTTCAGGGGGGTATTCTGGGGATTTGGCAGGGCATTCTGACCAGTGGATGCCTGCTCGGGTAATGGAGCTCCGGGTGGAGGAGGAGCCTGATGTGAAGCAGATGCCGCATTCTGCTGTTGCAGCCTAGTGATCAGCTCGGCCTGCTGGGCCATGACAGCGGCCTGCTGCTTGGAGAACTCCGCTTGGCGGGTGGCATCTTCTTGCATTTGTTTCATGCTCTCATGCATTTGGCGCATCATCGCCTCCATCCCTGATGTATTCTGCGGATCCATCTGAATAACCGGTAAGTGTATCTCTATAGCGAAACAGAAACCTCAGTCCGACTATTTGCTGCTAAAGTAGACTGCTGCCCCGGTAATCTCTGCTCTGACACACTGCGCCTCCTCGGCTTTCTTCTAGCAACTGGGGGTAGGGAGTGGAACACTGGATGTCCGTCAACCAGATCCTCGAAATCGAATGAGTCGGCGACCTCGTGTCCAAAGTGCTTGGGGTATATCTACGGGTTCAGAAGCAATTGTGCTACAAACCTGCCCTAGCAAAAAGATAAATAAAGCGAAAAGGAAATAAATAACCAGATAAACGGACAACATAACAGCTTAAATTAAATACACAACACACAGTCGGGCATACAACACACGATTGATAAGCTGGGTATACACTGTCCTCAATCACTGATCATTGTTCCTGTATCACTGTTTCCCAGAACTGAATCCGGTATCCGCAGACAACTGATTCTCAGATACTGACTGATGCCCGCAGGCGTGATGCCTAATCTCAAAAACTGATGCCCGCAGGCCTGATGCCCAAACTCAAACACTGATACATGCATTCCCTATAGAGACGCACTCTAACAAGCACATAACAGATAAGTGAGAGCCAAAACACCCCTATGTTGGGGTTGGGTTTCCCTGTCCTATTTTGTCAGAAACTAGGGTTTCACTACGCACGCAGCGGCTTCAAACAACCTATAAACGGGTAAGCAACCTGTCCTAGCTTGGAATGGTCACTATGGATCCGAATATGCACTAGGTCGAATGGTCAAAAAGGGTGCCCCGGTAAAACCGGGGTTTGTGTTCCATACTGGCAGAGCCCGTAACCGATCAGCCTTACGGACATGCCTTGACAAGACAAGCCTCCAGCAAACCGCTCAGGAATAGCAGATGGCAAACACGGTGTCCTAGGCGCACCAATGCAAATGCAATGCAAAGAAACACACAAGTGTAGTCAAAACCAGATATCAGGAGTCGAGTCAAGTTCTCTAAAATCCCCAGCAGAGTCGCCAGAAACTGTAGACGTCCCCGAACGCATCCCGGGGCGAGGAGTGCGAGTCCCCCCCGTTCTGGTTCGATATTGGGTCTACTACAGTTCGAAGGACTCAAATGTCATGGTTCTAAATCTTGAACCAAAGAGTCCAAATCCGGCAAATCGTTTTGAAAACAGATTTTTTTGAAAGAAGTGCCAAACATGGACTGCTTTGCCAGATACAGAGTCGCCACCTAAATATTTTATTTTTGGGAAATTTAGGAAACCCTGACTCGGTGCCAAAAGGCCACGTGTCCGTCATCACCAAAGTTGCCTCGGCTCGGGAACTTGGGTACGATTGGGGAAGGTCACTTCGTGAGCACCCCCGCTCGCCCGGTCAAAGACCGGCCTCTACTAACCATGATATCTTATTTTGAAAACATTGTATGTTCTTATTCCGATTATTAGCCTAGGTTACTATGTGATGCGCACAGCATACAAGTATAGACTGAGTCACCTGAATTGGAACAAAACATTTCGTGTTTGTTTGAAAGATGGTTTGCTACCCGCAGGTAGGCTTAAAATGCAGATTTTGCCACCCTCGGGTGGGCTTAGAAAACATGGTGTTGCCACTATCTAGTGGGCTTAAAGCAAACAATCAATGCATTATTCCAATTCAGATAACCCAACATTCACCCACAGGCATTCAAGCAGGTATATCACATAAGCACATAGCCTCATGGTAAGCATGCTATTCATGGTAGTCACTCACACGCATGCAAGGATGCTAAAGCATAAAACTCACCGAGTACTCCAAGCCAAACAGAAACTACATTAGAAATCATGCATGATCCTAAGTATACTGAAATGCCTAATGCAACACACGCAAAAATGCAAACTGTGGCAGGCTCGGCTATTCTAAAGATGGCATATGGAATGCTACAACTAACACGTATTCAATTTGGAATTAAAATACAAATGCAGTTTGTATGATGTGCCGAGCCCGGTGCGTGCAAAACAGATGAATGATGCAAACATGCTGTCATACTGTATGCTAATTGAAATATGCCTTATATCTAACCATCGTAAGCGGATAAATAAAAGGGAGAAAGACGTGGGGTTGGAAGACATACATCGCACTCACCCACACTTATTACAATATTGCCCTCGCGCAGAGGGTCCGAAAGAATATACAGTCCCAAATAAAAGAATAGTACAGTCCAAATAATACAGTCCAAATATTTACAAATTCCTAATTAATTTACAAATTAACTAAGAAAAATAATAAACTGGCATGCAAGCCAGGGACTGCCTTGATTTCGCTCCGGGTGATGAATGATGCATGTTTAGGCTGCCTTGCGTGGAAATCCATAACGATGCCCCAATTAGCCTCTGTTTGCACCTGTTCTTGAAATGCATGCCAAACTTCAAAAAGTTGCTGATTCTTCATTTTGCTGCAACAGAGAGCAGAAAAGGGGCATAGCAATGTATTTCACAAATGTATGCATGTCTCGATCCTCGTGCCACCAATCACGCATCTCGATGCATGATGGCCGAGGAGCCGAATTGCACAACTCAATATAGAATGAATGCATATGAACACTACAACAAAACCTAACTCCATCATGAATATCCGGAGTGTCGGTGACTTGGGAATTGAGACACGTTCCGTCACTCGGAGTACGGAACGTACCTCGTTTCCCGGTGCCCCGGGCTAACTCCTATCCCGAACACAATGCAATATGCATGATATGCGTGAAATGCAGCTAACATGCAATCCTAACATACACAATGTCATGGAATGGCATACACGCTATACGAGGTAATACACAACCGGGCATACACAATGCTACGGATGAAATGGCATACGCAATGCAATAATGGGCTTACACCAACATGAGAGAGCCTCGGCCACACTCACATAGGAGGCCATTAGATGAAAACAAGACACCTCGAAGTACGTGCCCGCGGGCACGCAAACCGAGAACGGACCCTCAGGCACCGAAATGCCACTCTAATGAGACATGGCAAAGACACAGAATATGACATGCAAACATGCTAAAATCAGTAGCAAAATGAGAGGGAAAACAGCCCCGAAATAAGGCGAAATGAAACCCGATGCAAGGGATCTCTCCCGAAATGCAAAACTAGGCATGCGGAATGGCCTACAGCTATACTAAACATGCATAATTGGTACATGACATGAAAAAGCAGAAGCAAGGCAGTCCCAAAACTCACATTTTTACAGTACAAAACATGGCCAAACAGCAATCACAAGGAGGGCAAAAGTGGCGTACAAAAATGGCTCCGCAAGGGAAGCAATGAAGCAAGTGATAGAGACAAAGCCCAAACAGAAAAATATCCTTCTACAATACTGAATAGGGACCAAAAATATGAACATTTACAGTTTATGACATGCCTCAAATCAGTATGAAAACATGCTAAAAATGCTATGCAAGAAATAGGCCAACAAGAGGCTATAACATGAGGTATACAAAAAAATCACCAAACAGCCAAAGACCCTTAATAAGATATGCCAAGAAGGTCAAAATATGGCCATTTTCAGTTCTGATCATGGCCTAAAAACAAAGGAAAGGTAAGCTCACAAAGCATGCAAAAATGGGGGCCAAAGAGGGGTATAATGGTAAGTGCTACATGGAGGCTCCCAACAGTATTGAGCCCTTATACAATGTTGTAGAGGGCCTCAAAATAAGCCAACTCACAGTTTATATCATGCTCAAAAACAGATCACAAATAGGCTAGAAATACTATGCAAAATAATGGCATACAAGAGGGTATTGAAGCAAGTGTAAGATGGGGCTCTCAAACAGGGTTGAGCCCTTAAACAAACATGAAGAATGGCTCAAAAAAGTGACCCTTTCAGTTAGGGTCGGAGCCCAAAACAGTAAGCAAATAGGCTAGAAGAATGGTGCAAAAAAGTGCTACAAAAGAGGGAGATTGGTACTTACCCTTGAAGACCACTTCTTTGCTACCTCTTGGACCAAGGAATGTTGCTTCCTAGCTGCTGGAAAGCCCCCCAAGCTGCTGGAAATGGTATGGTGGTAGTGGTGCTTGGTGGTAGTGAAGAAATGGAGCCAAAACTTGAGAAAATGAGGGAGAAATGGAGAGATATGAGTGTAAGCAATTTTCCAACCCTTTTCCTTGAGTTGGGAGGCCAGCTATATAGGCAAGAAAGGGGGAGAAAAGTGGAGGAAAAAGTGGAGGGAAATGGCATCAAGTTTCCCTCCAAAACTTTTCCCGGATTGAGATATTTTTTGGGAAAAAAAGCAATACAGCTGTAATGTACCCCCTGTAAGGAAGCTGGCCGGCCAGGCACTTTTGCTGCAGGTGGCCGGCCGGCCACCCCCTATGGCCGGCCGACTAGGGGTCAAAAGGGTCAAGTTGAATTAATGGTCGGCCACCAGATATTGGTGTCCTCCCATGTCCCCTCATCACAACCCTGTGGTTCAAATTTGGAAAATGTAAAACAAGAGAGAGAACAAGCCACTTTTAGGAGGGGTTCAAAAGGTTCAAGTTGAGTTACTAGCCGGCCATGTGATATTAGGGTCCTCCCATGTGTGTACAACACAAATATGTGGTTTGGGGTTGAAGAAAATGGCCCTAGGGTGGTCAACATTGGCTCGGAAGTGAGAAAAACAGGCGTCGGAGGGCGCCGGAGAAGCATAACTGGTTGCTGAGACAATTGCTGGCCTCCCACCCTTCAGTGACCTTCCCGGTGATAAAACAGAGGTACCTGCCAGAAATGAACAAAAACCGATGCAAAACGAATGCTCGGGGGCCAAAACACGCAGTTCGGGGTCCCGAAAATAGGCCGTTAAGCATCGAAAGTGGCATTCGACCAGGAAGCGGGCCTCTCAGGCCCCAGTGTCCCTCGAAAGGGAGTAAATGAGATGCATGCCAAAAACCGGAGCAGTCGGAGATAGTTAGGCGGTCCCGAACCGAGGCACACGGCCTGACGGCTCCGAAAACCGGGAACCGGGCTCCGAAATGGGCAAAATGGCCTACGGCCACGAAATGTAGCCCACGGCCACTGAGAGATGGTCTACGGGACCTCCCCCTCCCTTCAGGAAAAGAAACAGAGAAAATCGAGTCTGGTTCGCAAACTGAGACAAGGTACAAAAGAGGGTTTGGAAGTCCGGAGGCAGGGCTCACGGCCGTGACTCTGAGACTTCTGAACGAGCACAATATGTAATATCACCGAGCGCTCAATCGGTGACGTCTGAGTCTTAAGGTCGGTCAAAAATGGGGTGTCTACACTCACATTAATAAATTATGCCATAATTAAAAAGATTATATTTTGTTTTAAGATTAGCCACAACATCTTAAAAACATAAAGATGTAGTGATCCTCAGTATTATGATTATATAAATTTAAAATTTAATTTGGCATTTTTCATATTGCAATTATGTTTTATGAATAATTTCTCGGTCACACAGGAAAGTAATTATTTATGAAATTTAATTGGAATAAGATAATGGATTAGGTATTAAAGGGTTTGAACACTCTAAACCCACAGGTGTGAGTTTTCTTTTCCTTAAATATTTCAGAACCCATTAGTCTTATTATAAAGTAATAGCAAATCTAATACAGTTTAATGACCTCTACCCACAGGAAGGTTTAGATTTGTTACTGAATTTGACATTGGTTGATTCAAACTATAGTTATTGTTTCAAAGCATTAATAATGTTCTTGGTAATTGCAATGATTTCTACCTCCGTACTGTTTAATGAGTCTTCTCATATTTCATTCTTGAACGGTGATAATTTTTCGGACTGGAAGGACAAAATCCTTCTAACATTAGGGTGCATAGACCTCGATCTGGCATTCCGTGTGGATGAACCTCCTGAACCCACGGATGAGAGTTCCACTACAGAAAAGAGTGCTTATGATAAATGGAAGCGATCTAATTGCTTAAGCCTAATGCTCATAAAGTCACATATCGGCTAGAGCATTAGGGGCTCAATCCCACCATCTAATAAGGTCAAGAACTACATGAGGGCTATTGAGGAGCAATTTGTTAATTCTGACAAAGCATTGGCAAGCACCCTAATGAACAAACTATTAGGAATGAAGCATAATAATTCTAGGAGTGTGCGTGAGCACATTATGGAAATGAGGGACATTGCAGCTCATCTTAAGTCCTTAGAGATTGAGATTTCTGAGTCATTCCTTGTCAATTTTATACTCAATTCTCTTCCTATGGAATATGGAGCATTCCAAATTTCTTACAACACACAGAAGGAAAAATGGTCTATCAATGAACTTTTGGCCATGTGTGTTCAAGAGGAGGAGAGATTGAAGCATGGAAAAGTGGAAAGTGCTCATTTAGCAGCACATAAAGGAGGGCAATGGAAAAATGGCAAAGGTGATCAGAAATGGAAGAAGCTTGGTAAAGTGCCATTTAAAAATCATGGCAATAAGGATGCATGCTTCTTCTGCAAGAAAAAGGGTCACATGAAGAAAGACTGCCCCAAGTATAAGAAATGGCTTGAGAAGAAAGGTAATCTCATATCTCTTGTGTGTTATGAATCTAATTTTGTTAATACTCATCAATATGATTGGTGGATTGATTCGGGTTCTACAATTCACATTGCTAATACTATGCAGGGCTTCCTCAGCCTAAGGAAACTGACGGGAAGTGAACAAGGCATCTATTCGGGCAATGGGATGCGTTCGCTCGTTGAAGTTGTTGGAACTTTCAGACTTGTTTTAAAGAATGGCTTTGTTTTGGATCTTGAAAACACTTTTTACATTCTATCTTTTTCTAAAACTTTAATTTCTATTTCTAGACTAGTAGCGTTTGGATTTGAATTTCAGTTTGTTGGTGCAAATTTTAGTTTGTTTAAAGACTCTATTTTTGTAGGATTTGGTACTTTAATTAATGGTTTGTACAAATTAAATTTGGATCTTATTTTTTAACAAAATCATTTAACCTTGCATGGTGATATTGGCATTAAGCGTGATATTGTTGATGAGTCCTCCTCTATTCTTTGGCATAGGAGATTAGGACATATCTCCATTAAGAGAATAAAGAGGTTGGTTAATGATGAAGTCCTTTCGACTCTTGATTTTACCAACTTTGATATTTGTGTGGACTGCATAAAGGGAAAGCAAACCAACAAGACCAGTAAAGGTGCCAAAAGGAGTGAGGAAATTCTTGAAATCATACACACTGATATTTGTGGACCATTTACTCCACCTTGTCTGAATGGTCAGAGATATTTTACCTCATTTATTGATAACTTTACACGATATATGTATCTCTACCTCTTGTTTAATAAGGTCGAGGCACTTGACGCCTTTAAAGTTTATAAAGCAGAGGTAGAGAAACAAACAGAAAAGAAAATTAAAATTATGAGGTCAGGCAGAGGTGGAGAATATTATGGGAGGTACACAGAATTGGGACAATTACCAGGTCCATTTGCTAAGTTCCTTAAAGAAGAAGGTATTATTGCACAATATTCAATGCGTGGCACACCACAACAAAATGATGTCACTGAAAGAAGGGACCGAACACTTATGGACATGGTAAGGAGTATGCTTAGTTACTCTAATGTGCCTATGAATTTATGAAGTGAAGCTTTGAAAACCGCTGTGTATATCTTAAACAAGGTTCCATCTAAGGTTGTTCCCAAAACACCATTTGAGTATGGAAATGATGGAAGCTAAATTTAAGACACTTACACGTTTGGGGTTGTCCAATTGAAGTGGGGGTGTATAATCCAAATTTAAAGAAATTGGACCCTAGAACAGTTAGTGGTTTTTTCATAGGCTATGCGGAAAACTCCAAGGGCTACAAATTTTATTGTCCTTCAAATTCACTTAGGATTGTTGAAGCCAGAAATGCTAAGTTTATTGAGGAAGTTGACCCTAGTGGGAGTTACCCTCGAAAGATAGAGTGGAAGGAATCACGAGATCCGGATACAGCATCCATGAATATAAGTGAATTGGTTGTCTTTCAAGATAATCAACTCGATATTCTTGAAAATCAACAAATTCAAGAACTTCCACCACAAGAGGAACAAGTCAACACAGAGCCTATAGCTCAAGTCCCAACTAAGACTACAGAATTAAGGAGATCCTCATGAGCTAGAAAGTCAACAATTTCTGGTGATTATTTTGTATACTTAATGGAGTCTGATTTTGACATCGGACCTAAAGATGATCCTATTTCATTTTTCAATGCCATGAATAGGGATGATTCTAAATTGTGGTATGATGCCATGAAGGAAGAGTTGGAATCTATGGCTAAGAATCAAGTTTGGGAAATTATTGAGTTGCTTAAAGGAGTTAAAGCTGTTGGCTGTAAATGGATCTATAAGACTAAGAAAGACTCAAATGGCAATGTCGATGGCATTATGTAGACACTCCATTTTTGACCACCCTTCAGACTTGGATGCCATTGATTGCTTACTTGATGGTGAAGGCTATGCTATGCAAAGGTTCGATTTCTTCGGCAAGGAGAGCGTCAAATCCTAACCTTACACCCTGTTTTGGACCAAAACGATTTTGACCAAAATGACTTTAGACTTGAAAACCCTCTCTTTAAAATATTTTTTGCCAAAAAGTTTCTACGATGTTCCTAGGCTCACATTTCATTAAATGTTGCGCTTTTCGGTAAACCAAGCAAAGACAAAGTGGAAATGAATGAAAGAGAGGGGAACTCTTTGAAAAATATTTCAAAACACCTTATTTAGATGTTTGGATTTAAAGAAAATTGGAGGAGAGGGAAGAAACCTAGTTGGGGAAGAAGTTGGGCATGAACCATTAAGAGAGAACCGAGCAGCCTTCACTAAATCAAGCCTATCCTTTTGTACACTTGGACCTATGTTGTGAGGCCACCACCATTGGAAACAAGACTTTCGGGGCTTCATTTTACACTCAATAATCTCCTAAAGTCGAGTCCGAATGAGGGAGATATGACTGGTTGAAGTAGAGCATCAATCTAACTAAGCTAAAAATGAGTAACCTTCACTAAAAGAGGCATATCTTTTTGCACACTTGGAATTTTGATGTGAGGTTTCCACCATTGGAAAGAAGACTTTCGGGGATTCAATTTAGACTCAAGAATGACCTGCAAAGGAGTCCGGATGAAGGAGATATGCTTGTTTGAAGTCGGGCCTGGAAGCATATTTTTGGTGGCCAACCGGCCACCAATGAAAAATGTCGGCCATTGGTGAAAAAAGCTCAGGTTTTGTAGATATTTTCATCGAACTGTCTCCCACAAGCTCCAGCTGTTTGTTTTGTTGATATTTTTGACTTAAAGCCATATTTTTCTATATATAGAGGACCTTCTCTATTGTGTTGAAGGTTAGAACATTTGAGGTTGGAAAAATTTTGGGAGCCTCTCTCTCTACAATTCTCTCTCTCTAGATTTCTCTCTCTCTTGAACTTTTGTGCATACAAGTAGAGATACACTTCTCCTTTGTCTATACATCCTTGATCAAAGTTGGTTATCTTGGAGCTAAGGTTCTAGGAGGTCTTCTTAGAGCTCTTAAAAGTGATTTTGCTTGGTTTTGTTGCCTAAAATTGTGTTGTGTTTCAAGAGGTATAAGACTCACCTTTTAAACTTGTTTTGCATAACTTGTTTTACCATCTTTTTGTACTGTTTTTGGCCTGGTTTTCAACTACATAAACCTCTGTTTTTATGACCTAAAAATGGTGGTTTGAGGCTATTTTGAGTTAAGGGGTTGTCTACCCTTCTTGCTCATTTGCTTGTTAAGCTTTTGTGCCATTATTCATCACTTTCAAACCAACCTTTTTTTGGCCTTTTAATCACTGAAATTCAGAGAATTTTCAGTGGCAAAAAACTTATTTTGAAGTCCAAAATTGGAGGGGTTAGCCTCCCCTCCTTATGTCTTGCTTGCATGCCTAATTAGCTTCATATGTTAGCATATTTTTATAGCTTAACTTAGCTTATTTCCAACATGTTTTTGCCTTTCATTTTGGCTGCTTTAGCTCTATTTTAGGCTGTTTGTGTTGTATGAGTAGTCTTTTGCATGGTTGTAGTGTAACCCCATATTTTAGCTTATTGTTTTAGCTACTCTTGTCTTCATTCCAACATGTTTTCCAACTGATTTTAGGCTATGAAAACTCTGTATTTTTGGGCTGAAGGTTAGGTCCTAAGGCCATTAAAGGTTGAGGGGTTGATAGCCCTTCTTTGTACCTTGTTTTGGAGGCCATTGCCCTTGTGTTTTCCGCCCTTTTGCTATCTTTTTCCAAGCTTTTAAACACTGTTTTTCCAAGCTATTTCAATGGATAAAAACATGTTTTGAAGTCCAAAAATGGAGGAGGTAGCCTCCCCTCCTTGTGTCTTGCTTACTAGTCTAGCATGCTTCATGTTTTAGCCTATTATTCTAGCTTGTGTTAGCTTAATTTCAGAATGTTTTAAGCTATATTTTGGGCTGTTTTCCATCTGTTTTGGTCTGGTTGTTGCTTTTGAGCTTTATATTGCATAGCTGTGGTGTAATTTCCTTCACTAGCTTAGTGTTTCTAGGCATTGAGCATCATTTGTGTGTCTTGGTTGCATGTTTTAATGCTTTTTCATGCCTAATTCCACCACTTAACATCTCTGCAACCTCCCTCTTTGCTTCACTTTTTCATTTGTTTGAGGGTTGTTTCAACCTTAGGGTTGTTTAAGCTTGAGGTTGAGGCTCATGCTTAATGGTTTAATCCTCTTTTGAGGGTTCATTACCAACGGCATGAAGTTTCCCTCATGCCTTGAACTACCCCTTGGTTGACATTTCTTTTGCTTTAGAATACACTCACTAATGGACTTAATCAATTAAAGAATGGATCGGTAACTAAAATGAGTAAATAAAACATAGCAAGTAAAATCGGCAAGATAAGCATCTTTCGTGTTGCATTGCATGTATTCAAATCGGACGTTAATTCGAACACAAGGAAAATAGGACATTTCATACTCAAAAGTGATGAAATGTGCCACTTTCCTTGGTCACCATCACCCTTGATCATACATAATAGGGGGTGGTCTTTTTGAGTCTTGTTTTGCACTCATTAAGCTTGAACAAACTTGGTTCCTTAGCCATCATGCATGGAAAATGCTTGGTTGATGGTTTGAGGGCCAAGAGCTACACTCCCTTGAGCTTGTGTGATGATAAGGAGGGTAGCAATACATACACTCCTTGAGAATACACTGCTTTGCCTCTGTTTGCTCTCTGTTGCAGCAAAAAAGGAAATTCAAGGCAAGGGTAGCCGACGGCCACCATTGGTAGCCGACCAGCCATCAATGAAAATTTTGCACAAGTGTGTTCCTGAGTTGAAGCAAAGGCATTCTGGGAGTTAGCAACACTGTTGGTGTTCAAATAAATGTAAACAGAGGTGTTCAATGGCAAGGCGGTGGCTTTTCGGGTGGAGAAACCAAGCATGCATGCATCCCTCGCCTCCCGAGGCCATTTAATTGCTTTGTTTAGTTAATTAATAATAACTAATTTACTTGCTTTGTAATTAGTTAGTTAAAGTGTTTAGCTAATTAATTCGTTTTGTAATATTTAATTAGCTTAGAATAAGTTAGTTAAGTAGTTTCATTTGGTAATAGTTAGCTTAATTAGCGTAGCTAGTTAGCTTATTCATTCGGACCCTCCTTCACGAGTGCGTAATATTGTAATAAGTGTACGTACGTGCGTGTGTGCATGCCTTCCAACCCCACGTCTTTCTTCCTTTTATTTAATTGCTTTCGATGGTTAGATTAGGGACATGTTTTGATTAACATATCGTATGCTTGCATCCATTCATTTGTATTGCACGCACTGAGGCTTAGCGCATCATTCAAACTGAATTGTAATTTCAATACTTCTTTGAATACGTGTTTTAATAGCATGTTATCAAATTGAATCATATGCCATATTAGTAGCCGAGCCTATTAAATTGCATATTGCATGTGTTGCATTAGACACTTAACATAGTTAGGATCATGCATCTTTCTAACTAGTTTTTGTTTTGGCTTGAAATTCTCGGTAAACTTTTACACTTTAGCATACTTGCATGAGTGTGATTTCCATATTGCCATGTTTCGCATGCTTGCCATGAAGCTATGTGCTTAAATGATTAACTGCATGAATGCCTGTGGATGAAGGCTTTGTTGTTTGAATTTGAACAATTAAACAAATGTGCATTTTAAGCCTACTTTGTTGTGGCAAATCATGTTTTAAGCCCACTTGAGGTGGCAAATCCACATCTTTAAGCCCACTTGAGGGTAGCAAATTCAAACCATTTTCAAAAACAAACATGAGTTGAATTGTTCCAAGTCTTGCGACTAGTCTATGCTTGCTTTGTGCGCGTCACATAGTAATGCTAGTTTAATAATCGGAATAAGAACACATAATGTTTATAAAAGAACATATCATGATTAGTAAAGGCCGATTTTTGATCGGGCGAGCGGGGGTGCTCA
Source organism: Camellia granthamiana (assembly GCA_036172215.1). NCBI lineage: Eukaryota > Viridiplantae > Streptophyta > Magnoliopsida > Ericales > Theaceae > Camellia > Camellia granthamiana. Next base: position 110,953,467 of record CM069911.1, read on the forward strand.
TTTCAGGACTTTCCCCTCTCGTACCTAAGTTCCCAAGCCGAGGCAACTTTGGTGATGACGGACACGTGACTTTTAGCACGAGTCAGGGTTTCCTAAATTTTTCCAAAAATAAAATATTTAGGTGGCGACTTTATATCTGGCAAAGCAGTCCAATTTTGGCATTATTTGATTTAAAATTGATTTTCCAAAAAGATTTACCGGATTGGACTCTTTGGTAATTATCAGTTTCACATTGCACTTGTGAGACTAGATTCAGAACCGCGGGAGTCCGAATTGTGAGGCCTTTCTTTTCAAACCCTTTCCGAAAGGTGGGGCGCGAGAAAAAGGCGAGTCCACACATTAGTGGCACATTTTGATTTAGAGCTACATCAAATGGATGTGAAAACGACATTTCTGAATGGGGATCTTGAGGAAGAAGTATACATGAAGCAACCTGAAGGTTTTTGTTCTGATAAAAATAGTCACTTAGTTTGCAAGCTCAAGAAATCCATATATGGACTAAAACAAGCTTCCCGACAATGGTATTTAAAGTTCCACAATGTTTTTACTTCATATGGTTTTACAGAGAATGTGAACAACTGTATATACCTTAAGGTTAGTGGAAGCAAATACATTTTTCTAGTTCTATATGTAGATGACATTTTACTTGCATCTAATGATTTGGGATTGTTGCATGATACTAAACAATTTCTTTCCCAAAATTTTGAAATGAAAGATATGGGTGAAGCTTCTTATGTCATTGGCATAGAGATTCGCAGAGATAGGTCCAAAAGAACATTAGGACTGTCTCATAAAGCCTACATTGAAAGAGTTTTGGAGAAATTCAAGATGAGTGATTGCACTCCTAATGCAGCGCCCATTTTAAAGGGTGACAAATTCAGTTTAAGTCAATGTCTGAAGAATGATTTGGAAAAGGAACAAATGGTTAGCATTCCCTATGGGTCTGTCGTAGGCAGTTTAATGCATGCTCTGGTTTGTACACGACCTGATATTGCATTTGCAGTTGGGATGCTTGGAAGATACCAAAGCAATCCAGGAATGGAACATTGGAAGGTTGCAAAGAAAATCATGAGGTACTTAAAGGGAACCCAAGATTACATGCCTACTTACAAGCATGTTGACCGTCTTAAGATGGTTGGATATTCAGACTCGAATTTTGCGGGTTGTCAAGATTCTAGAAAATCCACTTTAGGATATGTCTATCTGCTAGCAAGTGGTGCTGTTTCATGGAAGAGCGCCAAAGAGACGATAATTACATCGTCAACAATGGAAGCAGAGTTTATAGCATGCTTTGAAGCAACATCACAGGCTATTTGATTAAGGAATTTTATCACAGGGTTTCGAATTGTGGATTTAATTTCTAGGCCATTAAAGGTTTACTGTGATAATTCGGCTGCGGTTTTCTTCTCTAACAACAACAAAAGTGGTAGCCGAAGCAAGCATATTGACATAAAGTATCTTGCTGTTCGAGATCGTGTTAAGAAGCAAGAAGTCAGCATTGAGCATATTAGTACCGATATGATGATTGCAAATCCCATGACCAAAGGTCTTTCTGTAAAGGTGTTTTCAAGACACGTCAAGGGCATGGGATTGATTGGTTAGCTCAATAATTTTTCTAGTTGTTGTTGTTGTTTTTTTTTATTTTTTTATTTTTTATTTTGTCATGACATTTTGATTATTATTAAAGAAAAACATCATTTTGTGCACCTAAAATATTTGTGATGCTATGCAGTCCATTGGGACTATTGATCCATAGGGATCATTGGACCCAGAATAACTTATTTGAAGTTATTCATAAAGAATGACACCACATAAAGTTGAGAGTATCATACAATGTAATACATGGAAGGAAATACTCAATTGATAAAGTATAACCGCCATGATTCGTGTATTATAACTCTAAGGTTTGGGTAGTTTTATTTAATGGCCATAATCTGTTTGTTAGTTACCTGACAAACAACAACGTGTGTTATATGTGCCAAGTGGGAAAATGTAAGAATATTCATAAAGTGGCCCATATGCCACATGCTTGTTATATTTATTTATATTATATATATATATTTATTTATTTATTTAATTAGTTTAATGGGTAACTAACGTATGTCCACTATCCCGTATGGTGGTTTCATGGGAAGCTACAACTTCCCTGATGGTGGAAAGTTATAAGGAGTTACACTTGGATATAGGTCCAAGCCTATTTATATATATGCCTGTAATAGCCATCAAACACAGACGTTTTTGTGAATAGAATAGGCTTGAAACTCTGTTTTTTTCCACTTTTTCCATATAGTTCTGTAAAAGTGTTTTGTGATTGGGTTTTGTTTATATATTCAAGATTTGATCATTCAAGGAAAAAGATTCCAAGGCTTGAACATCATGGTAGGAGGTATTCTTCATTCTGAATTAAAATTATTTTAATTCTCACAAAATGTCCTTCTGAAGGCTTTTGTTGGGTCTGATTTGTATGTTCATGATATTACTTCGTGTGAATTTCTTTAAGTTTCTTTTTCTCTCTCATTTTTTTTTTTTATATAATTTGTGGAGTAGGGGACTTTTGTTGATAGATAAATTTGTTTTTGTTCATGAGGTTCTCTTTTTTTTTCTTTTTTTCTTTTTACTTTGGTTTTGTCCATCTTCTTTGTGATTTGTTGTTTTGAAAGTCAGAATTTTTTGTTTTTGTTGTTAAGTTTAGGTAAAGATTTTTTCTTTGTTATTTTTATAGATTTAGATTTCTGGCATAATATTGGACCTATGGTCTTGACAATGTGTTTGTACATAGGAAGGTGATTTTCAATCTTTCCAGAGTCAATGTATCTTCTATACGTTTCCCTTGTTTATCCTTTTTGTTTTTATTTTTTTTTCCTTTCATTCTTAAATTTTCTTTCTTTCTTTTCTTTGTTAGATTTGGCAAATTTTTACACTTTCAAGTTTTATTGTTCCTTATGTATCTATTCAGTACCTTTTTGGGTTTTTGGTCTTGTTTACTTGATTTACTTTTTATTATAGTTTTCTTAGAATGTCCCAGAAAGTTGGACTTTGTAACTCTTATTATTTATGAGCTGATCTTCTCATTTTTACTTGCATCTCAAGTTCCTAAGATATTCAAGCTTTAATATTTTGATGACACAACCTTCTCGATTTATATCCCTGCTGTAGTTCTCAATCAATCTCAAAATTTTCAAATGTAATTAATTTTACTTTTTAATTTTTTTTTTTTTTTTTTGGTTGATTTTTTAATTTCAATTGGTTTAATAAAGTTGATGGTCTTATATTTCCAAATTTGTTTTGTGGTACATCATTTATTTGCTTTAATTTGTTAAAATTTACTGTTATTTGTTTTTCTCTGGTTTTATTTTGAAAATCAGAAATTAAATAATTGGTGACTGATTTGTACTTTTTCTTTTATCAGCAAAAAAAAAAAACACTCTTTATTGATGATAACATAACAAAAATACATCATGGTACACATCAACAAGGAAGGAAGGCAAGAGCAAAAAGCATCATTGCAAACCTCCCTAATCTCAACTAGGTTGGCACCAAGGAGAATACATAATCATCTGCTAGCTCAAGCTAACAGGTTGATGAGAAACCAACCAAAGAGGGAACAAGCAAAAACAAAATAGTAAACCAGTGGAACAAAACTCCATCTCAAACACTAATACAGCAATAAAAACAGCAAATCTCAGCGAAAGCAGAACAGAACTCCTCCACTGCTTCACTCACAAAGCAGACTAGTGCAAAAATAGCTCCAAGTTAGTAGCAGACTTTTCACCAAGATGCAGCAACCAATCAAGAAGCCAATTCAAACCAACAACCAATTCAAACAACTACCAAACCACCAGACTTGAGCCTACTCCTTCAACCAATTCAGACTTGATCCTATTCTGACAGTAGCAGCCAAGAGAGGCTGGAGAAGCCACCATTCAAACCAATGCAACACAGATCACAGCAGCCTCAACAGCCAATCATCAAGCCAAATTAACAAAACATAACAAACCAGAAGTTTTTGTGCCAGGAACTCCATTCAAACCAACAACCAACTTCAGATAGCAAACAAACCACCAGCCTTAATCCTAATCTTACAACCTCCATTTGATATAAACTACACCTAGATTCACTCAATTCTCACAGAAGTAGCTAGAAAAGGATGGAGAAGCCACCATTCAGACCAGTGCAAAATAGTATGACACCTATACAGCAAACCAGTGCCAAAAGCAGCTCCAAATCAATGAGACTCCTATTGCAGCATCATATATCAGCAGCACAAGAACAACACTGCCTCACTCCATTTTGTAGTCCTAAAATACACAGACACAGATAACAGGACATACTACAAAGAGACAGAGCAGCAAAGAAACAGAGGAACACAGAATAGATTAATTATGCAGCACATGATAGATCAACCAACTTTGACTGGCAGCAACAATTGGTAGCAGCATCAGCAACTAGGTTGACTCCCATCTTTACTCAATAACATGCCCACTTCACATTAGATACAATGTCATGCACTGAGTACTGCATCTCTTTTAAATTTGATTTTGCCCATAAAGCAACTCTAACCTTCACCAACTCCATTAATTCTACAAAATCTGGATTTGCCTCTTTAAACAAACACTTATTCCTAAGTTTCCATACAGACCACAGCATTGCTAAAGGAACTACCTTCCAAATTTCCTTCACCTTAGTCTTCTGTCTAATACCTGACCACCATTGAAGTAAATCCTCCACTGAACCTGGGATGCACCAACTCAAATTCCATCAATTGACAATTTCAGACCAAACTTCCCAAATCAGATGACAGTGAAGTAGCACATGATTCATGGTCTCCACTTCAGATTTGCAAAACACACAGTGAATTGGCATTATGATTCAACACTCCAATCCTAAGCAAAAAAATTGAGGATTTAATCCTACCTCTCCAAGCTAGCCAACTCAGGAATTGCACTTTGGGTGGAGCCATATTCCTCCAAATGGTCCTTGTAATTGATTTTACAAGACCTTTGGATGATTTTAATGTTTTCCACATTGATGCTACAGTAAAAAACCTAGAGGAGTGTGCTAACCAAAGACAAGAATCTTCAACCAAAGCATTTATAGTAGGTGCATTATGTAACAAAACATTCAACTTGGACACTTCCTCCTCTTCCCAAGAAAATAGGGGCCTTCTAAAAGCAAGCTTCCAGTTGCGACCCTCTCCTTTCCTTTGGACAAAATGCATCAATGACTCCCCTTTCTCTGTTGACAATGAAAACAATTTGGGAAAGACTTCACTAAGACTCTAATTGCTAAAGCATCTATCAACCCAAAACTGAATCATTCTACCATTTCCCACCATTGTTTTGACATTGTTGAAAAAGAATGCACTCAAAGCTGGATTAGATAGATTCACTGATAAGACATCCTACCATAGAATAGACATCATGCCTGAAACCACAGGTAACGGACTCCATCTGCCGCCAAACCCTCCATACTTGTTGCACAACACCTCTTTCCACAAAGCATTCTCCTTCCTACCATACCTCCACCACCACTTTAGAAGTAGGCAATCATTAACCTCCGTCAAATTTCTGACCCCTAAACCTCCTTGTAACTTACTCAAGCATACCTCCTTCCAACTAACTAAATGTACTTTTCTCCTCAATTCAGATCCTCTCCAAAGGAAATTAGACTAAATTTTTTCAAGTGATTTTACAATACCCACTAGCATTTTAAACGGAGATAAAAAATAGTCTGGCAAACTAGACAGCACTGATCTTATCAAGGTTACTCTACCTACAAAAGACAAGCACCTTCTCTTCCATAGAGCTAACTTCTTCTTAAAATTATCCACCACTGGCTGCCAGGTGCTCTTTCTCCTTGGATTTGCTCCTAAAGGCAGACCTAGATACTTCAGAGGTAGCTTTTGGCTATGGCAATGGAGCCTATTTGCAAATTCTTTCACTAGATCATCCTGTACACCTATCCCATAAACCTGACTTTTGCGGAAATTAATTTTAAGTCCAGACAATATCTCAAAACATCTAAGAATTCGCTTAATAGCAATAATTTCCCCCAAATCTGCTTCACAAAATATGATGGTATCATATGCAAACTGAAGGTGAGATAATCTCAGATCATTTGGACCAATTGAAGCTCCTCTTATCAAACCCACTTCTTTAGCTCTTGACATCAATAAGTTAAGGCCCTCTGCAACATTGTTAAAAAGAAAGGGTGAAAATGGGTCAGCTTGCCTGAGGCCTTTCATTGGAGAAAATTTTGTTATGGGTGAGCCATTAACTAGCACTGAGACTCTAGCTGTAGAGATACATGTTTTCATCCACCTCACCCATTTCTCTCCAAAACCAAAGTTGGTCAACATTGAATACAAGAACTCCTAGTTTACTGAATCATATGCCTTTTCAAAATCCAGTTTAAGGATGATACCTTATTTCTTTGATCTCTTCCACCAATCTACCACTTTATTGGCAATTAGCACCCCATCTAGGATACACCTTCCACTCAAAAAGGCCGTTTGCACTTCACTAATAATCTTTGGAAGTACCTTTCTCAATCTTCTAGATAAGACCTTGGCAATAATTTTGTATACTGAACTTACCAAACTAATAGGCCTATAATCACTCAGACCCAAGGAATTATCTTTTTTGGGAATTAGAGTAATGAATAAACTGTTCACACCTCGAGCCAACTTACCATTAGAATGGAAATCAGACATAAGTCGCACTACCTCCCTTTTCATTATATTCCAGCATTTCTGGATGCAAGATAAATTAAACCCATCAGGCCCCGGGGCTTTGTTACCATCACAATCATTGACTGCTTCCCAAATTTCCTCTTCTGAAAACTCTGCCTCTAACAACCCTGATTCTTCAGGACCAATTGAGACAAATGCTCCTGACAGTTTTGGCCTAATCTTCCAATCCTCAGAAAACAATTGGCTAAAATATCTCACCACTGCTTGTTTCATAACATCTAGCTGATCATAGATGACACCATTCTTTTTGACAGAATCTAGCAAATTTTTCCTCTGCTTACTACTAGCCAAGATATGAAAGAACCTTGTATTTTTGTCCCCATTGGCTGCCCATGTCAATCTGGATTTTTGATGCCATAACCACTCCTTTTTGTTCAGTTCCTAAACTAGCTTCCTAACCTCCATTCTCATTTTGACCTCATGTTCCAGCAAGTTCCTACCTTCAGCCTTAATATCCCAATCATGGTGTTCAGCCTCAGCTTGTTTCAATTGCTCGTCAATGATTCCAAACACTTCACAATTCCACCTTTTGAGATGTGCTCTGAGATTCCCCAACTTTTTCATTAACCTATAACTAGCCCAACCACTAATCTAATTATTATCCCAAGATTTCCTCACTTCAGATTTAAAATTAGGATGCAAGCCCCAAGAATTTATGAATCTAAATGGCCTTGGACCCCAATCTCTCTCATCTTCCATTAACAATATAGGGCAGGGGTCAGAAATACTTCTAGGTAGCCCCCACTGCTTAAATGAAAACTTTTCCAACCACTTATGGTCAATTAAGAATCTATCAATCCTACTACACCTATCCCTATCCAAAGCATTGCACCATGTAAAGATTATGCCTATCATTGGGATATCAATCAGCTCCAAATTATCAATCAAATCATTGAAATCCTTCATTCCTCTATCCCTCCTCAAACACCATTTCCTTTAACTCATAACTCTAACTTCATTGAAATCACCTCCTACATACCAAGGCCTTACAAAAATAGATTTAAGTTTCACTAGAGATTCCCATAGCTGCCTTTTTTTCAGTATTTCATTTGGAGCATAAATGTTTACTATAACATAATCAAAAGAGTGGTTTGAAGTACCTGATAACAGAATGAAATTTCTATTTCTGCAACACTCATGTAGTACAAAGATATCTGGATTCCACAAGCATAGCATACCTCCAGCACTACCCTCTGCACCAGCCTCCATGAAGTCCATCTCCTCCTAAGGCCATAATGACTTAACAAAATTTGCATCAACACTGCACCTCTTTGTTTCTTGTAACAATAGGACATCAATCTTTCAATCCCTAACCAAATTCTTTATTTGCCTCCTCTTTTCAGGCCTTCTTAGCCCTCTAACATTCCAAAATAATATCTTCATAAGGAAACTACTAACATACACCAAACCTCCTAATAACAACCAATTGGCTTAGGAGGCTGCACCTATGCCTTCCATTCTTTCAAGATCCTTTTATTCTAGCTCAACTATTTTGTTTACTACCTCCTCCTCCTTGCCTTTACAAGTCAGCCCTAAAATTTTCCCAACTTGAACTGTGGCTTGTGCTTCAGTCAACATCTTCCTCCTTCTCCTTGAATCTAAACTCTGGGAGACTGCTAATGAGATTGCAGTAGTTACTGCCCAGAATATAGCTCCTTTTTGCAGACCACTGCTAAACAGCACACCCTTGTTCTTCAGTTGCTTTCGGTTTATCTTTCCCCTATTCTTCATATCAGCACCTTTTCTCATACTACGATTGATGGCCTTTTCACTGGTCTTCCCCCCTTATTGTTGTAATGCCCCTATTGTTCACTCACTGCTGGGCTAATGTAATAACCAGTGGACTTAACTGAGTTTGTTCTGCACAATCACTGAGGTTAGAAGCCTCAATGATAAGCCTATCTGCCAAGTCCCCAAGCTGTGCCTCATTTAAAACTACCTCTAAATTGATATTGGGCCTTAAATTTTCTAGCCCACTAATGCTCCTAGTGAATCCAGTGGAACATATCTGACTTGTAACTATTTGAATTGCATTTGCCACCTCTTTTCTTGAGCTACCCACCTATTGCAAACCTACCTCCATACAGTCACCTCCATCATTTGGATTTTCCACATCACACCTAGTCTCTTTTACGGATGATACAAACTCTCATTTATTGCTTCCTCCATTCTCATCTGCATCTATGTCTACCATGCCCTGTTCTTTGCTTACAACATCATTTTTCCTTGACATTTCCTCCTTCCCTGCATTTGCATTCTCATCATCCTCATCTCCATTATCATGTTTTGACATTTGATCAACCTGTTCCTAAGATTTGGAAACAACCTCCTTACTCCCCTAGCTTTGTTGTTGACAAACACAAGGAGTGACAAATACTGATAAATCTTCACACACACGAACTGGGAAAAACTTACCATTGCATTCAACCTTGATCACTGTGTTTATGAACTCAAATCTATTCGTAATAATTCTTACCTTACCATACTGGAAGGAGTTGTGATTAAGAATGTTGTCATCCAACTAAACAACTTCCCCCCATAGTTTACCAATATCTGTGAAAGTGTGGACACTCCACAAGTTAACTGGAACACCCACACAAGTAATCCACACACACTTTTCATGAGCAATATACAGCCTTTTTTCCTAATCACTTATGGATTCACACCAATCAAAAATCCATTCTTCAATAGATAGTCTTGCTTCCTTCATATGTTGCATTGATTTAAATGTTAGTAATGTTAACCTTCCACCTCCATCTCTCACTCTTATCTCCTTCATTTCTCTTCTTTCAAACTCTTGCTTAAAATCATTGAATGAAAAAAAGTTCTTCAGCTTCACAATCAGACTTTCGTATAGCCAACCATTTCTGGACTCATAAGCCTTAACAACTACTTCCATCTTCTTCTGAAGGCCTCCATTTTGAACAGCTTCAGCATAAGATCTACCTACAGGCTTCAGTTGATGTTGTGCTGAGTTCCTTTGTCGATACTATCTCATCATCTCACCTCCTTTGCTTCTTATTGTGTGCTGGTTTTGCACTCCCTTGTCATACTCTGTTTTCTGCATTGTGAAAATTCTCTGTTGGTACTGCCCCATCTTCTGGCCTCCTAAGTTCCTTACTGTGGGTTGTTTCTGATCCCCTCTTTTGTATTCTGCATTCTTCACCTTCAGAGCTTTGTTGTCCACCATATCCCATCAGCCTTTTGCACCGCCATGTCTGCTGCAACCTCATAGTCATACCTTACAAATCCGAACTAGGAGCCCGATACTTGTCTTCTTTTTGCTAGAATGAAGACATCCTTAACTATTCCAAACTTACTGAATAAAGTGAATAACCTTTTTGGATCCATAGAGTCAGGTATCTTATCTACAAAGATGGTAAACAACCCATCTACATCCTTAAATCGGTTACTTTGAATGCCCACTATTCCTGCTCGTCTTCTTCTAAACACTAGGTTCCACCCTCCTCTCTCCATGTGACTTTTGGAGCTCCTATGTCTGCACTTCTCAGTCTCCTTATCTGATTAAACTATTGACATTTTTATCAAGGCACATCCACTTGGGTGGTTTCACATTTTAGTTTCCAAACCCAAATCGGTATCTTCTTGTGTGAGTAATTTTCCGATCATACTACCAACTCAGTGATCAGCTGGAGAGAACTGGCAGAATAGATGACACCTGGCAAATCTGCAACAGAAAGAAGATTCCAGCGGTGGTTCTTCCACCCGGGGGCACTCCGACGATCAAGTCAGTATATCTCTCAAAGATAATCAAGTGCTAAATTCACTGCTCAAAGCATAAATTGCGTACCTTAGACCCATGGGGTGCCTCTCTTTTATAGTTTTCTCAATCCTAGTCACACTAGAAGCCTGACTTCTATGGACTCCTATTCAGTGCTTATTTTGGACTCTACGAGAGATAAGGATAGACTCCCTAGGAATACTATCCTTATCCATCTTGAAGTCTTTCTTCATTGTAGGACTCTTGTCCTTTATCTGCTCATCTCGGATTCCGATATCTTCGGAGGTAACCTCAACAACACCGAGATAACCTCGGCAAATGACCAGGACACGTGGCACCTCGGCTGACACGTCGGCGTCACCTTGCCACGTGTCGGTACTCAAAAAATATTTCCCCACACTTCTCTACCCCGTTGACGTGACAAAATTCTGCCCACGTCTCATCATTTTTTGATTCCTGATTGCGATAGAAAGGCTTTGTTTGCAATATGATTGAAAAGATTGTGCCAAATGCCAATAGAGAATGATATATGGTTGACATGCTTGTAAATGATTTTGCTAAAAATGTTGGTGGCAGGAATGATTTTGTTCTGGAGCATTATGCATGCAAACAGTAAGCATATCAATTACTTTTATTTTTTTCAATGTATTCTATGGCTCAATTATAAATGATATATTATAGGACATTTTAATGTTGGATATTATTAATGCATGGAACTAATGTCCTTTTCAATTCAGCCTTGGTGGAAACTGAAACAAATCGATATGGGAATCTCGAAATTCCTTAGGTTTGAACAAAACGAATTTCCTCTTTTTTTTCTTTTTTTTAACAGAGAAATTACAAGCAAAGTCAAAACAAAAGCTAACAACTACCAACCAAAATTGTTGTGGGGGAACAGAAACCCAATCAAGAGGAAGTTGGTCCTCGAGGAAAGTATAAGCCACCAGGGCCGACCCTGAGGTTTAGGAGGCCCAAGGCGACACTTCGAAATTAGGGTCCTCTTACATTAAAAAAAAATAAAAATTATGGATAAAATGATAAGTTACAACTTTTTTATTTGTTTGTAACCATAAAAAAATTTACTTGCACATATAATTATTAAAATTATAAATAAAAATTTACTTCCATATATTAAGATAGGAAACAATCATTACAAATTCTTAAAAAAAATAAAAATCTAATCTTGTTGTTTTTTTTTGGGCCTCATGTTCAATTGGGTCTATAGTATTTGAGCTTTTTTTTTTATATATCTAAAATACAAAATTATATTTGAGGGCCCCTATTTTTAGCCCAAATTTGGGGGCCCGAGGCACAGGCCTCTCTTGCCTGCCCTCAGGCCGGCCATGTAAGCCACCCAATGAGCCATCGAGGGAATACTTGCTTGTTAAGTTTTGGGTGCGGGATTATTTATTTCTTCTTCTTGAGACAATAGTGTGCTTAGTGTCAGTTTTCTGAATTCAGTTTTTTGAAAATTGAGTTTTTTGTTTTTCGTATTTTTTTATTTTTAGTGTAATTTTTTAAAATTTTAACTATTTTTTTACTTTTTGAGATACATATTACTTAGATGTATCCAAATAGTAATATATTTGTAAAAAAAATATTTTAAAAAATTAATAAATACATGAAAATACGAAAAATGTACTGAATTTTCATATTTATTTTGTATTTTTTAGTATTTAGTGTATTTTTTAAAGATTTTTTTTTACAAATATTATACTTTTTAAGTGTATTTATGTTAGATGTGTCTAAATATTAAAAATAATTGTTTAAAATATTAAAAAAATTCATTGAAAACATTAAAATACGGAAAATAAAAAAGTAGAATTTTCTGAAAACCAGAACCAAACAAAGCAAATTTTCTAAAAACTAGAAATGTTTATTACTATTTACAAATAAAAATGTTTAAAAATATAAAGAGTATTTTAGAAGAGAAAAGCTAGGGATCATGAAAAAACTTTCATAAAAATGATCATGAAAGAATTATGACCCTTGGATTACCTTAATTAGTGTGTGGTGCTTTGTTTTAAGTGTAATCCAAGGGTCATAAATCTTTCATGATCATTTTCATGAAAGTTTTTTCATGATACCTAGTATTGCTCATTTTAGAATCCCAAAGGAAATCCAACTCTACAGTGGTATATAAAGAACAAATTTCTCATCTTCATCTCATAGTTTACTAGGATTGTTGGCCAGCAATTTCTTCAAGCAGTAATGGTAGTATAGCATTGTTGCTTTGTTGCAAATTGAAAAACATGGCAACGTTTGGCTGCAACTCTTTCAATTTCAGCATTTCAGTAGAACATATGAACACTCAAACATACTTGCAATTACTTCCTCTCTTCTACATCTCTCTTTGTTTCACTCTTAATATTTTTAAACTAGGCATGTGAATACCTTTTCTATTGACGCTGCTTTAATGCTTTTTCTTCACACGACTTTTGGCCATTGTTAAGTTGATACTCTTTCTTTAATATATGTACGAGATGTTAATTTAGAATATTTTTTACTTTCAAACTATTTCCAGTTGGTTTTACCTTGTGGATGATGGTGGTTGGTTTAGTGCTATTAATGTATGATATGTGACATGGTCTTAATCTATGTTGAAAATTTTGGGAGTTGCTAGTATTTTTCTCTTTGTTTTGATAAGTAGCTTCTAACTATTCTATTTTTTTCCCTTTCAAATACTTTTATAAAATAAAATGGTCTGCTATATTTTATTTCAAGCTAAAATTTGCTTGAGCCATGGGTATAGGTCATCGTGCAAATCACGACGCCTCACAACTAGTCTTACTACATATACACATGGTGGTTACAAAATTACTTGGGAATGCATGCAGGGCGGATCTAGGATTCCAACATTGGGGAGCAAAAGTATATGCAACTTTGCATCGAAAAAAATTATTTTAAAAAATTTAAATTTTGAATTATAACAGCACAAAAAAGTGAATAATAATACTATTAATTGCATGTTCTTTGTCATTATAACAAAAATATAATTGGATATATATTTTTTTATATGTATTAATTTAGCAAAAATAGTAACTATTATTGGTCTTCGTCTATATCACAGTTAACTATTTGAAAATGTTGTAATCACCATTTTTTGTAGTATATATAAAAACATTTGGATAAAGCTTGGGAGCTCGAATGAGCTCCCCCCCCCCCCCCCCCCGAATCTCCCGAAAATGGAAACAGAGAGAGAGAGGGAGAGAAGTCGTCGCAGCAGCTCGGCCGATCGCCGATCGTCGCAGCAGCTCAGCCTCTGCCTCGCCTCCGCCGTGCCTTCGCCCCTGGTTTATGCCCCCTCCTGTCCAGTTCTCCCTTCTCCCTTCCCTTCTTCTTCTTCTTCTTCTTCTTCTGCTTCTTCTCCCTTCTCTTCTTCTTTTTCTTCTTCTTCGTTTCTGATTCAAAAAAAAAAAAAAAAAAAGAGGCAAAAACGACGTCGTTTTTGCCTTTAGGGGGATTCGGGGGAGCCATTTTCGAGCGACGTAGCATTACTCAAAACATTTATGATAGACTCTATATCAAAACTATAAGTAATATCTTTCTTAATAAATGTGATCAAATAACTTGTTACAAAATCATCTTACATTCTATTACGCAATTTAGTTTTGAAAATTTTTATAGTTGAAAATGTAAGTTTTTATAAGTAAAATAATAATTTGTTTCAATAAATGATATTAAATTTTATAGGGTAAAATTCATTTTACCCCTTTGTGGTTTGAGGCAAAAGCATTTTACTCCCCCATCATTTAAATATAACCAGAAAGGCCCCATTTGGTTTTGGACCAAAATGAAACTATTAACAACATTAACTATAAATGTGAAAAGACTATAATACTCTCAAATCCTATACTTTTTTTTTTTGTTATTTTCTTTCTCTATCCTCTCTCATACACATAATTTATAATGTCTAACATTAATTAAATTAAATTACAACAATTCTTATAAATTTTTAATTATTTATTGTAATTCTTAACCTTTTATTCTAGTTTTAATTTAATTATATTTTATACTACAATTAATCCTAAATATTTAATTATTTATTGTAATTCCTTATTTTTTAATGAAATTTTAATTTAATTATATTTTATATCACAATTAATTCTAAATTGCTAATTATTTATTGTTTTTTTAACATGTTAATTTAATTTTAATCTAATCATATTTTAGATCAATTTTGAATTATTATTTATTTCCTATTTTTATTTAATTATATTTTAAATAAACTCTTAATTATATTTTTACATTTTGGATCAATTCTTAATTTTATTTTATTTTATTTTATTTTAATTACATATTAATCTAATTTTAGGTTTAGAGAGAATTAGGGTAAATTTGTCTTTTTGTTGTATTAATTTCTCTTTATTTTTTCAGAAAATCAAGCCCACTCTAAAAAATGGTGTGAGTGATTAAAGGTGGGAATTTGCGACATGGCTCGAACTGTATACGAAATTAGTGGGTTAGGATTGACTATTTCTTAACACGAACACGAATATGACACGACCCGATAGCACGAACATTAAACAGCTCAGGTTAGTGTCAAATATGTATAACACGAAATTGATACGAATAACCCATATAATGAAGAATTAGTTACATATTTTAATATTATTTCCACTAAAGAGTATAATGACATTTTTAAATTTCTTATGTAATTACATCTAATTTATTAAAAAGTGTGTAAAATACAATTTTAAATTTAATATAGGTTTTATTTTTGCTTTTAATTGAACTTAATGTATTTTTTGTGTATTATTTGAGTTAATCTAGTAAATAATTTCATTTAATAGAGATCAGTTTAATTAAATTTAACTTGTGAAGAAATTTTCAAAAAAATTTCACACATTTGATATTTTTAGTTAATAGTAAAATTTTTTGATATGACACACGTTAACAAGACACTGGATACGGACAGAAAATAACACAACACGATAATATGAAATAATAAATAGATTGGGTTAATACTGAGATAACTTTGACACAAACCTGAGATGACACGATACGAATACTACCCAACACGACACGACACCCACTCCTATATGTGATACACCGTTCATTAGTTTGGATGGAAAATCTAACGGTGGCACTTTAGTCCAAAATCACATGGAATTTTCTAATTATATTTGAACCATAGGAGGATAAAGTGTTCCAGCCCCAAACCACGAGAGGATAAAATGAATTTAATCCAATTTTATAAACTCAATTTTAAGAATGACATGTTGAACGTAAACAATATTTTTATTTTTGGCAATATTCCTATTTCTAGAGAATGAACAAACAAAAATAAATGCAAAATAAAGTGCATAAGCAAAATAAAGTGTGATTTATAGAAGGAAAAAAATGTATAAATGACATGAATAGATAACAAGAATTAGAACCAATAAAAACAAATAGCAAAATTTAAGTAACTCTAAACAATATAAAAATATAACAAATAACACAGACAATAAATAGAATATATGAATATTTGATAAAACTCGATTTTGAAACTATTTTTAAAATTTTGTAGTGTAAATAATTGGGGCTGTGAATCTTTATAATTGAAAAGGTGCAAACTACTAAAATTTTGAGGATACAAAACACTCTAGTTTGAAATTATCTTCTTAATTACTAGTATAATACACATAGTTTGTGGTAATTCACAACAACCCCCCCCCCCCCCCCCCCCCCCCCGCGGGCGCTCTCTCTCAGATCCATCCTTAGTTATAAGGTGGATTTCCTCTAATCTAAAATTTGATTTGGAGAGCACTGTCCAGGTTTCTGGGGCCCATTACTAGACTTGATTCGTATTTGAACATTTCATTTTGTCACACTTTATGCATATTATCTATAAAAAAAATTAGGTCGATCTAATAATCATAGTATACTCAATTTATTGCATTTGTCGATCGTCAAAAAAAAAAAACGACAATTATATTTCTAAAAATAGATCATTTAATTTTTTTGGATAGTGCAGCTAAACTTGACTCGTTTATGTCCCTATTCGTTGGTAGGAGTGTTCAAAAAAATCAATATAACTAGTAAACTGAACTAATCCAATTCAAATCACATATTTGGTTTAGTTTTTATTAATTTTGGTTTCAACTTTAGATTTCAAAAATGGTTGAACTATTTAAATCGATTCGGTTTCCAATTTTAAGACTTTAGTTACAATTTTAAATCCAAAGTATTATATATTTATTTAAATTTTTTTATATAAAAAAATAAAATTATAAAAATTGCTAGTCATTTTTTACCACTAGTTTTAAATTTAAGATTGAGCAACTCAAACCAAACTAACTAAATTGATTATTGTTATAGTATGTTTACTACAAATGAGAATTCAAACTAACTTAACTAAATTAATCCTTTTGAAAAAAATATATATATATTTTATTGGGAAAATTATGAATTTTTGTGATAGAAATTACAGTTTTTGTGATGAAAGTTTTATACTTTTTGTGTTAAAAGTTATATTTTTATGATGAGCAAAAGTTATATTTTATGTGATAAATATTATACATTTTGTGATAGAAGTCATATTTTTTGTATAAAGCGCATAAGATATGCATAGTTTTTGGATGCACGTGGTTGTTCTTTTCATATAAAATATATATCATATTTATTGTTATATAAAAATTTTAAAATTGTAAAACGAATTGAGTTAAATCAGTTTTTATGATTTGATTATGATCCGGTTACATAAATTTAGTAGTTCGATTATAATTTTGAATTTTTTAGAATCATAAAAATCGATTTGATTCTTAATTTACTGTAAAACCAGACTAATCTAACACCCTTAATCGTTGGTTGAGAAACTACTACCTGATTGTTGCGTATAATACTGGGTCGGTATTAATTGGTATATATGGCCCAGCCCAAACATATCTCAAAGATAAGATTTGAATTGGAGTGGGCTGGTCTGGGCTTTGCGATATTTGTTTTGGGCCTCCATCAGATTCAAAAGAACCAGAAGCTAAGCTAACCTAACCTAACCTAACCTAAACATTTTATTTTAATTGTTTCCCCAATTAGAAAGTATTGCAATATATTGAAGTACAATAACACAACAATTACAATATAAATTATATTTACAAATAAAATCTTAAAGTGGAAGAGATATTAGACAAATATAAGTAAGAATTATGGGGCACTTACTAATAGGTTACTATTCATTAAGTCTTATTGATAAATTTAGCACTGTATATTTTTTTATAAAAATAAGAGATTGATAAATTTATCAATAAAATTTAAGAGGTAATAAGGCACAAAAAGTAAGAGTCGTTGGTAATTTATCCAAGAATCATAAGGTGCAAAAGGTTCAAGAAAGAGTTAAACTTTTGATTTTTTTAATGAAGTGTAGGAGATCTGGTCAATAAACTAACTTGATATCAATTAATAAAGAATAATATTATATGTACCAATTAATGTACTAACTAATATACTAACAGATGATGTGACATAATTTTAGAGGTTTTGGATATTTTGTAATTTGTATAATAAGTGAGGGTCAGTAATAACGGCATAATACTAGTTGGTATACTAGTGTGTACATTAATTGATACATGTAGCACCACCGATTAATAAAATAGTAAAATTTCTTAATTAAAAAAATGACATACATATAGCTTGATGGAAACATTCAAATAATTTTTCTTTGCTTTTTCGGTTGTCTCCAGTTTGATTGTCAAACTAAGGCCTCTTTTGGGTACTCAGCTTTTAACCACATTTGTGCGCTTGTAACAAAACCCAAAAATTAGCTTTTTTTATTTAAAGACATTGGAGAAGTTGGTTTTCAACCACTGGTGAAATTACAACTCTACCCCTCATGGGTCAAAATGTGCTACATGGGTGAAGTTATAAATATTTTAAATTGATTGAATGGGATAGTTTGGTCATTTTGTTGTGATTTGAGAGCATAAACAAATATTAATCAAAAAAGCCAAAAGTAACTTCCCAAATCACTTGTCTAAACTAAAAACTTGGTTAAAAGTCAAAAAAATCAATTTTTACCATTTTTTCAAAAACACCCCTAAAGGAATTACTCTTACTCTTTTGATTTTCATACTGTTTAATCATATTTTATTCGTTTGATAATGATTAGTTTAGTTTTATGCATGTTCATCAAGTTGGTTAGAATATTTTATTTGTTTTGATTAAGTTTAATTCATGATTGCATTGTATAATAGTTTTAGCTTATTTAAATCATATATTCATGCATATACGTCAGATTAATTTATTATCTATATGATTTATTGAATGCGTCTTATTTTGTTTATTTATTTTAGTTGGGTAAATCCATGATTTATGTATATAATTCATATTTAGTGTCCTTCGGGAGTTTCATAGGCGTATTTTGAGAAGATGGTTAAAAGCAAACTCTTAGATTTTAAAAAAAAAAAAATTATTATTTTATATGAGAAATAATGTGATTCAAAATAGATTAAAAATTGACTTTTCACTTTTTTAACTTGTTGTCAAAAACAACCCATAATATGTATGTTTGCATTAGTTTTTCTGACATCTATGATCATGCATTTAGATTGGCGTTCATCTTTTTTTCCTTTATGTAGTGTTCGTGCATATTCTCTCCATCCTTAGCATATCTCCACAATTTACTTGCTATATATAATTATTTGATATAAATTGTATGTTTGGAGGTCATATCTTTTTAATTAGAATATTTGTCATATTTAGGGAAAATTAGAACAAAAAATAAAAAATAAATAAAAATTTTGACACTTCTAATAAAATAAATCCTGAGTTTTAAATTTTGTTAATTTAAATCCTAAGCTTCTTATTTGTTTTTAATCTGAACCATTTACTTATTGTTGTTAAGTAAAATCGACAAAAAAATGATATTTTAGTCATTAAACTCAATGAAAATAGATACTTTAGATATTTTATGTATACTTATATTGAGTTTAATGACTAAAATATTAATTTTTTTTCATCGATTTTAGTTAAAAAAAGTAGACAAAGGGTTTAAAATTGAAAACAAATCAAAAAATTATGGTTTAAATTGACAAAATTAAAACTCAAAATTTATTTTATTAAAATGGTTAAACTCTGGATTTTTTATTTTTTTATTTTTTTATTTGTAACTGTCCCTCATATTTATTTTCAAAATCTTTTGTATTGAAAAATATTCTCTCTTTTTATGAAAATATTCTTTTAAAATCAAGTCTTTACAAATATGCAAATAAAAAAGTTAAAGTGATATGATCTGTATTATATGCATCACATAGATGGTAGGTTTAGTTTAAAAGATTAAGTTAATAATTCACTGATGAAATTAAATAAGGTAATACATTTAATAAAAAGAAAATTAATAGAGGCCAATCAATTGATTGGGTGAAAGAGATTCTTACATTAATGACATTCTTCTTTTATACCTAAACTCCTGAATTGAGATCTTTAGTTGTGACGGATTAGTGGCCTATATTATCATAAAGTTAGAATTTTGTAGTTTTTTCCTAAAAGTTAGGTAGTGGGTCCAATCTTTTATCAATCAGTCTTTAATTTGTAATTTGTGAACTCTATCGGTTTGTGAAAATATTACGATATATTGTCAATTTAGGGTCGATGATTCATGTACTCGTAGAGGCATTTGGGTTTCGGGCTTGAGCTTGGGCTTGCTTGTCTTTTTTGTTTTTTTGTTTTCACTTTTTTTGTTTTAATATTTTGTTGCTGCAAGTGATTGGACATTGGGTGGGCCAGGCCTCAGGATGGGCCTTTGATTTTGCTGTTGTTGTTTTGAACGGTGACTAGTGATGTTTATGAGTATTTCTTTCAATATTATTAGATGGTGGTGTTTATCAAATTGAATAATCTATTTGTGTTCGTGGGCATCACTTTTTGCTTATGTGTAAAATACGGATTGATTATCCGTAAGCAGGTATTTCAGGATTAAGCTGTGTATAATTTAATTTCTAATGTAATTAACCTAAATATAAAAGTTTTTGATTGCAACATCATCTATAAGGTCAGACATCATTTATCCAAATTAATAACATCTCATCCATGCCAGAGAAAAAGAAGTGGGGGAGGGCGGCAATTTCCTTATATTAATGGATGCTAATATGTTGACCAATAGCTATGACGTGTGTATGTTTTTTTTTTTATCACGGAAGTCATCAAATTAGATTCATTAGTGATCTGTTTGGTTGAGAAATTTAGAAAAAAGAAAAGAAAAAAAAGAAAAGGTGTGTAAAACCGGAGAGGGCGGCAATTTCCTTATATTAATAGATACTAATATGTTGAGCGCTGGTTTTGGGAGTAAGTCGGCAAAATTGTCGCTTTGGCTCTTAAATTTGAGTTAAAAATTAGGATTTCAAATTTTTTTTTTTAAATCTTTGTAGTGTTGATTTTTATTTTATTTTATTTTTAGACCTCAATAAAATGAAGGTTTCAATTATTTTAAATTTTAACATCAAAACTCACCTAACTTTAGCCCTTAACACCAAACACAAAACAAAATTATTGTTACAAGTGAAGGATCCTAATTACTTTGATTTCAACTTACCAAAACTCAACTAAATCTAGCGCTTAATATATACCAAACTCAAAAACAACACAATTTTATTAATGAAGGACCCAAGGTAATTGATTTCACTTTACCAAAATTCTCTTTAACTTAATTCACTATTATGAGATTGAACTTCCTTAAATCTTAATATTATCTCCAAATGCCTTTAGATTTTGTATCATTTCAAATTTTACTTCAATAGTTTGTTGACTTTATTTAAAAACTGAAATCTCTAGAATTGAATTGATTGTTACTTGTTGAATAATGTAATGCATTGTCCAGTTAATCATACTTCTAAGAAAATATAAAAGAATTAATTGAATTAAAATTAAGAGCTATTGGTTCAATTTTGTAACTAAATATGTAAGAACCGTAATATTTAATACAATGATAATATATTTGTTCAATTTTTTGTTTATGTTATTCTCCTAGATTTTTGTATAGTATTTTTTTTTCTTGTATAGCTGGTTAAATATAAAACAATAATACTAAATTTTACACTTTAAAATTTTGTAATAATTTTTTAAAGCTAATTTTATCTTTATGAGAGACGTGTAAAAATGTAGAACCCCAGATTAGATATTCACTTTGGGCCCTTCCATGTTCAGAACTGGCCCTGATGTTGACCAATAACTATGACGTGTGCATGTGTTTTTACCAAGTCAATCAAACTAGATTCATTGGCTGTTGTTTTTAACAGCGTCATGCTAGGTTTTATGAAAATCATCCTGAAAATCATTTACACCGTTAGATCAGGTATCTCATGATCCAACGGTGCAAATGGTTTTCATAATGATTTTCATGAAAATTCTTTATGAAACCTAGCATTTTCCTTTTTAATATGTTAATCAGGTGCTTTGATGAGTGTATGTTTTCACCAGAGAACCTAGCTAGATCTACTTATATACATCATCCAATGAGATTGGCCGTTAACAAGATTAACATTCTGTCTATTAATATTATATAATAAGGCAATAAAATACATAAATTCTCATTTTCTATATAATTAATTTTCTATGATAAAAAATAAAAAATAAAAAGAAATAAAGAATTTTTCCTCTGATCCATTATGGATGAGTTTCTACTTCCTAAGCGATGTGACAAGTTATGATAGGTCACTTATCATATAAGTTAAACATTTAAAAAATTTACTAATTCTTGTTCAATGCTCCACCGGTTAAGGTTATTATATTTACCTTAGGGATCTTAGATATATTTTAAGTAACTTTATTTATTTTTTTGATTCTCTAACTTTTTAAAAGAATTCTATTAGGTCTCGTTTGTTTTCAGAAGCAGAATGAAAGGAATTCATAGTGAGGGAATTCATAGTGAGGGAATTCATAGTGAAGGGATTAAGTAAAATTGTGTTTTTTTTGGTGATAGTTATTAGTGTAGGGATTGTTAAATTATTTTTATTTAAAATAACTATAAAACAAATACAAAAATACAAAAACATTAAACATTAATGTTTTTAAAAAAATGCCCAATATGTAAAAAAAAATTTAAAAATAATAAATAAATAAATAATTTCTAGAAAAAAATAAAACAAATAAAATAATGATTTTTACTTAACAAAAATACAAAAAATTAATCATTAATGTTCAAAAAAATACCCAACATGTAAAAAATAAAATAAAAAATAAATAAATAAAAAATTTCTAATCCGACGGACTATTTTTCTTATATCAAGTCTTAGAGGCCTATCCGAATTCGGAACTCACTATCAATCCCCTCATCATCTCTTAAAACAAATACAATGTTAGTGGGTCTCACTTCACTATCAATCCCAATCCCCCTTCTAACTCTCCAAACAAACTGGGCCTTATACTTGTGTATCTAAAAACCCTAAACCCCGTTTGTTTGGAGAGTTAGAGTGGGGAATTGGGATTGGTAGTGAAGTGGGACCGACTAACATTGTGTTTGTTTTGAGAGATGGGGAGGGAATTGATAGTGAGCTCCAGATTCGGATGGGCCTCCCAAGGGGATTCAGATGGACCTCCAAGACTTGGTATTAGAAAAATAGTCCGCCGAACTAGAAATTTTTTATTTTTATTTTATTTTTTACATGTTGGGCATTTTTTTTTTTTTGAACACTAATATTTAATTTTTTTGTATTTTTTGTTAAGTAAAAATCATTATTTTATTTATTTTTATTTTTTTTTGGAAATTTTTTATTTATTTTTTATTTTTTAAAATTTTTTACATATTGGGAATTTTTTTTAAAACATTAATGTTTAATGTTTTTGTATTTTTTTATTTGTTTTATTGTTTTATATTTATTTTGTATAAAAATAATTTAACAATTCCTACACTAACAACTATCATCAAAACAAACACAATTTTACTTAATCCCCTCACTATCAATTCCTTCACTAACAATTCCCCACACTATGAATCCCCTCCATTCTATCTCTGAAAACAAACAGGTACTAATGCGTTGATATTTGCTCCAACAAAACGAGAGAAGTGAGAAGAACTTAGTGGTGGATTCGTTGTCAAAGAACAGAACCGTTATGTTAGATTGTGCCTGTTTGGTGCAGCTTAAAAGCTGCTTATTTCAGCTTTCAGCTTAATTTAAGCTATTTTGATGTGTTTGGTTTAACTTATAGCTTATAGCTTATAACTTATAGCTTTTTGGAAGTCAGAAATCAGCTTATTTTTTGAGTGGGGCAGGAGATGCTTAATTTATAAGTCAGAAATCAACTATAAGTACTTTCCCACAGCTCTACCAAACAGGGCCATTGTGATCTCTCTTAATTTTGCTTAAATTCAACTCCTTGAAATTTTTTTTTTTTTTCTTTTCCCACAAAATTTCCTCCATCATTATTTTTCTAGAACAATGGAATCCTTATGGTTGCAAAAATGGGGCAGTATAGGATTTGTAAAAAGAGAAAAGGTTAATCAGAATGATTTTTGAATGATCTTTTTCACTTAAAAATCATCTCTCACTACAACATATAAGAATTTTAGAAATCAAATATTTTAGTCTCTAAAAGTAAAAATTTTGTTGCAAAAAATATTTATGGACCAATTTCTATCATCATGAGGATAGTCGCTAAAAAGTCTTCTTGAAAAGTAAAAAATAAGGCTTTTAGCGACAAAATTTTGAAAATGTCACCAATAAATAGACTTTTAGGGACAAAATAATTTGGTCTCAAAATAGTTTCTATCCCTAGTTGGGTTGTTTTAGTTAGGTCCACTGGGCAGATATGATGACTTCCTAGGGTGAATTCTGCAACAAAATCTGCCAAAACTTGGGCCTTTATCACGGTTCTGGGTTGAAACTTGATGTCGAATTGTCCTAACTCTACTACCTACTTCAAGATTCGCCCAGAAAAGTTCACCCTCTCAAATAAAGCTTTTAATAGAAAAGCTGTGAGGACGACTCTGGTGTGGGCGTGAAAGTAATGCAACAACTTCCTTGAGGCCATCATCAAGGCTAAGGCCAGTTTTTCCAGTGGTAAGTACCTTGTTTCGGCGCCTAGCAATGTCTTGCTAACATAAAAGATGGGCAGATATTGGATTCCTTCCGCTCGGACCAACACTACGCTAATTGCGTGCTGTGAAATTGCCAGGTACAGAAAGAGTTCTTCTCCAGATATTGGGGTTACAAGCAGTGGTGGAGAAGACATATATTCTTTCAAGCTTTCTAGAGCGCGGTCGCATTATTCGTCCCACTCGAACTTGGCTTTTAATGCTTGAAAAAATGATCGACATCTGTTTGACGACCGACTTATGAATCGGTTGAGTACAGCTGCCATGCCGGTGAGATGTTGCACTTCTTTTACTGAGTTGGGCCTCTCCAGATCCTGAATTGCTTTGATCTGAGAGGGGTCTGCCTCAATACCTCGGTTGGTCACCAAGAAGCCTAGGAATTTTCCAGATCCTACACCAAACGCACATTTGGATGCATTAAGGCGCAGCTTGTGCTTCTTCAGGATCTGAAACATCTCACCTAGGTCCTTGAGATGGTCATTCTCATCCTTGCTCTTGACCACCATATCGTCGATGTAAGCCACCATTATTCTGCCTAACAATGGTTCAAACATCTTGGTGATCATCCGTTGAAATGTTGCCCCTACGTTCTTTAGGCCAAAGGGCATGACCTTGTAGCAGTACAGTCCTCTTGGTGTTGTAAAAGAGGTGACCTCCTGGTCCGGTTCATACATAGCGATCTAACGGTAGCCTCTGTATGCATCAAGAAAGCTAAGTCGGTTGTGCCCCGCCGTTAGGTCTACCAGTTGGTCTATCCGTGGTAGGGGGAAGCTGTCTTTTGGGCATGCCTTGTTGACTGTTTTGTAGTCTACGCAGACACGCCATTTTCCATTCTTCTTTGGCACCACCACTGTATTAGAGATCCATCTAGGTTAGTGCACTTCTCTGATAGCTCCTGCCTTCAGCAAGTTTCTTACTTCTTCCGCCACTATCTCGACGTGGTGGAGTGTCGATCTGCGAGTGCGCTGAATGATTAGTCTGGCGGTTGGGTGAACGTTCAATTGGTGACAGATGAAGCTTGGGTCAATACCAAGCATATCATACGGCGTCCAGGCAAACACTTCGATGTTAAAGGTCAAGAATTCCATGACCTCTATTCTCTCAGTGCTGGACATAGATGAGCCAAGCAAAAAGAACTTATCCGGGTTCTTTTCATCTATTCTTACCTGTACCAAGTCTTCCACTGCCTGTTGTTCAGCAGCTTTGCCAACATTCGCGAACAATTCATTGCTCTCTGGTTCTTTTACCATCTGTACAAACCCCTTGGCAGCTCGGCTGCCATTTACTGTGACGAAGCATTGCTTGGACATAATTTGGTCTCCAAAGACCTCTTCAATTACTCCGGCTTCGTTGGGGAACCGCATTACTTGATGGTAGGATGATGCTACCGATCTCATGGCATGCAGCCATGTTCTTCCCAAGATTATATTGTAAGTGGAGGGCATTTTCAACACCCAAAATTCCACTTGTTTAGTTATGCTTCCTGCTCTGACTGGGAGGATTGTCTTATCAACTGGCCACTCTGGCATTGAGTTGAATCCAATTAGGGGAGATACAGCAGGTGCCAAGTCTTTGTCTTCTAGTTTCAATTGTTTGAATGTTTCGTAATACATTATCTCACATGAGCTTCCTTGGTCAATCAAAATCCGCTTGACGTCAAAATCCTTGACTCGGAGAGTGATGACCAGTGCATCATTGTAAGGGCAGTATATCCTTGCCAAGTCTCTATCTGAAAAAGATATGATGTTCGTGGCTTCTGTTCTCCCCTTTTTGATGGTAGGTTGGGCGCTTAGTACCTCCCTTAAGTGCTCAGCATTTTTGATCATGCCCCTGAGCTCGCATACGCGCTCAGGTTCGAATACCCCATGGATTACGTTGATCACGCCTTGAGGTGGGGCGTCGATTGGCATTCCATTTGGGTTGTTGTGGTCTTGGGGGCTGGCTGCGTCCCTCCTTCTATTTACTTGTCCAGATGACCGGCTGCTACCAACTCCTCCAGATGCTGCCTCAATGGTGTGCAATTTTCAGTGCGGTGCCCCTTTTCCTTATGGAAAGTGCACCGAGATCTTTCGTCGTAGTCCTTTTGCGCTTCTCCTAGCTTAGCTGGCCATCTGACAAAAGGTTCATCATGTATCTCACTAAGAATTTGGCAGATTGGCTTCTTGAATATCGTGGTAATGGCAGTGCGGACTCTCAACCATCCTTTATCTCGGTCCTCTTCGTTGTCTCGCATGCTTCGTCCATTCTTGCTTGGACGTTCTACCGTATTGACCTTTGCCGTGGTCTTTTTGTCTGGTATTGCGGTTGTACCAGACTTTATTTTAGCACGGGCACCATCTTCATCCGCCCGAATGTGCTGGTGTACCCTCTCCATTAAGGCCTCCATTGTGAGGGGTGGCGTCATGGTGATTGAGTCCCTCAGCCTATTCCCGACTGGAAGACCTCTTTTGTACTGCGCGATGGCGAGATTGGTAGGGAAATCCCCAATCTGGTTGAAGGTCTCCCAGTAGCAACTATTGTAGGATCTTAATGTCTTCTTGTCGCCCATGTCAATGGAGAAAAGCTGGTCGATCTCCACTGGCGTTTTGGTGTTCGTTCTGAACCTTGTCATGAACGCCTCTACTAATTACGCCCAGAAGGCGATACAGCCTTCTGGTAGCCTTTCGAACCAGGTTAATCCTAGGTCGCCAAGGCTGGATGGGAATAGGATGCACATCAAAGCCTCGTTTCGTCGGTATACAGCCATAACCTGGCGAAAGTGGCTCAAGTGCGAGTAGGGGTCCGTCTTCCCCTCATACGTAGTGAATTTGGGCTGCAGGAAGCCGGAAGGTAAGGACGCGTTCTCAATTGCTAGAATGAACGGCGAGGTCTGCAGCCTCGCTAATGCTTTGTCCGTAGGTTCGTAAGCAGGATGCGGTATTGGCATTCCTACCTCGACGCTTCCATGCGTCCGAAGAGCCAACCGTTGAAGAGCAGAAACTTTGTGTGGCTCGCGCGCCCTGGCATCCTCCTTCCATCGTGCCCTTTCTTCTAGCACAGTTCGTAAGTCAGATGATCTAGGTAACTCCGTCTGCCTGGATGATGTCTAGTGCGTGCGCGAGGGCCGATAGGTGCTTCCC
The DNA here is from genome assembly GCA_036172215.1 of Camellia granthamiana. Classification (NCBI taxonomy): domain Eukaryota; kingdom Viridiplantae; phylum Streptophyta; class Magnoliopsida; order Ericales; family Theaceae; genus Camellia; species Camellia granthamiana. The sequence continues at coordinate 110,981,084 of CM069911.1, forward strand.
TCTATGTACGACCTCTCAAATCTCGTCCTCTCAGACCTGGAGTGACGAGTTCTGGAAGTCTTGGATTGAGTGTCGCCTGTTCTGAGGCTCCTACTCTCTGCTTGTGATGGCGTGGTATGCCTACTGCGATCTTCTGAGTGGCAAGGGGACGTGTTGCCTTTACGCCCCTCTCCTGTCGCCACCCCTTTTCCCTTGATCTGGCGCTTCATGGCCTCTATATCTGCCGTCATCTTCCTTATTAGTTCATCCTGCTCTTTCACGCGATCCTCCAGAGCCTGAGGGTTGATTCTTCGCCTCTACCTTTCAGGACTTTGAGATCGACGGGGGCTGTTGTTCCGCCTCCCCCTTGCATCCCTTCGGGGGTTCTGTCGCTGGGGCTCCAAGTCCGCTATGGGAGGGACAAGAGGTAAACCTTCGCGCCTCCTGCCTCCTTTTGGGGTTTGTCCGTCAATGGCGAACTGTGGCAACTCTTCGTTGTGCGCCGTTACTTCCGATTAGTGAGGATAACTTGATTAAGAGGTTTGTTCTTTCTGTTTATTCCAACAGACGGCACCAATTGTACGAGCACGAAATATTGTTCTCGTATAATCCTATTGATCAAGTCTGCGCTCCTCCAAACATCGTCGCTTTACTCCCTGAAAACACAAGCGTGAACTAGCCGGCGGGTGTATGCCGGATACCTCTCCGATGCCTAAGTTAGCAAAATAGACAAATAGACAAAAGCTCTGTGTATTCGAGAATCAAAGTTGTGTTACCTCTCCCATAGGTTATGTTATGAGCTTTTATAGGTTCCGCGTGGCACAATCTTAGTAGGACTCTTACTCATTCATGCAGAGTCCTCCTAGGAATCACTTTCCAGAAAGATAATGCTTATCTTTCAACACCCCCCTCACTGCTTAAACCAAGTGAGATGGTTCTATCATGGTTGGATGTCAATACGACCGAGATAACACGGCCATGGCAAAGCCGCAGAATAGACTGAGCTTCAACTAGCTGGGTTCTTCCTTTCACTGCGTGTACTTCGGTGCTGGGTTGTCTGAAACCGTGCTAACCAGGATGAGTTTGGACCGAGCTAACTAATAGCAAGGTCTTGTGGTAAGCTTCAACATACCTCGGCTCAAAAGGTGTGACCGAGCTAACTGATGTCACTCTAGTCGTGGTGACCGAGATAACTGCAAAGCCCTTTTGGACAGAGCTAACTATAATGCTCTCTGAGACCGGGCTAACTACAAGGTTTTCTATGACCGGGCTAACTCCTGGGCCCTTTTTACCCTGTCCTTCTTACCCTAGCCCACAGAACGGCCCACTACCCAGCTCGGCCCAATCTACATATAAATTACCCTCTCAGTATATAATTCATATTTAGTGTCCTTCGGAGGTTTCATAGGCATGTTTTGAGAAGATGGTTAAAAGCTAACTCTTTGATTTTTTTAAAAAAATTTATTTTTTTATATGAGAGATGATGTGACTCAAAATAGATTAAAAGTTGACTTTTAACTTTTTTAACTTGTTGTCAAAACAACCCATAATATGTATGTTTGCATTAGTTTTTCTGACATCTGCGATCATGCATTTAGATTGGCGTTCATCTTTTTTTCCTTTATGTTCTCAAGTGTTCATGCATATTCTCTCCATCCTTAGCATATCTCTACAATTTACTTGCTATATATAATTATTTGATATAAATTGTATGTTTGGAGGTCATATCTTTTTAATTAGAATATTTGTCATATTTAGGGAAAATTACAACAAAAAATAAAAAATAAAAGATAAATAAAAATTTTGACACTTCTAACAAAATAAATCCTGAGTTTTAAATTTTGTTAATTTAAATCCTAAGCTTCTGATTTGTTTTTAATATGAACCATTTGCTTATTGTTGTTAAGTAAAATCGACAAAAAAGATGATATTTTAGTCATTAAACTCAATGAAAATAGGTACTTTAGATATTTTATGTATACTTATATTGAGTTTAATGACTAAAATATTAATTTTTTTTCATCGATTTTAGTTAACAAAAGTAGACAAATGGTTTAAATTGAAAACAAATCAAAAAATTATGGTTTAAATTGACAAAATTAAAACTCAAAATTTATTTTATTAAAATGGTTAAACTGTGGAATTTTTATTTATTTATTTATTTATTTTTTTTTTTGTAACTGTCCCTCATATTTATTTTCAAAATCTTTTGTATTGAAAAATATTCTCTCTTTTTATGAAAATATTCTTTTAAAATCAAGTCTTTACAAATACGCAAATAAAAAACTTAAAGTGATATGATCTGTATTATATGCATCACATAGATGGGAGGTTTAGTTTAAAAGATTAAGTTAATAATTCACTGATGAAATTAAGAAAGTACATTTAATAAAAAGAAAATTAATAGAGGCCAATCAATTGATTGGGTGAAAGAGATTCTTACATTAATGACATTCTTCTTTTATACCTAAACTCCTGAATTGAGATCTTTAGTTATGACGGATTAGTGGCCTATATTATCATAAAGTTAGAGCTTTGTAGTTTTTCCTAAAAGTTAGGTAGTGGATCCAATCTTTTATCAATCAGTCTTTAATTTGTAATTTGTGGACTCTATCGGTTTGTGAAAATATTACGATATATTGTCAATTTAGGGTCGATAATTCACGTACTCGTAGAGGCATTTGGGTTTCGGGCTTGAGCTTGGGCTTGCTTTTCTTTTTTGTTTTTTTGTTTTGACCTTTTTGTTTTAATATTTTGTTGCTGCAAGTGATTGGACATTGGGTGGGTCAGGCCTCAGGATGGGCCTTTGATTTTGCTGTTGTTGTTTTGAATGGTGACTAGTGATGTTTATGAGTATTTCTTTTAATATTATTTGATGGTGGTGTTTATCAAATTGAATAATCTATTTTGTGTTCGTGGGCATCACTTTGTGCTTATGTGTAAAATACGGATTGATTATCCGTAAGCAGGTATTTCAGGATTAAGCCGTGTATAATTTAATTTCTAATGTAATTAACCTAAATATAAAAGTTTTTGATTGCAACATCATCTATACGGTCAGACATCATTTATCCAAATTAATAAGATCTCATCCATGCCAGAGAAAAAGAAGTGGGGGAGGGCGGCAATTTCCTTATATTAATGGATGCTAATATGTTGACCAATAGCTATGACGTGTGCATTTTTTTTTTTTTATCACGGAAGTCATCAAATTAGATTCATTAGTGATCTGTTTGGTTGAGAAGTTTAGAAAAAAAAAATAAAAAAAAAAAGAAAAGGTGTGTAAAACCGGAGAGGGCGGTAATTTCCATATATTAATAGATACTAATATGTTGAGCACTGGTTTTGGGGTAAGTCGGCAAAATTGTCCCTTTGGCTCTTAAATTTGAGTTAAAAATTAGGATTTCAAATTTTTTTTTTTTAAATCTTTGTAGTGTTGATTTTTATTTTATTTTATTTTTAGACCTCAATAAAATGAAGGTTTTAATTATTTTAAATTTTAACATCAAAACTCACCTAACTTTAGCCCTTAACACCAAACACAAAACAAAATTATTGTTATAAGTGAAGGATCCTAATTACTTTGATTTCAACTTACCAAAACTCAACTAAATATAGCGCTTAATACCAAACTCAAAAACAACACAATTTTATTAATGAAGGACCCAAGGCAATTGATTTCACTTTACCAAAATTCTCTTTAACTTAATTCACCATTATGAGATTGAACTTCCTTAAATCTTAATATTATCTCCAAATGCCTTTAGATTTTGTATCATTTCAAATTTTACTTCAATAGTTTGTTGACTTTATTTAAAAACTGAAATCTCTAGAATTGAATTGATTATTACTTGTTGAATAATGTAATGCATTGTCCATTTAATCATACTTCTAAAAAAATATAAAAGAATTAATTGAATTAAAATTAAGAACCATTGGTTCAATTTTGCAACTAAAAATATAAGAACCGTAATATTTAATATAATGATAATATATTTGTTCAATTTTTTGTGTAGTATTTTTTTTTTCTTGTATAACTGGTTAAATATAAAACAATAATACTAAATTTTACACTTTAAAATTTTTGTAATAATTTTTTAAAGCTAATTTTATCTTTATGAGAGACGTGTAAAAATGTAGAACCCCAGATTAGATATTCACTTGGGCCCTTCCATGTTCAGAACTGGCCCTGATGTTGACCAATGACTATGATGTGTGCATGTGTTTTTACCAGGTCAATCAAACTAGATTCATTGGCTGTTGTTTTTAATATGTTAGACCATTTCTAACGATTCGGTAAATTTGGTATTAAATTTGAAATTTAATAAAAAATATACTTTTTGAAATTTTAACGGTTTCACCAAGTTGGTATTAAATTGAGAATTGAACAAAAAAATTATCAAACTGAGAACAGAATACAGGTTTCACCAAATTACTGTGTGTGACCGTTAAAGCAGAAAAGTTTGAGAATTTTACACATGGTGGTCGACCACCCGGTTGACCAACCGGTCGATCAGTGCATGCAAAAATTGGCCTGTGAACTGGTTCAAACAGTTCAAATAAGTAGGTTTAAATAGTTTTAAAAAGTTTTAAAAAAAAAAAATTTGGCTTTATCAGTCGACCAACCGGTTGACCCACGGAATTTTGATGCACCGTTAGAGCAATTGATATCAAATTAAAAAAATAAGTTATTTTTTATTCAAATTTAATAAAAGAAGAAATTCACCGTTGGAGATGCCCTAAATCAGGTGCTTTGATGAGTGTATGTTTTCACAAGAGAACCTAGCTAGATCTACTTATATACATCATCCAATGAGATTGGCCGTTAACAAGATTAACATTCTGTCTATTAATATTATATAATAAGGCAATAAAATATAAATTCTCATTTTCTATATAATTAATTTTCTATGATAAAAAATAAAAAATAAAAAGAAATAAAGAATTTTTCCTCTGATCCATGATGGATGAGTTTCTACTTCCTAAGCGATGTGACAAGTTATGATAGGTCACTTATCATATAAGTTAAACAATTAAAAAATTTACTAATTCTGGTTCAATGCTCCACCGGTTAAGGTTATTATATTTACCTTAGGGATCTTAGATATATTTTAAGTAACTTTATTTATTTTTTTAATCAAATTTTTATCTAAAAATATATTCTCTAACTTTTTAAAAGAATTCTATTAGGCCTCGTTTATTTTCAGAGGCAGAATGAAGTAGATTGATAGTGAGGAGGTTGATAGTAAAGGAATTAAGTAAAATTGTGTTTTTTTTATGATAGTTGTTAGTGTATAGATTTTTAAATTATTTTTATTTAAAATAAATATAAAACAAATACAAAAATACAAAAACATAAAACATTAATGTTTTTTAAAAAATGCCTAATATGTAAAAAAAATTAAAAAATAATAAATAAATAAATAATTTCTAGAAAAAAATAAAACAAATAAAATAATGATTTTTACTTAACAAAAATACAAAAAATTAAACATTAATGTTCAAAAAAATACCCAACATGTAAAAAATAAAAAATAAAAAAAATAAAATAAAAAATTTCTAATCCGGCGGATTATTTTTCTAATACCAAGTCTTAAAGGCCTATTCGAATCCAGAGCTCACTATCAATCCCCTCATCATCTCTTAAAACAAACACAATGTTAGTGGGTCTCACTGCACATCAATCCCAATCCCCATTCTAACTCTCCAAACAAACTGGGCCTTATACTTGTGTATCTAAAAACCCTAAGCCCCGTTTGTTTGGAGAGTTAAAGGGGGGAATTGGGATTGGTAGTGAAGTTGGACTGACTAACATTGTGTTTGTTTTGAGAGATGGGGAGGGAATTGATAGTGAGCTCTGGATTCGGATGGGCCTCCCAAGGGGATTCAGATGGACCTCCAAGACTTGGTATTAGAAAAATAGTCCGCCGAACTAGAAATTTTTTATTTTTATTTTATTTTTTACATGTTGGGCAATTTTTTTTTTGAACATTAATATTTAATTTTTTTGTATTTTTTGTTAAGTAAAAATCATTATTTTATTTATTTTTATTTTTTTTGAAATTTTTTTATTTATTTTTTATTTTTTAAAATTTTTTATATATTGGGAATTTTATTTAAAACATTAATGTTTAATGTTTTTGTATTTTTTTATTTGTTTTATTGTTTTATATTTATTTTATATAAAAATAATTTAACAATTCCTACACTAACAACTATCATAAAAACAAACACAATTTTACTTAATCCCCTCACTATCAATTCCCTCACTAACAATTCCCACACTATGAATCTCCTCCATTCTACCTCTGAAAACAAACAGATCCTAATGCATTGATATTTGCTCCAGCAAAACGAGAGAAGTGAGAAGAACTTAGTGGTGGATTCGTTATCAAAGAACAGAACCGTTATGTTAGATTGTGATCTCTCTTAATTTTGCTTAAATTCAACTCCTTGAAGTTTTTTTTTTTTTTTTTTTTTTTCCACAAAATTTCCTCCATCATTATTTTTCTAGAACAATGGAATCCTTATGGTTGCAAGAATGGGGCAGTATAGGATTTGTAAAAAGAGAAAAGGTTAATCAGAATGATTTTTGAATGATCTTTTTCACTTAAAAATCATCTCTCACTACAACATATAAGAATTTTAGATACTAAATATTTTGGTCTCTAAAAGTAAAAATTTTGTTGCAAAAAATATTTATGGACTAACTGCTATCATCGTGAGCATAGTTGCTAAAACGTTTTCTCGAAAAATCAAAAATAAGGCTTTTAGCGACAAAATTTTGAAAATGTCACCAATAAATAGACTTTTAGGGACAAAATAATTTGGTCTCAAAATGGTTTATTTTTTGAGACAAAAAATTTGATCCCAAATAGATAATAATTCATCACTAATATCCAATTTTAGTTGCTAAAAATATAATAACGACATTTTTTGCAACAAGAATATTTGGTCCCTAAAAAATAATTTTGTCCCTAAATTTTGGTTCCCAAAACCTTAATTTTTGTAGTGTCTTTTGAAATATGTGTATATATATACAATCCCGATTTGTAGCTCGAGACTTATGGGGCTCGAATGGCCCGAGTCGAAAAACGACGACGTTTTGATTTTTTTTTTTTTTCTTTTTCTTTTCTTTCTCTTTCTTGTTTTTTCCTGAAGATGCAGAAGATGAAAGTGAAGAAGAAGAAGAAGAAGAAGAAAAGAAGAGGAAGCTGGAGCTGGAGTTGGAGCTGGACAGTTTCATCAACATCAACATTAACAATCATCAACACATTATCATCATCAACAATTTTTATTTTTTTTCTTATCCTGATCTGCTTAGGAAAAAAAAAAAAAAAAAAAAGAAGAAAAGAAAACAGAGTTTCAGAGCATCTTCATCTTCATCAACATCAACAAAAAAAAATTTCATTCAGATCCAGATCTACTTAAAAAAAAAAAAAAAAAAAAAAAAAAAAAAGAAAAAAAGAAAAAGAAAAAGAAAGAAGAGAGAGATCGAAACAGAGTTTCAGAGCATCTTCATCTTCATCAACATCAACAACAACATCTTCATCAACATGAACAAATTTTTTTTTTTTTTTCATTCAGATCGGTGATACAATATTCTTATAATTAAAGAGAAAAAAAAGAGAGATCTGGACATTGCGGTACATCTTCATCAAAAAAAGAGAGATCTTATAGCAATTCCTATAAAAAAAATTGTAGGGACTGCAGTACATCTTCATCAACATCAAAAAAAAAAAAAGAAGAAGAAGAAGAAGAGAGATCGGTGATACCCATCGGCGCCGCCACCATCACCGTCGATCATCTTTTCTCCTTCTTTGTCGCCTCTTCTCTCTTCCTCTTCCTCTTCTCTTCTCTCTCTTCTCTCTCTCTCCTCTTCTCTTGTCTGTGTTCGAAAGAAAGAAGAAAAAAAAAAGGAAAAATACTGCCCAAAACGACGTCGTTTTGGACAGTCGGGCCATTCGAGCTTCGTCAGTTTCGAGCTACGAATCATTTTTGATATACATATGTATGTGTATTATTTATCCCAAAAAAAAAATGTATAGAGAGATCCTTAGTTAGTGTTTGGTTTATTAGAATAGAAGTAGAGTGAAATTATCATTCTATTTAAATGCCTATTCTCACGTTTAATTCACTAAAAATATTGTGAAAATTGAATTGCTTATAAATTTATCAATTACCATTGTAAGGAAATGATCATTTTATAGGAAAGTTAAAAGAATAAGCATTACATTCCATTTCACATTTATTTTAATAAACCAAATACTATTTAAATGCGCTTCCTTTTAATCTTTTATTTTACCAATGATTGAAGATGTGCAATTTTGAGTCATCACATTGCATAATTCTTAGCATAAGAAAGATTAAATGAATTAATTATAGAGAAGGCTTTTCTCCGGTTTAAATCGGATTGAAGAGTGTTGTTGGGCCTCCATAGGCCAACTATGGAGCCCGCATTGATGATTTGAACCGTTATTGTATAGAGTTAATCGAGTATTTCATCATTATAAAAAATCACGTTGATCGGATATCGATATTCACTTGATCAGATCACATTTGTGTGAACAATAAGTATAATTTTTAAAATAAATTATTAATACAAATGCGATTTGATCAAGTGATTATTGATATTCGATCAACGTGATTATTTACAAGGATGAAGTATTCAACCAGGCCTACATATTGAACGGTTTAGATTATCGATGTATACTCCGTGGTAAGCCCACGGAAGCCTAACAACACTGTCCAATTGAGTTTCCCAACTGGAGAGAGAATCCTCTCCCTTAATTATTCTATCAAGTGTAAAGTATATGTTAACAAAATTTGAATACAGAATTTTAATTGTTTGTTATTTTTTTTTTAAAAATAAAGAAAATAAACTTGAAAAACAAAATTACAACAATATTAAGAAAAAAAATCATTTAGAATTGTCGCTTTAAACTTCAAAGTATCTCTAGAGCACCAAGTTTTCGCAGAGGATATTCACTTATTCTAGGATTTGTTTGGTGTCCTAAATATGTCAGAATTCTTTTAGAACTGAAAATTATTTTGTTAGAAATTTAATAACACTAAAAAAAATTCATAAAATATCTTAGATTCCTATTGATATGGCTTGGGAAATTATTCAATATTTTCGAAATACCACATGTCCGTATTCCTAATCAATCATTATTTATTATGCCTCCTCATGTTCTCCCACACAATATCTTACTTACCCACTCATGTCTCACAATCACTCAATACAATACTCTATGTATTTACTTTTTTCACTAATCACAATACTATAAAGCCTCCGTTTGGCAAGAACTTTTTTGGGCTTTTTTGGCTATTTTAGCCACAAAAGACAAAATAGGCTTTTTTAGCCACAAAAAACAAAACATCACATCTAACCCATAATCATTACACTCATCTCTCACAAAAAAATCAAAAAAGCCAAAAAGCCAAAAAGCCCTTCCCAAACCAAACTTTTAAGCCCAGGCTAAAAAAGCCAAAAAAGTCAAAAAATCAAAAAGCCAACCCACTTCTCAAACGGAGGCAAAATATCACATATCTATATTTTGAAATTATTAAATAATTATTTATATGGTTCCTACTAGTTTTCTAACGTTGACATTTGAGATAGACAAGAAAAAAAGACGTTCAAATTAAATATATTTTGGTTTAGCTAACAAGTAATCACTAACAAATTGTCACATCGTTTGAGATGTAAAAGCTCCTTCGCAATGGGTTGGAAGAAAACTATTCCCATGTACAAGTAAAGTAAACCCGTAAATCCCTACAAATTAAAAATAAAATATACTGTAGAAATGAAAAAAATAAAAAATAAAATGAAAGAGCAACTAAAGAAAGTGTTGAACACTAGTAGGTTTTGTTTGAAATCTGGGTCGGCAGGCTCATCCTGGGCATGATATGAACCGCGACTGGTTGAAACCCAGTGGGTGGATGCAGCTCCCACAATCTAGGTGGTGACGACACGACATCGACCACTACAATTCCACCACCACAAACAACACACACTCTGCCAGCAGCGGCGGCGATCTGGTCGGCACCTCTGAGGCTCTGGTCCTCCAAAATCTGATCCCATCGGTCATTATGGGGATCATACTTGCTCAACACACCCTTAGACTCATCCACCACGTACAGTGTTTCCTCATCCATGGCAGCAGTCGGACCTCTCCACCCGGAAACCATTCCTGCTGGCATCTCCTCCCAAGCATCATTCTCAACATCATAAACAGCCCCTTCTTTGGCTCCATATCCTTTGACGTTCACCATACATAGCTTCCCTCTCCACCCAACCGCATCAATCGCATCTCTACTCAATTTTCCATCTCTCAGACCACCCAACTTCTCCCACTTCCACCCCAATTCCATACATGTACTGCTACTAATTCTCCCTCGGTCTCTGCTTCTGCGGTCATGATAGTGATCATTAATATTGGTTCGTCGTAGGTCCCACTTCTCAACAGACCGAGCAACGTCGGTGTTGTAATGAGACCCAATCCCACTGGCTACATACACAACGCCGGTGCTGGTTGCCCCAGCAGCGCACCAGCGTCGCGGAGTGGTGAGTTGAGGACCCAAGTCCCATTTTTGAGAAAGTGGATTGAAAAGGAGAGGACGAGGGAGTGCTGGGAGAAATTGGTCGGTGGTGGCAGCAAGGAGGAGTAGGTTTCCAGAAACAGAAAGAGACTGGATGGGTAAGTTGCGGGACAAGAAGGAAGGGTGTCTGCGGAGGACGGGGGGGAGGAAAGGCTGTGGTGGCGGAGGAAGGGTTTGCCATTTCGATGAAATTGGATCGAATGAAAATAATTCAATTGTATTTGAGAGGTGGGTTTGATCGGTACTGGTTTGCGACGTAGACAACAAGACAGTGTAGAGAGAGAGGAAAGGAGGAAAAGATGGGGAATAAATGAGGTGCCTCCATGAACGGCAGACTGAGTAGAGAATTGATGGGTGGACATGAGAGAGGCAGACTTGGGCTATGTGATCTGGAAGTCCTGGTAACAAAGCTTGTTCTTGCTCTTGCTCTTGCTCTTGGTTGTCAATCAACTTTTGACGTTTAGAAGTGGTGGTGGTGGTTGTTGTGGTTTGGGTCATTGGAGGATGGAGGAAAGAGAGGGGGATTGGATCTTGAAAGTGGGATTTTGAGGCTAGAGAAGGGGTTAAGCTTAAAATAGAGGCCTATGTTGTATGGAAACTGTTATCTTTTCCTTATTTTATTTTATTGGATAAGAAATGATTCATCGGAAGAACAAGTGGCCAATGAAGGAAAAGCAAAAGATATTATTTATCTATTCCATCTCCAAGAGGTCAGTCTCCAGTTTAAATGAGAGGGAGAGAACAATATGCAGCTTTTGTGGAGCCAAAACGTGGCATGCATGAGGACCACAAGTATGAGCTTGGAGCAACCGCCTAAATAAATCTAACTTTAGGTTTCAAGACGAAAAAGGCTTGGTTGGACTTTTGCAATCAATGTATGTTTATTTTATTTGTTTGAGAGAGAGAGAGAGAGAGAGAGAGAGAGAGATAGGAAATAAGAAGAAGAAGAAGAAGAAATAAATGATAAAAGTTGGAGAGACCCCACTTGCCTCCAGGATTGCCTGCCGAGCAGGCAGGTGCAAAGAACCAACCAACTGATGACTTTTGGAGTTTGTAGTTTACGTTGATGGTTGGCTATGCTCCATTCAAACCATATATTAGAAGCAAACGAAAATATTTTGTATAATTTTATGGGTAAACTACCAATAGGTCCTACTTTGGAGACTTATTACCCAATAGGTCCTACTTTGGAGACTTATTACCCATTAAGTCCTATTTGATAAATTTATTAAGTGATAAAGATAAATTTATCAGTCTTTTTTTTTATGAATAAATTTATAGTGATAAATTTATCAGTCTCTTTGTTTTTATGAATAAATTTTTAGTGATAAATTTATCACTCTCTTATTTTTATAATGTTAAATTTATTAGTTAGGACCTGTAGGTAAATAAGTCTAGTTAATAGGATTAATTGGTAAGTACCCCTAATTTTATTTATATATATATATTATTTTAAGACATAAAGGAGTGAGTCAGATATGTATGTATTTGTGAATGTAAATTTCATTATTTTGTGTTCAGGAATGATAAAAAAAAAAAAGTAAGAAATAAAATTGTGTATAACTTTGCACTTTAGATTCTAGGTGCCTAAATGAAATAAAAATTAAATTAAATTAAATTAATTCTTTTTTCTATCTTTAGTGAATTCGTGTCGACTTTTTTCATATATATATATATACATATTGTAGTTCTAGAAATTACATCTCGCCCCTTCTAATTTTTAATTGCATAACAAATAACTTATTTTATTAAATTATCAAATCAATTAACTGTTTTTAATTATGTTAGAAATATATTTCAGTTAATAATTTAAGTAATTTTATTGTTGTATAGGAAAGTAGTCAGAAGTTTTATTTTCTCTGTTAATTTTGTTAAATAAAATTTTTGATTAGAGTGTATTTGTAATTTTCAAAATTATAAAGGGCAATCCATATTTTAAGTAAATTTTAGAGATATATAAAAAATCATTAAAGTCAAAAAAAAAAATTAAAAAAAGGAAAAAATTAAAAATCAGTAGGACAGTGAAAGATTATTTGCATTTTGATTGTGGTGTAACTTTACTATGGGAGTGTTTGGGAATCCAAGTTTGAGGCTAAAATAGCCTCAAATATTAAAAAAGTCAAATAACCTCAAACAGTATCCTAAACTAATGATTTATATTTAAAAAGAAAAAAAAAAAGCAACCGTCAGTGGGACAGTCTACATTGCCACGCTGACATTGTAGGCACAGTGTAATGACAGCCTAGTCCTACAAGCTAAAATGACAATTTTGCCCCTTTAGACCAATTTTGAAAAAAGTGAGGTTAGGGACAAATTTGTCATTTCAGCCTCAAACATCATTTCAAATACATTTTTCAATATAACAACTCAAATAAAAATTCATCCTATCTTCCTAAACATAAAAATTAAAATAGCCAAAAAGTCAAAAAGCCTAAAAAATTGCCACTTCCCAAACACCCACATGGTGCAAGTCCTCACTATGTGACAAAATTACACCACAAAAAAGTTAATCAATAATGCAATAATTTCATTACTGTTCCACTTATTTATAATTGCCCCCCTCAAAAAAAATAAAAAATAAATCAATATAACCTTTTTTTAAGTTGATGCCAAACTCATGTAGAGTATTGAAATCGACCACAAACAATTCGGGTTGATGGTCAGATTGAAGGGTTGGTCATTTTTTGGTTAGCCCCAAGGTTTAAATTCTTATTAATTTTGATTATATCGACAAATATTTTGAACTTATTCTATTCAAAATTTTCAAAATAATATTATACAATTGTGCTTCAATGTTTCTAAAAGATATATGCTTTCATAGTGTTGTTTTCCAATGGTCTTTAGCCCCTCAAAACATGAAATTAGTACATATATACAAAACACTATTTATTCTTAAAATAGGTCTAAGGGTCGACACCAAGATAGCAAAGGTCGACACTAGAATGAAGTTTACAATACCTAAGTATTCCAGCTGCAAGGGTCGACACCACGATAAGCAAGGGTCGACAATAAATTTCAGAACTCAATCAAGCTGCAAAGGTCGACACCAAGACAACAAGAGTCGACACTAAATTTCATAAAAGAATCCAGCAGCAAGGGTCGACACTAAATTTCAGAACATAATCCAGCAACAAGTGTTGACACCAAGAATGACAAGAGTCGACACCACAACTTAGAAAACAAAGTTCAGACTTCCAACAAACAAAAGGGTAAACACCCAGTTATGTAAGGGTCAACACCAGGAACATCTGGAAATCAACTCAAAGAAAAAAGAAAAAAAAAAAAAGAGCAAAGGGTCGACACCCAATCTGTAGAGGTCGACACCCTTAAATCTGGGTTTCAAAAATCTAGCTACCAAATCAGATCTAGACTGACACAGCTCATTTCTCAACCATTTTTTCTGATCTATTTGCAGAATATGTCATTATTTCTGATCCCTGAGCAGATTTTCTAACACTATATCTTCTACCAAGAGTTGACTTATGAGGATGAGCATTTAATGAAAAGCTTGTGCATTTAATGAAGCTCCTCTCCCAAATACCTGATTGCAATCTGCATACACCCATGCTCTGATCAATACAGTTGGAAGATATCCTTCATAATTTGCTCCAACGGCTAGAAGATTCAAATCTGTTTCTCTCCAACAGTTAGAAGCCATTAATGCTATAAAGAAGAAGCTCTCCTTGTTTGAGATATACAACTCTTCAACACAACAACACCATAGCATTCAAGAGCTTTTATTATACTTCATTGTACTTCCATTTTCATATCTGAGTGAGTCTTAAATTTCCTCTGTGCTTACATTTTCATATCCATCTTTTGAGAGAGAAAATTTGTAAAAGAGAACAATCGTACCTCTTATTCTTATTCCTTATTTTCTGAGTGAAACACTTGTAAAGTGAAGCATTTAGTTAAGAGGTCCTCAACAGATAGAAGTAAGTCCTTTGTAAAAATCCACAAGCTAAGTAAGGCTTGGTGGTGCATTGATTCATAGTAAAGAAATTCTTAAGGAGGTATCTTGAGGAGTGGACATAGGCCGATGAACCGAACCACTATAAATCCTTGTGTTTGAGCTCTTCTTTTCTCCCCCTTTATTTTCTATGTATTAATTGATTGTTTGCTGCATTTGCTCACTTAGTCATTTGAAATCTATTTTCTGGTCATATTTTTTAATTACCCAATTCATCCCCTTTTGGGTTAGTTTTCTATGTAACATTCTCTATTCGATTGATGACTTCGTTTATAACCTAAATCAAATTCGCCTTTGCAGTCTCTAGATTGCGGGCATAATCTGCCAAAGATGGTAGAGCTTTGTGAGCTGGTGAAAGTCAAGATGGTTGCTCTGGTTTTTGCTATGGGATTGCTCTGTTTTTGTTTTAGGGAAAAGCTAACTGATTGGTTTATGTTTATGGGTCCATCATTAGTGTTGCTAAAGCTGATGGTTTGATGCTTTGTTTGGTTGTTTAGTAGCCTTGTATTGTTGTTTTTATGTAGCTTGTTTGGACTTGTGTTGTCCCCCCCCCCCCTCTCCCTCTTCCTCCTTCTTCTCTTCTCTGTTGGTTTCTCACCAATGCCTTGGCTTGAACTAGGACATGATTGGGTGTTCCCCCTCTCTTCTCTATTAGTTTCTCACCAACACCTTGGCTTAGCGCACATGATTGGGTGTTTTTCTTAGTGCTAACCTAGTTGGGATTTGAAAGTTATGCTATGATGTTGTGTGCTCTTTATTGATGATATCTCATTTGTTTTTAATGGTTTTTTCATCAATAAAGTCTATTTTTTGCTGGGGAAAAAAAAAAACTCAAAATTATAGTTCCAATACCTAACTTGAAGAATTCCTCTATGTCAAATTTTGGATCAAAATAACACCATGTGTGGTAGATACCTTACCCGCACCATAAAATCAATGAAAATACAAAAATATTATGATATAGGAATTCATGTCTTCAAATGTGTAGTTGGGTTAGTCTGCAGATACGGGAAAACTTTACCAAGACATACATCAGCTTTTCATGGAGTATTTCTAGATCAAAGATCTAATAAAAATCCATTAGTGCCAGGAGTATCATTTAGACAAATTTTTTTTTTTTTGGTCTGTGTGTGTAAAAATGGGTTTGGGTTTATCTTTTTCGCACAAATGATTCTCTCTTTTAGGTTTGGAGAACTAAAAAAAGAGACACCAAAGCTTGTGCAGTTTTTTAGCCTTTCTATAGCTAATATTGCAATTTGAAGGTTTTCTATTTCTATTAATATCATAAACCATTTAATATGAGTATGTGTTTCAAGTTGGTCATAGATAACAAAACTTAATATTAATCATAAATTTACAACAATCAAAATTGAATATAAATCATAAATGTCATAAATTTACCACCATAAATTTTAAAAAATTGATAGATTTCATAAATAACACAAATGAAAAAATGAAAAAGACATCCCTTCTAAGCTAAAAATATTCTACTCACATGATTAGAACCTTTCCAACTCTTGGTCGGGAAGTTGCACATGATTGGTTTGGTCTCTAGAAGCCAACATAGTTAGGATGCAAGATGTCTGAACAATAATGCAATTCCGTCTCCTAGCCTAGTTTGTATTGTATTTTTAATCTTTCAATAATTTTTTTTTTTTTTATATGATCAAAAAAACAAAAGCAAAAACCAACCAAAGAAATATATCAAATGCGATAATAACACAAAAACTAAAAAAACATAGATAAGTATTGAAGAGGCAAAATATAAATGGATCAGATCCCAACCTTGGGCTAGTCCAAATCACTTGGCCCAAACTTGAGTGGGACAGATAAGTACGTGGGCTAGTCTATTAAGCCCATCTCCATGAAGAATGATCCTCACAAGTCCCTAAGCACTTGGGCCTAACATGCAGAAGAAAGGCCAGCCCAGTCATAATGCTGGGCTGGGCCAAACTATTGAACCTAATTCATAGACCAAACTAATAGGCTGAACCCATCATCAGAACCAAAATGGGTTGAGCCCACATAAAGCTACCCAGGTGGGCCAACCCATCTCTACAAACAATCTTATGGAAGGCCAAGCCAAGACACCTTGAAAACGGGTTGAGGGAACTTCCCAAAGAAATGCAGAAGCAGTGAATGCATACATGTGCAAATTGCTACTTCAACTGGTCCCCCATTTCTAAAATCACAGAAACAATTAAACAGAGAAAATGTGATCTATTATATATATGGTCACAATGAGCACATGTCTCAATGGTCAACTACCTTATGGTTCTCTACCTTGAGCAATGCTAAGAGAAGACTTGAGGCATCCAAACTCCATGAAACCATCTTGTGCAAAGTATTCTATATAATCAACACCATCTTCATATTGAAGTTAACTAATAAGTCTATCTCAGATTGTTCTAACTCAACTAAACTCAAACACTCTTTCTCTCCCTCTCTCTACACTTAGAGAGAGCCTTCATCTTCTCCGATCACTCATTCCCATGGCGGAGGGGTTTTCCAACCAACTCCGACCGAGCAGCTTTGACGGTGCCTTGTTTTGCAGAGCCCTAGTTCCTAAATAGTCCATTTCAGCTACAGAGTTTCGATCCATTTTCATCTAGTGCGGGATTCGGTACACACAAGTATTAAAGATTTATTAGACATATCAATATACAACTCATCATGACTATGATAAATTTCTACTAACTAATACGAATTAAAAACATATAAAAAAGGCCAAACCAGAAAAACAACAATTAACATAACAACATAATATGAACAAAAAAATTTACTCACAACAATCTTACACTAAGGAAAAACAAGAGCATCTCCAGCCCTTACACTTTATACCTTTATACGATTGAATTTCAATATATTGTATTTATATATTTAAACCTCAAAAAAGCATAACACCAATATCAAACCAAACTTCCATTTAACATTGCTAATTTACTCCTTGGAAGAAAAAAAATTAAAACCAAACAAACAAAAGCGCACACAGTTAATAATAGCATCCAATAATCTATCTAAATACACACAGCTATTAATGTGGAAACCTCAAAAATCATCTTTGCGTTTGAAGTTAAAAATAACAAAGAACAAAAAAAAAAAAAAAAAATACCAATAATGCTAAATGACCGCTCCAACTATCAAAGACTCCATGGATTGAAACTCCACCATCCGTAGAACACTCCAAGGATCAAAGCTCCGTTACACCGCTGCAAAACAGAGAATACAAGAAAAGATGACACACAGAAAAAACACACAGCAAACCCTAACCTTCTTCCTTCACCTTCACTTTTAGATCTTGAAAAAAAAAAAAAAAACCCCAAAAAACAAAAACAAAAAATTATAACATATCACATTTTCCCTTTCAGATCTCCAGCACAACCAAAGGTGGAAGTAAATTAAAAAATTAAAATCATATATATATAGAGGAAATTGTCCTATAGACATTGGCTGCGTACCATATATACCTTAATTATACTATTTTTTCTTTAATTATAATAATATTTTAATTATGAATCATGAAATCTTTGATTATGCGTCATGTGATGTTTGGTTATAATTTTTTTTTTTTTTTTTTTTTTAAGTTAGGACTCGGAAAGTATAAAATTATGTGTTTTTTTTTTTTTTTTTTTAAGTTATAAAGTGAATATGATATACACCCTGTATATCATAGTCTTTCTCATATACTCCATCCGTCTTAAAATATTAGTCTTTTTGGAGAATTCAACTTTTTTTTTTTTAATACAATTATTACGGATAATTTTTTGGTAGTCAGAGAGTACGGTCATGTGGTGCTTCATGATAATATGATTGATAGAGAAATTGGAGTATTATTTATTTGTAACGAGTGATTGAGAAACCTGAGGAGAAGGTTTAGAGGTTTGGATATCAAATCCAGTGTTCACATATGTAATAGTAGACATCAAGTCCAGTGTCACATATATAGTAGATGTTTGAGAAGTTGCTATTTTAGTTTACTATTTTAGTAGGTTAAAATTTTTGTGTTTAGAAAGATAGATTAATTTTTTTATAGTTGGATGTGATGTTTGTGAGAGAAAAAGTGAAATGATTATAGATTTAATATGACATTTTGTCTCATTAACTATTTTAGCCTATTTTGTATTTTTGTGAATTTTAGCCAAAAAATAGCTCAAACCCAACTTGCCAAACAGTCCCATAATAGTATATAGATGTAGATAGACGATAGATAGTGCATATTTAGATAAGCAAAATGCTTGGACCCCCTTTGAATATCAACTATTGATATATGTGTGAGACTCACTCATGTGTGTGGAGCTCACACCATCAATGGTTGAGATTCAAATGAGGTTGTGAGATATCTAAAAAATGGGTCTCAATCATTGTTGTTTAAATAAAGACCCACAAAAAATTACAATTTACATTCTCGGATTTACAAATATATAAAATAAAAAAAGAAAGAGAGGCATCTAAAAAAGATGGCACAAACTCCTTCAAATAGAGATTCAAAGGCAATGACACTTTTGATCTACACACACAAAACAAAAAATAAAAACTCACCTGAAGATTGCACCAATTGATGGGTCTGGCATGTACTCGTTGTTACCAAATCTGAAAGAGAGAGAGAGAGCTATTGACTGTCTAGTTACCTTCCATATTTGTGAAATATTCATGACAATTTGGCAAAATTCATATTTCTTATCAAACAAATTATTGAACTGTAAATTAAGCCAGTAGTAGTAGCTATTGACTATCTAGTTAACCTTCAATGAATCTATCCATGACTAGGTCGTTAAACTGTAGATTGCAACTGGAAAATGTAATAAACTAGCATGGATTGTTTTGCTCTTCAAGCTCTTGCAAGATGATTCAGCTTAAGTCCATCTTTGGAACAAGAGATGAAAGAACAAAGAACTCTTTCAGGGAAGGAGGAAAGCAGGATCTATCAAATTGAAGAGGCAGGAACTTCTCTTTGATTTTGCAGTCAACTGAACTGGTCTACATTACAGAACACAAAGTGATATGAATAAAAATTAACAAATCCATATATACATAAGATCATCATCTTAAGTAGCAAAGGAGGCAAAAGGAAACTACAAACCAAAAGTCATAAACAATAAATACAACAAAAGAAATTGAAAAACCTTCTCACCCCTTTTCTATACAAGGGACCAAAAGCCACCACTATTTTTCTCACTTGCCTCCATCTTCACAGTTCCTCTATGACCACCAGCTCATGGTTATACTGCGACAGCATCGTAACAAATACCATCTTAGACTGATTATGTCTTTCCAAATCAACCACAACTTCCTTAACTATGATCATAACTTTTAGAATTTCGTGAACACAGAAATTCAAAATTCAGTCATATTAAAGAATAAATTGGATTGAAGATAAAATTAAATCATGTAACAGTTTAAAATTTTTGTTTACAGCCATTTGTATACATATTTTATCAATCAATCAATCTACTATGGAGAACCAATGTATCTTTCCTAGATGGACCACAATTGTTACAGTTATTTAAGGAAGTAACGCAAAGAAGTGCCAAAATTCATTTGGTTAAATCAAATTAAACTGTAAATTGCTACCTTAAATCAAATCAAAACAGGAATTAAATTTTACACGACCCATACAAAAGATACAAAAGAAAAACAAGAAAACGAAGATATAAATCAAATAATGAGACAACAAATAAAATCTTGACAAACACACAACTTGTAAATTAGAAGACCAAAAAAACCCTAATCTCAGCCCACAAAATCTGGAGAAAGTTCTGCAAAAAATACATTCATCAGAGTTAAACGATTAAGAACAAAAATGAAAGCATGATGATCTAAAGATAACAAAATAACAAACAACAAAAAGAATCTACTCAAAAACACATAGCAAACTTTAGAAGACTCGTTCTGTCAACTTGCTCTAGCCCTGAAATGCCGTCCAATCTGCCTAAGCATATTAGAAACAATATCGGGAAAAAATGATCAACAAGCAACAAAATAGAACCAAGAACCAAAATCCAAATGTTTTGAATCATCAAAATCCGAAGTAAAAACATAATTGTTAAAACTATAACCTCATTCATTTTCCTCCCAAAATTCAAATGTTTTGAATCATCAATGTCATTTTATCTCATTGAACTAGTATTAGAAATCTATCCATAATGCCAAAGAAGCAACAATGTTAATGTCCAGAAATAGAAGAAGAATATAATATATAATCAAAGCTTAAAGGCTATTAATAGTGTTATGTATCTATCATATGTTACCAACCATTCTACAAGCATTGAAAATGCAAGCAACAAGCAATTAAAAAAAAAAAAATGTAAATTTGTTTGATAGTTATCTTTTGATTAATTTCATCACAAACTACAACCCCAATACATTGAGTTTATAAAATTATTTTAATGCTATTAAAACACGCAACAGTCAGCTAATTGGTGCAGTTCACAAGAAGAGAAATTCATAAGCAATACAAGCAGAGAAATCCATTATCAATGCTATTGAGAAAAACATAATGAGTAATGTTAGACATTTTAAAATTTTATAAAAATTTTTATTAAATGTCTTACATGAGTGTAAGACCCACACAATGCAAGTCCCACACCTACATTGATTTGGTAAAATTTTTAAGGTCTCTAAAATTTTTGAAATATAATGTCTCGTTAACATATACTCTTAAGACGCTATGGTGCTACATGCACCAATTAATATACTAACTAGTATAGCAATATTAGTTATGATATTATTATTGACTCTACTCATTAATCACATTACAAATTTCAAAAATCTCTTAAATTGTGTCACATCATCAATTGATACACTAGTTAGTATATCAATTAGTCCATATAGTATTATTCCTTACTATGCATGTTAAAAAAATAATAGATGATTCCAACTACTCCCACCAGTATGGGAAATATTGAACAAAACTATAAATGAATTTAATATTTTTTAGATAATTAATAAGGGCCATAGCTTATTTTATGTGGACGAAAATACCACTGTCATGGGAGACCAAATTGACTTAGGATTCCTTAACCTGAGTGTAATGTTAGTTAATAATAATAATAATAATAATAATAATAATAATAATAATAATAATAAAAATTTAACATGTGAAAACTAATTTTGTTTAGTTGAATTTTTAAAATTTATTTTGAATAGTTAGAAATTAATTTGATGGAAATACAAAAAAAAAAAAAAACAAAACTTTTAATTTTTTAAAAATTAGTTTTGTAGCAAAAAAGAGAAAAAAAATGTAAGTCAGTTGTAAGACTAAAAAAAATTACAAAGTTATGGAAAAATTTATAATTTCAATTATTAAAATTGATAAATTTTACCACTGATTTGAAATTTGTTTTGAAAATATCCACAGGAGTGTAATTTCCTCAAAACAAAAAGTCATATAAAGAAAAACGCCTTGTTAACATGCTGTACATGTTGGAAAAATGGTTTTATATAGGCATATTTTTAGCCCATTTTGGGTGGACTCCAAACGTCGTTTGGGGTGGGTCCGAAGAGGTGAAGTGTTCCTTGCCGCGTGGCAAGTCACACGGTGAAGACGGAACGTCAAAACCATTTATGAGTGAATGGGAAGATGACGTCGTTTTCGGGTCTTACATTAATTTTTTAGATAAAATTCTTTTGAATTTTTTCAATAAAAATTAGTGTGGAAATTTAATTTAATTCTAAATTCAAATTTTGGATTTCTAAGTGATTTCCTAAAATTTCTACCTCTTACTTTATTTATTAAACTATTCAATTTGTTTAATATATATATATTTATTAATTTAATATATATATATTTATATATATCCAAATAGTTTAATTATTGAAGTTTCAAACAGGTTGTCACAGACCCACCAACGGTTCACTTTTTCATTGTTTGAATATTAGTGCTTTGACCAACGGTTAATTCATGAATTCAAATAGTTAATAGTTGTGCACCTGTTTGACTTGGGTTTTGCATCTGTTCGGGTGTTTTGTTGCCTATAAATAGAATTGTTATTCCAGCAATCTTGAGATTCGAAGAGACATCCGAAAATCAGTCTAGACTTTGTCTATTTTCTGTCCATTTTATTCTGGTGCATTTTATTCTTCATATATAATTTTAGGAATAAATTTCAGAGAATAGAACATAGGTTTGTTCGCCGAACAAATTGTTTGGAGTACTACTACAATTTGTGAAGATCATTGTATCCTGGGAGATAGACGCCACTCTACCGTAAGTACCTTAGCCGGGCGAATCTGTCTTAAGGACAGAGTGTTACACACTCGACTTGGTCTTAATTTTGATTCGGTTCAATAAATAAATCCGGTATGTAATTTATTTATTTTGTTTGAATTTATTTCAATTTATTTTATTTACACAGAAGATTGTTCCAACAGTACAGTAATAAATAATTTCAACAGGGAAAATACTAGTGTAACACAGGCCCGCGAGGGACCTCGCTACAGTTCCGACTCGATTTGTGTCACGGTTCTTAATCTTGAACCAAAGAGTCCAAATCTGGCAAATCGTTTTGAGAAAACAAATTTTTGAAAGAAGTGCCAAACATGGACTGCTTTGCCAGATACAGAGTCGCCATCTAAATATTTTATTTTGGGGAAATTTAGGAAACCCTGACTCGGTGCCAAAGGCCACGTGTCCGTCATCACCAAAGTTGCCTCGGCTCGGGAACTTGGGTACGATTGGGGAAGGTCACTTCGTGAGCACCCCCGCTCGCCCGATCAAAGATCGGCCTCTACTAACCATGATATCAAGTTTTGAAAACATTATGTGTTCTTATTCCGGTTATTAGCCTAGATTTACTATGTGATGCGCACAGCATACAAGTATAGACTGGGTCGCCTGAATTGGAACAAAACATTTCATGTTTGTTTTTGAAAGATGGTTTGCTACTCGCAAGTAGGCTTAAAATACAGATTTTGTCACCCTCAGGTGGGCTTAGAAAACATGATTTTGCCACTATCTAGTGGGCTTAAAACTCACAGTCAATGATTTTGTTCCAATCCAAATAACTCAACCTCTACCCACAGGCATTCAGACAGTTATATCACATAAGCACATAGCCTCATGGTAAGCATGCTATCATGGCAATCACTCACACACATGTAAGGATGCTAAAGCATAACCACTTACCGAGTACTCCAAGCCAAAACAGAAGCTAATTAGAAATCCATGCATGTTCCTAATTATACAGAAATGCCTAATGCAACACATGCAAAATGCAACTATAGCAGGCTCGGCTACTCTTATAAACATGGCATATGGAATGCTACAGCTAACAAGTATTCAACTTGGAATTGAAATACAATGCAGTTAGTATGATGTGCCGAGCCCGGTGCATGCAAAATAGATGAATGAATGCAAACATGCTATCATACTGTATGCTAATTGAAATATGCCCTAATCTAACCATCATAAGCAGGTAAATAAAAGGGAAGAAAGACGTGGGGTTGGAAGACATACATCACACTCACGCACACTTATTACAACATTGCCCTCACTCGGAGGGTCCGAAAGAATAATATATAGTCCCAAATGAATAAATACAGTCCTGAATAAACACAAAAATCCTAATTAATTTACAAATTAATCTAGGAAAGCTATAAATTGGCATGCAAGCCAGGGACTGCCTTGACTCTTCTTCAGATGATGAATGATGCATATCCGGGTTGCCTTTTCGCGGAAATCCACTGTGATGCCCCAATTAGCCTCTGTTTTGCAATAATTTTTGGAAAGCGCGCCAAGCCCCGGAAGACTGCTGATTCTTGATTTGCTGCAACAGAGAGCAGGAAAGGGGCATGGCAATGTATTTTCACAAATGTATGCATGCCTCGATCCTCGTGCCACCAATCACGCATCTCGATGCATGATGGCCGAGGAGTCGAATTGCACAACTCAATATGGAATGAATGCACATGAAAATACAACAAAACCTAACTTCATCATGGATGATCCGGAGTGTCGGTGACTGGGGAATTGAGACACGTTCCGTCACTCAGAGTACGAAACGCACCTCGTTTCCCGTGCCCGGGCTAACTTCTAATCCCGAACACAATGCAATATGCATGGTATGCATGAATGCAACTAAGATACAACCTAACATGCGCAATGTTATGGAATGGCATACACAATGCACGAGGTAACATGGCATACACAATGCGCTAACATACATCCTAGCATACGCAATGCTATGAAAAGAAATGGCATACACAATGCATAATGGACTTACACTAACATGAGTAGACCTCAGCCACACTCACATAGGAGGCCATAAGATGAAAATGAGACAACTCGAAATACGTGCACGCGTGCACGCAAACCGAGGACCGACCTTAAGGCACCAAAATGCCACTCTAACAAGACATGGCAAGACATGGAATATGGCATACAAGCATACAAATTTCAGAGGCAAAGTGAGATGCAAAACAGCCCCGAATCATGGCAAAATGATACCCGATGCATGGAACGAATCCCGAAACATGAAACTTGGCGCATGGAATGGCCTATAGCTATGCAATGCATGCATAATTTGAACATGAAGTGTAAAGATAGAAGCAAGGCAGCCCCAAAACAAGCATGTTTACAGTGCAACGCATGGCCAAACAGTGATCACAAACGGGACTAAATTAGCATGCAAAAATGGGCCAAAAAGGGGGTGATTAAGCAAGTAGCAGCTGCTGACTTCAAACACAAGAGGGCCCTTCAACAATGTTGAAGAGGGGTCCAAAATATGGCTATTTACAGTTAAGGATCAGACCCAAAACAATGTACAAGTAGGCCTAAAATGCTATGCAAAATATGGCCAACAAGAGGTTTAAACACAAAGTATACAAAGGGTGCCTCAAACAGCCAAAGACCCTTAATGAAACATGAAGAGAGGGTCAAAATAAGGCCATTTTCAGTTCGGACCAGAGCCCAAAAACAGAAGCATAAGGGGCTAATAAATCATGCAAAAATGGGGCCTAGAGAGGGGTACAAAAGCAAGTGACGTATGGAGACCCCAAACAGTGATGAGCCCTTCAACAATGTTGAAGAAGGGCTCAAAATAAGCAACTTCATAGTTTACTACATGCCTCAAAACAGATTACACATAGGCCAAAAATAACATGCAAGAAAATGGCATAAAGAGGGGCAATGAAGCAAGTGCAAAATGGGGGCCTCAAACAGGGAAATACCCTTAAACAAACATGAAGTAGAGCTCAAATATGCAAGCAAGTATGGCTAATGTATTGAGCAAGAATAGGACCAAAAAGATGAGAGAATGACTTACCCTTGAAGACTCAACTTTGACAGCCTCTTGGTCCAAAATACAGCACTTCTAGCCTCTGAAAAACCAACTCCAGCTGCTAGAATGGAAGATGGAAGGGTGGGGGTATGGGTTGTAGAGTAAAGGGTGTAGGACTTGGATGTTTTGAAGGTTGGAAGAGTAGAGATAGGGGAGATATGCATACAAGGCTTAAAGGCAAAATTTCTAATCCCTAAAACACAGCTGGGGGGTCTGTTATATAGACACAAGAGGGTGGAAAAGAGGGGGGAAAAATGGGGGGGAAATGAAATTCAAATTTCCCCCTAAAATTGGCCTAAAGGGAGATAAAGGGGAAAGTGATAGTAAGAGATCTCAAACCGAAGAGAGCCCTTCAACAAAGTTGAAGAGGGGCTCAAAATAAGACATTTTGTAGTTTATGACAAGCCACGAAAATAAATACAAGTAGGCCTAAACTATCATGC
Source organism: Camellia granthamiana (assembly GCA_036172215.1). Lineage (NCBI taxonomy): Eukaryota > Viridiplantae > Streptophyta > Magnoliopsida > Ericales > Theaceae > Camellia > Camellia granthamiana. The sequence continues at coordinate 111,007,357 of CM069911.1, forward strand.
AAGAAAAGGCCGAAAAGAGGGGTGAAGAAGCAAGTGGCAATAGGAGATCTCAACCAGCAAAAGGTCCTTAATCAAACATGAAAAGGACCTCAAAATATGACTATCTCAAGTTCGGGTCGGAGCCCAAAAATGCAGAATGAAGGTTTGGGAGCCAAAACACGCAGTTCGGGGCCCCGAAAGTGGGCTGTTAGGCACCGGAAATGGTGTCCGACCACGAAGTTGGTCTCTCGGATCACAGTGTCCCTCAAAAGGGAGGAAATAAGATATGTGCCAAAAACCGGAGCAAACGGAGGTGGTTAAGCGGTCCCAAACCGAGGCACACGGCCGACAGCTCCGAAAAACCGGGAACCGGGCTCCAAACGGGAAAAATGGCCTACGACCACAAAACGTAACCTACGGCCACTGAGAGATGGTCTACGAGACCTCTCCCTCCCTTCAGGAAGAGAAAACAGAGAAAACAGGGCCTGGTTCGCAAACCGAGGCAAAGCACAAAAGAGTCCGGAAGTCCGGAGGCAAGGCTCGCAGCCGGGACTCCGCAACCTCAGAACGAGCACAATATGCAATATCACCGAGCGCTCAATCGGTGATGTCTGAGTCTTAAGGTCGGTCAAAAATGGGGTGTCTACAACTAGGTATCCCAAATAATTTATCAAATATTTTACCAAACCTCTCACATGGATGTGGGAACCATACAAACCCACATGTGTTTGTTCATTTTAAAATACAAAATGATATTTTAAAATTATTTTTTTCTAGAAAATAGAAAATTTATATAAAAATACTGAGTGTTTGTTCATTTTTTTTATCAAACTAATTTTTTAAATTTTTTCAAACAAAATTAAAATCGAATCAAATTAATAGTGTATTTTAACAAATCTAAATCAAAATTCTAACAAAAACTCAAAACAAGTAACTACTAACACAATTATGATTCATGAACAAAAGTTAGTTGTCTGCTTTCATCTAATGAGTTTTGGGTTTGAAGATTTTAGTTTGGAGTTTCTCAACTGCCCATTAGTATTTCTATACATATACAATAAATATATATATATATATTTTTTCTCTGTTATGTTTTTGCAAAATTTTAAAAAATAAATAAATAATAAGAGATGTGATGTGAAGAGATAAAATGAAAGAAAAATAAAAAAGACATTTTGTTCTCATTATAAAAGCATTTATTGAACTGAGACAACTTTTAACCCTTTTATTCTTGCTATACAAGTGGTGTAATTATTCTCATTTAATCCTTCCTTAACATATGCCCGAAGGACATATGTTAACACAGAGTAATGTTAAAAAATCTAAAAAGTTCTACAAATTTTTTTATTAAATGTCTCACATGAGTGTGAGACCCACATTGTTAATCATGGTGTTTAATTTTGATGATATCTAAAATATTAATTAAGAAATTATAAATAATATACATATTTTATATTATTTGACAGAAAATATTATCTGCTTAAAATATATATTGTATGATATATTTGTTATAAATATTATTTAAATAAAAATATTTTAAAAATTTTACTATTCATGTTTTGAATAATTCAGTTGATCACTATTCATCTTTTGATAAATTTTATGTGATTGTCTTTTTTGAATAAAATTGTATGACATCTTTTTGATACATACTGCACCGAATTCAAATTAATTTTACATCTTATTGTACGTAGGACACACTCATTTGTTGTGTATCATAAGCAACCATTTTATATCTTTTAAATATATTATGTAATATAATATAATATATTGCTAGGTAGGCAGTGCATACTTTACCTATATATATAACACAATAAAAAAGAAGAAAAAGATAGAGCAAATCATTTCATATCTTGTCTGTTTGAATTCAAAGTTTTTAATATATTATTTATAATGTTCAACTTGCCTACAAGAGAAAAAGATAGCTCTAGGTTTCAAAAAAGAAAAAAGATGGATGTAGTCCATTTGAAATCAAGGAGCATCAGGAGTATCTGTTCTGTCAAGAGGAGTGTCTCCTCTCCAACGAATAGATTTTTTGATATAAATAAAAATGTTTTGTGTGAAGAAAAATTAAGAACTTGAAGAGAAAATCAGCGTGCTCCAAAATTCTGAGTATATTTTATACTCTGCTCTTTTATTTCAGATCTAAGTGTTGTCTTTATTCTTACACTTTTATATCTACCATTTGTGAGAAAATTATTATAAAAGAGGGTTAAAGTACCTCTTATTTTTATTCATTAATTTGTGAGAAACTTTTGTAAGGATGAGGCATTTATTGTTGAGTAAGGCTCAACAGATAAAAGTAAGACCTGTGTAAAATCCACAAGTTTGGTGAAACTTTGGTGGTGTATTGATTCATTTTGATAGTGAAGAAATTCTCCAGGAGATTCCTTAAGGAGTGGACGTAGGCGCAACGTGCCAAACCACTATAAATCTCAGTGTTTGATTTTCTCTCCTTATCTCTCTTACTTTTATATTGATAATTATTGTTCTATTTTTTATTTGTTAAAATTTGAATATCATGTTTATTATTTTTTAATATTGCAGAAATTATTTTCAATAATCCAATTCACTCCCCTCTTGGGTTGACTACCTGGGATTACACACATGAAACCCACATGGTATGGGTCTTACACCTATGTGAGATATTTAATAAAAAATTTAATAGAACTTTTGAAATTTCAAAAATTTTTCGTTAACAAAAGCCAAGTATAATAGGTGCATACATCAAAATTGGGACCAGCAAATAAAATGATAGTTCATGGTTATTTAGGTTCCAAAACAGAGCAATTTACAAGGATAATAATTAGTGCATAAACCATATCAGCATAGAAAAAAAAAAATCAGGCTAATACTGTTGATGTTAATTTAGGTTTTAAAACAGGGTAATACAAAACAGAGAGTGGAAAATAGAGAACATGATAGGAAGAAAAATCAGTTCCAGTGGTCTTGAAGAAAAATACATTTCAGGTCCCATTCTCATTAAAAATTCAACTTGGTTATTATTTTTCAAAAACACTTTTCAGAAAATTCTAATTTTTTATTTTTCGTGTTTTTTTGTTTTTACTGAATTTTTTTAATATTTTGAGCAATTTTTTTAATTTTTAAACATACCTAACATACATATACCTAAAAAGTAAAAAAAAATTGAAAAAAACCTTTTAAAAATTCACTAAATACCAAAAATACAAAAAAAAAAATACTAGAATTCAGTATATTTTTTTATATTTTTATGTATTTATTAATTTTTAAAAATATTTTTTCACAAATTTTTTACTTTTTAGATACATCTAAGTAAGGTGCATCTAAAAAAATAAATAAAAAGTTTAAAATTTTAAAAATATTCACTAAAAATAAAAAATACGAAAACCAAAAAACTCAATTTTCAAAAAACTTAATTCAAAAAACTCAAACCAAACACACTGATATTTTTTTTTTTTTTTTTTTAAATTTAAACTTTCATCTGCACTTCCTTTTGATTTATATAACATAATGACATATATGATATATTATTGTTGTATATCAACCCAGGTGGATCAAAATTATATCTCTGAATTTTAAAATTCATTCTTTAAGCAATAATTCTTTTTTGAGAAAAATTAGAGTAAACAAAAACCTGTGTTTGGTCACTCGCTAAGCACCTTGATGTTTGGATTTGCCGTTCTTTATAAAGCAAAAATCAAACAAAGTTGATTACAAATTGTGGGTTCAGATGGTTTTGGGGGCAAGCCCACAAAGCAGCCGTTTTGGACCCCTAAAAAAAGACTAAAAAAATGCCCACTTAAATTTTAAAGGTCCAAATTATTATTTTTTTTTTATAAAAGGCCCAATCTGAATTAGATATCCATAAAAAAAGGCCTACTTGAATTTTTTAAGGTCCAAAGTTGTTTCTTAGAAAAGGCCCAATCTGAATTAGAAAGATCCAAAAATTTGGGACTCTAATTTATATTTTAAAAACTTTTGAGACCAAAGTGTTTTATATTATTATTATTATTTTTTATTTACTGAACTATGATGGAAAGTCTCATCATATTTGTAATATATAAAATAGGGTTTCAAGTTACAACCTTAATTTTTACTTGATTAATTTGTTTGATGTTATATGATTTTTTTATTTTTATTTTTTATGTTTCATTTCATTGATTATTTCATTTGTTATGGTTGAAGATCAAGTTTAGCATCATGATAATGATATTAGTAATTTTTGGTAAACTGTATCAAACATGTCAAACTTCCTAAAAATATTTTTTGAATACGAAAGAAAAATTATTTGTATACGTATAATCTTTTCTTCAATTTTTTTTTTTAATATGTAATGTTCAGCAACAAAAAATTATCACCAAAGCCTTCAATTTTATTTGACATACCAAAATTTGACACATAGGTGGAGGGAAGAAAAAAGTGACAAAAATAAAATCTATTTTTTTGTCACTTTTTTTTATCCCTTTTTATTTTCTTTCATAAAAGTTCATATAAATTCAAAATTTAAACACGAATTAACAATATGTTATTCTACTAGCATGGGCAGAATTAGGTGCTGCAACCCCTATGTTTTTGAAATTTAATTATTACTCTTATATTTCATGATATGTATAATGGGCTGACCTCCTATTTTATGAAAATCAATTTATTAATTTTTTATTTCATTAATATTTCACTATATATAATGTAATGATCTCCAACTATTTCACATTTCAACTCTGCTGGGGACCCCTACTGGGGGTGAACCCCCCACCCCCCCCCCCCCCCCAGTGCCACATGTCGGCCTGGGGTTGGCTGAAAAAAAAAAAAAAAAAAAAAAGTGTTTTGGGCCAATCACAGGAGACCCCCAGCACCAACACTGGGGGTCTCAAGCTTTATTCTTTCACATTTAGCTAATATTGTCAATTTTATCAAGTTAATTTTATTTGTACAAGAGATACATATCATTTTTTTACGTTAATATATATATATATGCACTTTCTATTTATTAGATTAGGTTAACTAAAAGGCAGTCTAATCCAAAAAATTACTTGTTAGATTTATTTGATTCTCTACTTATAAAATATTATTTTCACAACATCTATATAAGAAATTATTTTTAATTAGTCATGTACTAAAATTAACCTCTTTTTTTAAAATATATATCCCTATACAAAATTTTTGTTTCACCCCTTGTCCATTTACACAAAAATCAATCACAAAACTTAAGAGAGTCATCTCACATAAATATGGAACTTACAAAAAGATAGGATTCACTTTACATGAAATGATTGGAAACCGATCAACTCTAGAAATGTGGTATGCCTTTACAATTATATTGAATTATGTAAGTATTTTTTTTCTTAATTATGTGTCATCTCGCTATAAGATAAATGCACAACCACATGATAAAACAAACCTATCAAATAACTTCTCATGTATCAAATAAACAAAAATAATACTAATGAGTATGTTTGGTTTTAGTTTTTTGAATTTAATTTTTTAAAAATTGAGTTTTTTATTTTTTGTATTTTTAATGAATATTTTTAAATTTTAAGCAATTTTTTTACTTTTTTAGATGCACATTATTTAGATGTATCTAAATAGTAAAACATTTATAAAAAAATATTTTAAAAAATTAATAAATACATAAAAATACGAAAAATGTATTGAATTTTTTTTTTTTGGTATTTTTTGGTATTTAGTGTATTTTTTAAAGATTTTTTTCACAAATATTATACTTTTTAAGTGTATTTATGTTAAGTATGTCTAAAAATTTTTTAAAAAAATACTTAAAATATTTTTAAAAAAATTTATTGAAAACATTAAAATATAAAAAATAAAAAAATAAAATTTTTTGAAAATAATTTTCTGAAAACCAAAACCAAACAAGCTGAATAACTTCTCGTGTAACACATTTGTTTCACTCTTTTGGATGTGAATAGAAAAGTAGTTGAAAGAATTGGAAATTTCCAGTCGTGTGGAATTGTTGCTTCCAATTCCAACATAATTGACCTTTCAACTTCCTCCATGGAAAAGTATGTTTGGATTTTTTTATTTTTTATTTTCTTTTAAAGATATTTTTCCAAAGATTGACTATAAAGAATATTAAAAAAAAAAAAGGACATTTCATAGAGAGTAACCGTCAAAGTCATTCCAGTTCAAGTGTGAACATTTGAATTTGAAACCCATATTCCTTTCATATCCATGTTCACACTTAATTCTTTTTTTTTTTTTGGATTTTTCATTTCTCTTATACTTGCATATCAATTCATTTTTCTATCATCATAAGGACATCGGTAAATACATATTTCTTTTATATTTATTTTTTTGGGGGTGTTATTTTTAGTATAATATCTACTACATATACTATTAGAATATAGTCTTTGTCAATCTAAAATTTTTGTATCTAGATAAAAGTATGTCAGGTTTGAAATAATACAATTACTCATCTCTGTTAAAAAAAAAAATTAATGAGTTAGTAGTTAATAATTTATCATGAAATCAGAACATGATAAAATAAAGTTTGGCCAAAACTTTCATTAAAGAAGAACTTGATTGATACATGAGGAAATGTCTCGAGTTTGACTAAGAAAAAATTCGTGCAGGATATTAAAATGTTTTTAAAACATACCAAAAAGTCTTGGCTTAAAATTATCTTGTGAATGAGGAAATATCTCTAGTTTGACTAAGGTCTTATTTGTCATAATTTAAAAAAGTCAAAAAATCAAAAAGTCACTATCCTATTTAAGTCATATCATCTTATTTAAGTCGCATCACATCTCTATCGCATCACTTCAAACCTAACCCATACCCAACTCATATTTCATCAAAAAATACACTTATTTAGATCATCCTAAATCACCCCTAAGAAATAATTTGTGCGGGTTATTACAAAGTCATAAAAACATAAAAATTCTTGCAAAGTCTTTGCTTAGAATTATCATGTATTTTTGAACTCTAACTAAATATGGCTAAAAATTGATTATGAGTGATCATGGTTAATATGACCTAGTTTTGGGTCGTAAGAAATCAAATTAAATAATAATTTGTGGTGGGACGATTTCTAACTCCTTTCCAAAGTGGTGGACTAAGGTCTTGCAGAATTCCTACGCAAGGATCAACTAACATTCCGATGATCTTTAGCAAAGGAAGTTGTAGAGTAGTTTTGGGTGTGTTTTTCACGTACCCTTTAGTCATCATGGGTAGTTTATTTTTTTTATAGAATTGGCATAGATTGTTCTAATCACCTTTTCACTTTCTCCGACCATTTCTGCTTGTGTGGAAATATTACTTCTTGTATTCTATCTATTTTAGAATTTTGCTAATGCAATTAAACGCTATAAATTGGTGGTAAGGTAGAGAATTTTGATAAAATGCCAATAAATTCGCTATGAAATTGTAGTAATTTGGACTAAAAAGCAAACGTTTAATTTGTAACAACTTGTGGTATCCCATTTGAAGAGGTTTAAAATATTTTTAAGTTGCAAACCAATCAATATCTTAGACTACTCAAGTAAACATGATTACAAGACATACTTACCTTGCTTAAATAGATCATGTTGTAATTAATTACTATTGTAAATTCAGGGGCAAATATTTATTGCCAACTGTAGCATTAGCATGACAATGTCACAAAACAATTTGAACCTTGATTATTTTGTGGCATTGTCACATATGGCGTGAAATATTTTTTTATAAATTTAATCATATGATATGATTGTCTATATTATGTTGTCTAATCCAATCAAAACATTTGAGACATAGTGGCGTATAATCCAAGATATATACCCTATTTTGTTTTGATTTGATTACCCTGATTTATTTTTTTTTCTATTTTTTTTTTTTTCTAATCTTATAACTCAAGATACACTGTATTTTTTATAATAAAAAAATTGTGGTGGCATTATATATTTTTTAGAAGATTTTAAAATATGTTTACACCCATAACAACCATCACTTTGGAAAACTTTAACACGGTAATGTTATGATTGGATGTCATGATTGGATTTTGAATGTATGGAGAAAAAAATGAAAAGGTAATAAAATTTTCTTATAAATATTCATTTTGTTATGAGCTACAAAGCAAAAATGTAGTATATAATTTTTTTACAAATATATGTTTGCTTCTCATTTTCCCAACTTTAAATTTGTTGGGGTTAAAAAAAAAAAAGTAATGAAATTTCTTATAAATATTTATTTTGTTCTGAGTAACAAAACAAAAAATATAATTGTTCTACAAATATATATATATATATATATATGTGCGCGCGCGTTTAATTCTCATTTGCCCAACTTTGAATTTGTCTGGAAAAAAAAAGGCAATGAAATTCCTTGTAAATGTCCATTTTTCTATGAGAAACAAAACAAAAAATATATATAATTTTTTACAAGTATGTATATGTTTGCTTCTCATTTTCATAACCCACCGAAGAAAATGAATAAATTTTAATTTTTTTCACTTTATTATTTTCCATAGAAAAAAATGGAAGATATTCCTTTGTCCAAGTCCAATAAAAATCAAGGGACAGTCGTATAACACATGATACTCTATTTTATTTATTTTGCTCTAATTTCATTACCCCAATTTGCTTTCTTATATATATATATATATTTGTAAATTTTATGGGCATTATATATTTTTTAAGACAGATTTTAAAACCATTTCACACCACCAGTAACAACCACTTTGGACAACTTTTACACCAATGTTATATTTAGATTTTGAATTTGTCAACAAAAAAAAAAATGATGAAATTCCTTAAAAAGATTTATTTTGCTATGAGTTACAAAACAAAAAATATTCACGAATATGTTGTTTCTCAATTTCCTAACCAACCAAACAACTAAATAAGAGTTAGGCTTCTCTTTAATCTAAGATTTGACTAGAGCATGTTGTTGGGCCTGTGGAGGCCACCATGAGTCTTGTTTCGATAATTCAAACCGTTTAATGTGTAGAACTTGTTGAGTACTTTATCTATATAAAAAATTACGTTGATCAAATATTGATAGCTATTTGATCGGATCAAATTAATGTCAGTGGTAAATATAATTTTCAATATAAATTATTGACAAAAACCTAATCTGATCAAGTAGCTATCGATATCCGATCAACGTGGTGTTTTAGAGGGACCAAGTGCTCAATGATCTCTACACATTAAACGGTTCGAATTATCAAAATAGAACCCGTGGTGTGCCCTACGAGCTCAACAGCACCGTCCAATTGGAGACAAGCCTAGCCCAATAAATAAATGTTAACTTTGTCCATTTTATTTTAATTTTTTAGGAAAAAATAAGTGATCTTCTAAATTATATCTGTAACCAATGGGCTAGCTCGATTGTCCAAAATCCCTAAATTTCACTATGAAATCAGTGGTTTGAATCTCTCCACCTGCATAGAGGTTTTAATCTTCATATATTTATTAGATTTTCTCTCTCACTTTGAGAGTTCTTTTTTTTTTTTTTTGTATTAATTAATGTTATATGTGATCTTTGACATTATAATTATAATTATAATTATAATTATTTTATTGGATTTCATTGTTTGTAATATCATAAATGAATCGAATAAAAAAAAAATTAAAAAATTGTGTGACCTTTGTCGTTGGTCATTTTTTAGATAGTAATTCAATGGATTAGGATCTTTAGGCCATAATTTGATTAGAATCATATAGTAAACCAAACAAATATAGAGGAAATTACTGTTCAATTTACATTTTAAAAAATAATTACAGATTTGTGAGAAAATTTATAATTTTAATTATTAATATTTATAAAATTTATTTCTGGTTTGATATTTCCCAATAAATATATGATAGAGAGATTTAACAATATTGTAATAAATAAGGTACTAAGTACTCTTGGCCAATAAGTTAGTTTCATAAGTTGAATTTACATGCTACACTTATAGGTTACGTTTATTTGGCTTCATATAGGATAGAGAATTAGAAAAACAGTGAGATTGAGTAAGAAAATTATTAGTGTGCTGATATTAAATTGGATATGTATAATAAAGAATGTTTGTTTGTACTCAACCGAATTAGTAATACTATAGATAGTATTAATATATAAAATTAATATTTTTTAATATTATAATTATTTTTAATACTTTTTAGGTACATTTAATCCAGAGACGCTTAAAAAATATAAATTTTGCTTAAAAATCATTTAAAAATTCACTAAATACATAAAATAAAATAAAATAAAATAAATCATACACTTAATCTTCTGTAATAATTTTTTTTAAAATATTTATTTCACAAATTAATTATTTGAAAAAAATTAAATCAAACATATTTTAATGCAGGGGATTGGATTATCAATCCGAACTCTCCAATGGAAATGCTAATCCCAACCTTCGGAGGGATTGATAGTCTAATTAAACTAATAATCCTATAACATTTAGCTCAACAATATATACTTTTGATGAACCTCACAAATTAATAATCAAATCCCCTCCACTAATAAGCCAAACAAACATGTCCATATAATCTTCTTTATACTTGTCAAATTTCAGATTTATTGGCTAAAAAGAGCCATCACATATAATCTTCTTTATACTTGTCAAATTTCAGATTTATTGGCTACAAAGAGCCATCACATCCATGTAGTTTTCAAAATTAAGATTATGCCAAGCATAGATATTTAACTTGGATGACAAAGTTAGCTCTCATTTTCAAACTGCCTAAAATTTCACAACCAAAAAGGTTTCAAGAGGAGCATATAATTCAACGACAAATTTTTTGTAAAAATGTAAAATATCCAAGAGGTTTTCAAAATGAGAATTAGCATAAAAATTCTTAAACCGAGAGTAAAGTATTTTCGTTTATTTGAAATAAAGTATTCATCTTAGTTCTAAAAAATTCAAATATTTTTGTTCATTTTCTAGTTCCATAAATGTATGGCTTAAAATACTTGGTAGTTCTTAAGGTATATCCACACCACCTAATTGAAATCTACCTATTGGAAGCCACGAAAATATTAGTACAATTTCAAAAGACTTGGACCGTCTTTAGTTGGATAAGTCAATTGAATGGTCTAGTCTAACTCATTTTGGCTGCGTCTTAACGATCTAAACCGTTTAATATGTAAAGGTCGTCAAATATTTCATCACTGTAAAAAATTTAACGTTAATCGGATATCAATAACTACTTAATCAGACCATATTTGTGTGAACAATTTATTTTTAAAATTATAATTACAGTTAACACAAATTTGATTTGATTAAGTGACTTTCGATATTCGATCAACGTGATTTTTTATAGAGACAAAATATTCGATAAACTCTACACATTAAATAGTGCGAATCATCAATATGGACACTGTATGAGCCTACAAAAATCCAATAACACGCTCCAATCTGATTCTACACCGGAGAGAAGCCACTGCGAATTTCGAAGTGTGGCCTCATTCTTTCATAACAATCATCTAAATAGATAATATTGGAGTATGAAAATAATTGTTCTAATAAGAAAAGACACTCTTATCAAGTGCAAACTCACAATTGTTCAAAAATATCATGGAATAGTTAAGGCCTATTTTATGTATAGCTGATTTTAGTCTTGTAGCTGATTTAAAAATATATTTATGTATCTTATTTATTGAATTCTAAAAATCTTTTTTTTTTTCCAAAAAATAGAAAACATAAAAATGAGTTTGATAAAAAAAATTTTAAAAAAAAGGAAAATATAAAGATTAATATTTTCATATGATTTTCACTTTTGTAAGACAAAATAATTTTTAAAAAATTGAAAATAGTTTTTAGTGCTTATTTTCATTACAGTAATTTCTATATTTAAAAAGAAAACACAGAAAACATATTTGAAAAATCAACCAAATGGTATTTTTCATTAACAATTTTGTTTTTTAGAACTCATCTCTATATTTACATCTGAGCAATGTTAATAATACCAAATTTTCTACCAAATAAATTATCAAATATCTTATATAAATGTGAAATCTGTAATTTATGAATCACACATTCATATAAAATATTTGATCAATTATTTAATAAAAAATTTAAAATTTATAACATTTTCCTTTACATTTACATTGCACACACAACCAAACAAAACCAAGTCCTACCCTATCACACGCCTCACCAACCATCCAAGAATTAACTAACCAACAGTTGCTCGCCAAGTGGCATTTGTCCCATTTGAGACGGAACTTGAAACACATTTGATTGGCTCTCCACTTCCACCTCGGCTTGCTCAGCAGCTAACCCTTTCTTCCTCCTCTTTGGTGAGCCACTCTCCGAAGCCGAAGAAGCCGACACCGATGGCTCGGGGGACCTCCTCTTTGCCGTTATCCTCACCGGATCCGGCTCATTGGAGCCGATCCGGTGAGGAAAATTCAACAAAGCCCTTGAGCCACGCATCCTATAAGCTGCTCTGTCATAAGCCAGAGCGGCTTCCTCGGCTGTCTCGTATGTTCCAAGCCAAACCCTCGCGCCGTTCTTAGCCGGATCTCTTATCTCCGCAGCGAACTTTCCCCACGGCCGTTGCCTCACTCCCCTATAATGCCTCCGCTTCGGCGGCGCCACCACTAGCTCAGCCTTCACCGGTGGCAGTGGCTCCGTCAATTGAGCCGACGTAGCGGTAGCCGGCTCAATTTCATCTCTAGGCTCGGGCTTAACGTCCGTCACCGTTAGATTTGACGGCGTCCAGCCAACACTAACGGCGTCACGCAAAAACCCGTATATGACCATGTCTTCAGAGTCGTCAACTTTTAACGGCAAGTCACCCCATGTGTCTGTCAAGCATGGGATGAGACTACTGAAGCTTGAGCTGCGGCGATACACCGGAAAGTCCCCGGCGAATATTGCCGGAAAACTCACCGCCGTGGACTCTTGTGCATACATATTGGTGTATTTTTGAGTATTTTGTGTGATTTTTGGCTTGTTTTGAATTGGGTTTTGATGATTTTGGGTGGTTTTGGGATGGGTTTTGAGTTTTTTTTGGGTGAGAGAGTCGAATTTGGAAAGAAGGGTTTGGAGAGGAATTTATATAGTGGAGGAGAGAGAAAGAGATTCATGCACCTGTGTCTGTGGTGGGTCACTAGTGTGAGGACATTTTTTATTTCTTTATTTTATTTTTTAAATCTTTTTGGGGTTTCTTTGAAACTTCTTTGATTAGCAAGTGGGCAAGTTGGGTGGTGCAGTGCACTGTAATCAATCACGTGGCTAAATTTAAATTTCACAATAGGATCGCAAAACATCATGTGATGACGTTAGCAAGGACACCAACCAACCTCACTGCTAGCTCTACATATTAATGCCCTGATTGGAAAGTGAAATTTTAGCCCTTTTTTAGGTTAAAATCTAAAAAAAAATAAAAAATAAAAAAAAATTAATAAAATAAAATATCACATTATATTTATAATTATTTTATTTTTTCTTTTACAAATATCACATCTAATTATAAAAAAAATTCAATCATGTTTTCAAATATAAAAATTTTAGCCAACTATGTGGTGTTTTGAAAAGTTAGTAAAAAATTGACTTTTTAACTCTTAAAATAATCAAAAATTAAAATAACCTACTAAAATAGTAATTTTCCAAACACTCACAAAATTACGATAAATAACATCTGCACCCTAAAGTTTGATTTTAATATATTTTTCTTTCTAAAATTTAAAATCTCATTACAGTTTGCCTTCTCCGTTAACTAACCGTTAGATTAACTAATACTACTTGGTGACATCATCAATTAATTTGTTTAATGAATCGCCCAGTGGCACCAACAACTTGGAAAGGACTGACTCTAACCCAAACCGAGCATGGCAATCGTCTTGAACCTCCAAATTTTGTCAAATTTGAAGAGCCCCAAATATATTTAACTTTTATGGTGTTAGAAAGTCTAAAAATAAAGATTCAAACCAACTAATTTAAATTAAAGGTTCTTACAAATTATATATATATAAATAATTAGTAATTTTACTCCTAAAAATGTCGAAGAAGTAATATTTAATTTAATATTATACCGTAATTGTTTAATTTTTATTTGGTATTAGTATAATTTTAAATTTTTGTTTATTTTAAATTTTTTTTCTTATTTTTATCTTTTTTATAGATTGGGTAATATTTTTTTGGTATGGTAATTGAATTTGCTAAGAACAAATTTTTATATTTTTGAGTTTGCAGTGATTTTCTTCATACCTTGATTTGTGTAAGTAAATTTGAATATATAATTTTAGTAATTATATATGCAAACATATTTTGTGTGGGTTCTAACAAAAGAAAATATTTGTACTTACCGTTTTATCCACAATATTTTTTTGGTGATTATGTATGATAATATTATGAATAATGCCTCGTAGCTCGAATGCTACGAGGCTCGAATGGCTCGAGGGAGGGAAGAGAGGAAGAGAGGGAGAGGGAGAGGGAGAGGGAGAGGAAGAGAGGAAGAGATGGAGAGGGAGAGGCAGAGAGAGAGAGAAGCAGACGGGAAGAGAGAGAGAAGACGCCGATGCCCCAGCTCCGATCGTCGCCCAGCCACCGATCGTCTCGCCTACCGCCGTCGTGCCCTCGCCGCCGTCGTCGCCCAGCTCCAGATCGTCAGATCGTGGCCTACCGCCGTCTCGCCTACCGCCGTCGTGGCCTCCGCCGCCTCCGCTTCCTCCTCCCTGTATTAGGGCCCCCTCCCCCTCCCCCTCCCCCTCCCCCTCCCCCCTGTATTAGGGCCCCCTCCCCCTCCCCCCTCCCCCTGCGTCTTCTTCTTCTTCTCCCCTTCTTCTCCCTTCTTCTCCCTTCTCGTTCTGCAACAAAAACCAGAGAAAAAAAAAAAAAAAAAAAAAAAACAGGGTCAAAACGACGTCGTTTTGACCCTCGAGCCACAATCTCGAGCCAAAGTTTCGAGCTACCAATCACGGTTGTAATATTATATACTCTTAAAATTTAATTTAAAAAATTATATTTATAAATCACATTTATTTCAAGTACGACTGATATTACATTACTTTTGAATTTACGTTATACATCATTTCACACTAAAGTTTTGGATAGATAATTTTTATTTTTATTTTATTTTTTTAAGACTTCGCTTTGGATAGATTTCACAGCCGGTCCTGAACGTGGGCCCCTTCTTGAGAATTAATAATCGGTACATTGCATTTCTCCCTTTCTCTCATGTTTGATGTAAGCTTTAGAGAGTATCGATTAAAGTTGTCAGCAGAGTCATTCCTGAGATTTTTGAGGTCTAAAGTTAAATTAAGCCCTTTATGTATTAAAAAAAAAAACAAAAAAATTATTTATTTAAAATTTTACCTGAAAGAGTATAATGCAAATTCAAAATTAATACAATGCGAGTTATATTTAAAATGAATGCGATTTATAAATATATATTTTTGAAATTAATTTTTTAGAGTATATAACATATACATGGTCATAAAAAAATTAAAAAGTTTGTGAATAAAATCATAAGTAAGTACTTGTAATATATATTTATTATTAATACCTCTCATCCTTTCATCAAATGTTTATTAAATCAAGAGAGAAATATTTTTTTTATGAAATTGAGAATTCATCAGATTTGAATTTAATGAAAATCTAAAAAGGTAAAGAATTGGAGATATTTTTTTCCAACCAAATTTGATTTAAAATGAAAATTTAGAGTAAGAGAAGAATTTTTAAAAGGATTTTGATAAAATCTTAAAGAAATGGTTAGAGTAATTCATATCAAATCAAGTATTTTACTCAAACTTGGAATCAAATTAATAGTGTCTTTTGGGAACACAGTTATAAGTTACTTTTTGACTTTTAATCTATTTTGTGTCACATTACTTCTCATATTTTTTACATATTTTTTCAAAAAAAATCAAAAAGTCAATTTTTAATCCTCTTCCCAAAAAATAATAAATGATTGGGGATGCTTTAAGGACCTTTAACTTGAATTGTGAAATTAAATTGGTTGACTTTAATTATTTATTTTTAAACCAATTAACACCATAAAAATTAAAATTATTTAAAACCTTGTCTCCGTTTGGGAAGCAAAAGTTGGGATTTTTTTAACTATTTTAGCCATAAAAAATAAAATAAGTTTTTTAGCCCAATAAGACAAAATATCACATCCAACCCATAATCATTACATTTTTTCTCTTACAAAAAAAGCCAAAAAAGCTTAAAATCCTTTCCAAATTAAACTTTTTAATCCTAAATTAAAATAGTCAAAAAAAAATTAAAAACCAAAAAATCAACTTCCCAAACGAATCCAAAATTTGGTAAAATAGGACACAAGGCGATTGCCTTGCTCGTCTTGGGCCAGGACCAGGCCTAGTTGTTTGAAGTGAAGGGGAGTATACGCCATGAAGAGTAGGGCTGTTCAAAAAATCCATTCAAACCGGTAATCCGGACCGAACCAGACCGAATCATACGGTTTGGTTCGGTTCTATTAAGAATTGGTTCGGTTTCGGATTAAGAAATATGAGAACCGTAAAAACGGTTCGGTTAATGGATTTTATGAAAAAACCGCGGTTCGAACCGAACCGAACCGAACCGAATTTTAAAAGATAGATATATATATAATATCAAGTTTTATTTTTATTAATTGGTTTTTTTATAATTTTAATAATATTAGGATGGTATAGATATGTAATATTAAGTAATGCCTTAATATTATTAGTTTTTATCATGAGTTAAATGTAATTAGTTTGAGTAATTATTTTGCTAATATTAATAATTTATTTTTGTAAATAGAAATTTTGGAACCGTAAACCAAACCGAAACCGAACCGTTTTTTCGGTTTGGTTCTGGTCCGGTTCTACAAGTGTAACGGTCTGGTCTGGTTCTCAAAATCACAGAACCGTTAGGATCGGTTCGGTTCTTGGATTTTCTCAGAACCGAACCAATCCGGACCGACGAAGAACAAGTTCTATGCCTAATCCATCTCAATGAGATGATAGTATTAGGTAAGGTCATTAAAATTATTTTAATTTATATATATAAACATATTAAATTGTGCACTATAAAAAAAAATATCTTTCAGCGAGGAAAAAATTATCACCAAAAAAATTGATGATGAGGAGCTCATTTCATTGCGGAAAAGTTTTGAGTAATATATATTGATGTCAATAAAAATTACATTTTTTTATAGTGGCAAAAGTATTTCTATCTAAAATGTTGGGTTTTTTTTTTTATGGTGTATATTTCTGATTTTTATGCTTTATCTGAGAGAGAGAGTTAGGTTGATAAATCAAATCAAAATACTTTTTATATGTTGAGAATAAAATTGATACAATTTAAACAATAAAGGCAAAGATGGCACGGTTTACATATTTTGAAAACTAAAATATAAATTTTTAATTGCATTTTCATGTTTGTTAGTTGTTATCTATTCCTATTATACTTAGGACTCTTGTATTCTTGTACACCTAGGTTTTCTATATACTTAGGTTTCTTGGCTTATATATACAGTCTTCTCCTATTGTAATTGATACATTAAATATATACAATACATATTATTTTCTCTCTCTCTACTATTCTCATATCATGTATCAGAGCCTAGGGTTTTTTCCTAGCCTCCTTTTTTTCTTTATCACGTTTTTTTTTTTTTAATTTTTCCTGACAAATTGTTTCCTTCTGTTTCTGCGTATCAATTCCTTTTCTATTTCAACAATTACCCTATACCATCTTCTTCGTCTCTTCAAGACGAAGCCAACGCCACCAGCCTCATCTTCATCCGACTCTCCACGCGTCGTCACGCGCCTCCCCAAGCTTGGCAACGTGCTGTTCCGTTTCCCACGCGCCTCATGCACCTCCTGCACTTGTCTTGCGCTATCATGCGCTGTGGCCTCATTTGCTAATGTGAGCCGCGTGTTTCTGACGTCAGCCCTAGTTTTTTTTGCGCGTGGTTGCTCCTGCTGCTATCATGCGCCGCGCACGCTGACATCAGCCTCTTGCTGTAACATCAGCCCTACGGTCAACCCACTTTGACCAACCGTTTCCTTGTCTTTTTGGATGTGTTTTTGGCCCGTTCAGACCCTATCCCACCTATTTTCGGCCTCCTGAATCTGCTGGTGGGTTCCGTTTTGGCAAAATCAGCCTCTACACAACCCATCTTCTTTTTTTTGCCCCGTTTCAGCATTGTGGATCGTACCACACACATCCACTCTGTTTCTGTCATCTTTGATGGGTCTAATTATGTTAGTTTGGGCCCTCTCCAGCTTCATCAAAGGGAAACGTGTTTGGCGGATCATTACTGGTGCTCTTCTCAAACCCACACAGAAAAAGGATGAGACTAACTCTGCCTTCGATGACCGTCTTGACGAATGGGAAAGTAAGAATTATCAAATAATCACCTGGTTCCACGCTACCTCAGTTCCCTCCATTCATCTCTAGTTTGGTCGGTTCCAAGATGATGCTCAAATTACTTCCCCTGCCAAAGACCGTTATCAGACCACTGGCCATGCTCATCAATATCAACTATTACAAACTCTTCATCACATGCGTCAGGCACCCGGTCAATCTATCAATGACTTCTTATCCCAGATGTCGTCTGTTTGGGACCAACTAGCTCTTTCTGAGCCTTCAGGGGCATATTTTGAGGATGCACAACTGTTTATTACTTATCAGAATCATCAGCGACTGTTACAGTTCCTTATGGCTCTTCATAGCACTTTTGAGCCCGTACATGCTTCATTACTCCATTGTTTGCCCTTGCCCACTTTAGAGCAAGCCATTACTAAACTATTATCAGAGGAGACTCATTTTGGGACTCTCAAAACTCAGAATATGGATTCTGTTCTTGCTACGCCATCATCACAGAGTTCCTCATCTTCACAGCCCGCTAGTTCATGCTAGTATTGCCTCAGTCGTGGCTTGTCAGCCACTCATTCTTTTGTTCAGTGTCAAGTTCGTGAATGCTTTACTTGCCATAAGACTGCTCCCGGTTATCTTCAACGCTATTGTCCTCGAGCCCCCTCCAAGAAAGGGTCTTCTCGTTCTGGGTATCAGTCCAAATTTGGCTAAGGTTCTCGTTCTGCTGTTGTTGCCTCTGAGGGTTCTTCTACTCATCACTCCACTGATTCCGCTACTCCTTCATTCTCTATGGATGATGTTGAGTCCCTCATCTAACAAGTGCTTGCCAAATCCGGTACTCCTCCCTCTACTGCTCTTTCCATGACTTCAAGTAATTCTCCCTGGTATTTTTTTTCCGCATGTTGTAATCATATGACTTCTGACTCTATTATGTTTACTTCTATATCATCATCGTCTTCTGTCCCCATCATACACACTGCTGATGGTTTTCATATGACTACCCATCATACTGGCCATATTTCTACTTCTACTGTGTCTCTTTCTGATGCTTATCACATTCTTGCTCTTCACTTGAACCTTATCTCTGTTGGTCAGTTATGTGAACTTGGTCTAACCGTTACCTCTTTTGCTAATGGTTGTTTGGTGTAGGACCCTTAGACGAGACAAATCCTTAGGATAGGCCGTAAGCATGTACGTCTGTTCGAGCTTACCCATCTTCACATTCCTTACAAATCCTCTATTGCTACTCTCCCCACATCATCTACTGCTGCTCCCATTGCTTCCTCTGCTGCATCTACTTCTTCATTGTCTTCTTTACAGCTTTGGCATTGTCGCTTAGGACATGTCTCTTTTAGTCATTTGAAAACTTTAGTTTCTAGTGGTCAGTTAGGTCGTGTCCGTCTTGAAAATGTCGATTGTTTATCTTGTCAAATTGCTAAACAACCTGCTTTATCTTTTAATAACAGTACTTCTATGTCTACTGCTCCTTTTGATCTTATGCATTCTGATATTTGGGGACCTTCCCCCACACCGATGGGGGGGTCAAGATATTTTGTGATTTTTGTTGATGATTTTTCTCGTTATACTTGGTTTTTCCTTCTCAAAAATCGATCTGAACTTACACAGATTTATTATGATTTCTCTGACATGGTTCGTACTCAGTTTTCTCATACTATTAAAATATTTCGTTCTGATAATGCTAAAGAGTACTTGGATTCTGAATTTCTGTCTTTCTTCGGGCTAATGGTACCTTATTTCATCGCTTCTGTGCAAGCACGTCCCAACAAAATGAACGAGCTAAATGGAAGCACCGTCATATTCTAGACATTACCCGGGCTCTTCTCATTTCATCTTCTTGTCCTGAACAGTTTTGTGGGGAAGCTGCTCTCACTGCCATCCATACCATAAATTGTGTACCAACACCTGTCAAAGCTAATATTTCCCCTTATGAGCGCTTGGATGGTTCTTCTCCTGACTACACCACTCTTAAAGTTTTTGGTTCTGCTTGTTTTGTTCTACTTCAGTCTCATGAACACACTAAACTAAAACCTCGCTCTCGTCTTTGCTGTTTTCTGGGGTATGGTATAGAACATAAAGGGTATCGTTGTTGGGATCTTATCTCCAAGCGACTTCGTATTTCCCGTCATGTGGTCTTCTGGAAACACAAAATGTTTTCAAATCTTTCCAAGTTTTACTTACCACAATCCACCCACTCACCGATCTTTACTGATCTCTCTATAAACCTAATTTTTAATGACTTTGTTGCAGATTCTGACTCTATGCTTTCATAACCGCCTACGCCTATTGTCCATCCTGAGGATCCTGTATCTGTTAATGGCCCTACACCTTTTCCTGTTGAGGTTCCTTCTCTACCAGAGCGTCATTCCACACGGGTAAGGCAACCTTCTGTTCTTCTCCGTGATTATATTGTTGGTTCCACTGCCTTTTCCTCTCATGAACCTACTTCTTATCAAGAAGCTTGTTCTAATTCTCTTTGGCAACAAGTTATGACCGATGAACTGCAGGCTTTCGATAAAACTCATACCTGGGATATGGTTGATCTTCCTCCTAGCAAGAGGACTGTTAGTTGCAAATGGGTTTACAAGCTCAAAACTCATTCCGACGGTTCCATTAAGCGTTACAAAGCGCGCCTTGCCGCCCAAGGGTTTACTCAAGAGTATGGCATTGACTATGAAGAAACATTTGCTCCTGTTACTCGTCTTACTTCCGTTCACAGCTTACTTGCAGTGGCTGTTGCTCGCCACTAGAGTCTTTATCAGATGGATGTCAAGAATGCATTCCTCAATGGTGATCTCACTAAGGAAGTTTATATGCAACCTCCTCCTGGTTCTTTTGTTCCATCAAACAAAGTCTACAAACTTCGTCGTGCTTTGTATGGTTTGAAACAAGCTTTGCGTGCCTGGTTTACCAAGTTCAACTATACCATTTGTGACTTTGGCTTTTCCTCCAATACCCATGATTCTGCCTTGTCTATACGTAAGACGGAGCGTGGTACTATTCTCTTTCTCCTCTATGTAGATGATATGATTATCACTGGAGATGATCCTGCGAGTATTTCTAGTCTTCAACAGTTTCTCTGTCACCAGTTTGAGACGAAAGATTTGGGTTTGCTTAGCTACTTTCTTGGCTTGAAAATTTCTCAAGATTCATTTGGTTACTTTCTTACCCATGCGAAGTATACTTCTGATCTCTTGGCTCGTGCTGGTCTTACCGATTGCAAGACTGCCACTACTCATGTTGATCCTCAGACTCGTCTTACACCTCTTGAAGGTTCACTATTGTCTGATGCCACCAAATATCGTCAGTTAGTTGGCAGTCTTGTTTATCTCACGATTACTCGTCCAGATATTGCTTATGTTGTTCACATTGTCAGTCAATTCATGGCTGCCCTCCGTTCTCCACACTATGATGCTCTGATTAGCATTTTGCGCTATCTCAAAGGCACTTTATTTCATGGTCTTCACTACTCTGCACAGTCTTCTCTATAGCTTCATGCCTTTTCTGATGTAGATTAGGCGGGGGATCCTACTGACCGTCGTTTCACCACTGGGTTCTGCTTCTTCTTGGGCACCTCTCTTATTGCCTGGCGTAGTAAGAAGCAAACTCTTGTTGCTCGTTCTAGTATCGAAGCTGAGTATCGTGCTCTTGCTGATACTACTCAAGAGCTTGTGTGGCTTCATTGGCTTCTTTCTGATTTGGTAGTTTTTTATTCTTCTGCCACTAATCTTTATTGTGACAACTAGAGTGCTATTCAGATTGCACATAATAATGTCTTCCATGATCACACCAAGCATATTGAGATAGATTGCCACTTCATACGCCAGCATGTTACTCGGGGCACTGTTCATCTTCTCTTTGTTACCTCTATTGAGCAGACCGCTAACCTCTTCACCAAAGCTCATCTTCCAGGACGCTTCTCTGATCTTTTCGCCAAGCTCAAGTTACTCTCTGCCTTACCACCTTGAGCTTGAGGGGGGTGTTAGTTGTTATCTATTCCTATTATATTTAGGACTCTTGTATTCTTATACAACTAAGTTTCCTATACACTTAGGTTTCTTGGCTTATATGTACAGTCTTCTCCTATTGTAATTGATACATTGAATATATACAATACATATTATTTTCTCTATCTCTACTATTCTCATAACAATGTTTATTCCCAATTTTAACAATATTTATAGATGGAGTTTGATTAAGAGACCAAATCAAATTATATTTTATACACTGGGCACTAAATTGTAATTTTCTTAACACTAAGGATTGACATGAAACAAATAATATATTTTAGAGACTAAAAAGGTGGTTAACTCATTTGGGTTGCAAACTTGAATTTTGTGTAAATTTTATGCCAAAATTTTATATATGTATTTTTAACCAAACATATATCTCTTATCCACCTTCTGAGTGGACACATACACGACAGGTCAAAATTTCAGATATTTCTCATATTTTTTAACTTTGATGCTTTAGAAAGAAGGAAAATGTTAAAAATGATGATTTTAGAAACAAACAAACAAGAAAAATGTTACAAAAAATTATTTTTTTACAAAAAGGAGAACCCATATAAAAATGATGATTTTAGAATTATTGAAAAGAATATTTTAGTTTAATTTTTATCATTGTCATTGTCATAGTTGTCAAATCGAAATTCGTATTGTGAATCGAAATGGCCTCGTATCGAATCGCGAATCGAATCGAATCGAATCGAATCGTGAATCGTAAAGATTCGGTCCTTTCTTCTAAATTATTTAAAAACATATATTTACACATTTAGATGTTAAATATATCTTATGAATATAAAATATTTAGACTTAAATCAATAAAAATGTTATTTTGAATGATAATCACGTAGTTTAATAAGTAAGAAGTTAACAAACGTTCCTATGTAAGATCACCATCTTTTTTTTTTTCTTTTTTAGATATTTCTTATTAACCATTCTTAATAAAAATAATAACCAAATAGACAAACTATCAATTTTTAAAGTAACAATAATTAACAACGATATTAATATTTGGACAATAAGCATACATAATTTTCTAAGTAACAGTGAGCAAATAATAAGAAAGAATCATTTAGAAATTTTTTTTTAGCCTAAAATATTTTAAAAAGTATAACTGATCTCATAGATGTAATATTTAATTTTATAAAATAGCAATAGATAATTCATAGTGTAATTTTAATCTTAAATATTTTTAGAAGATATATTGCGATTTTTTAAAGGAAAAAAAAATGAGAAGAAAGGTTAAACATATGTTGGGCTTGACTAAAATTAATTGGATCCTATTAAAAACTTCATGATCACTAAAATAATAACAAATCATGTATATATGCTGGTATTAAACGCTATTAGAAGTTGTATTATGTCATTTTTACTAAAAAGGTGGAGGAAAAATAGAGTCGAAAATATGTCGGACATAATAATTTTAAAAATTGCATGAATTGTAAAAAACGAATCGAATCGTGAATCGATTGTGAGTCGTGCGATTCACTAGAGATTCACTTCCAAAATATATTCACCCTTAGATTCGTATCGATTTTACAAAAATTACGAATCGAATCGTGAATCGAATCGCAAATCGTAAGATTCTGATAGCAGAGGTCATTGTGTATAAGAATATATTTTTGGTTGTCAAATAGTTAAAACAGCAGCTCCAATGGATTGTTATTTGAGTTATCATAATTACATTGGGTCTATTTGATGTAGATTTATATAAGTTAAAAATTGATAATTAAAAAGTAAAATCAAAAGCACTTCTCCATAACTTTTATAATGAGTTTTTCAATTTATTTAGATTATTTATGCTTTAATAAACTGTAAATAAAAGTTGCATCAAACATACTTATTATAACAGTTATGTGTTTCAATTCGGTTGCCGTTGAATTTTTCAAATTTTGACATCTCTAACCTTAGTGTTATATTTGACATGAATCTTGACATACTGTCAAATTTTGACATTACTATCAACAATTATATATATATATATGTTATAAATATTCAAAAATAGCTAAGAAATTGAGATCATATTTGTGCCAAAAGTGATACAAGTATATAATAAGGTTTTTTAAATTTAGATATTTTTGTAGGGTAACCTAACTAAAAGTTAATAGTATGATATCTAATTTGATAATTTAATATTATAAATAGTCTAATAATTGTCAAATTTTGACATTACTATTAACAGTAAGATATATATATATATTATAAAAATTCAACAATAGCTAAGAAATTGAGATCAAAATTGTGCCAAAAGTGATACAAGTATATAATAAGGTTTTTTAAATTTAGATATTTTTGTAGTGTAACCTAACTAAAAGTTAATAGTATGATATATAATTTGATAATTTAATATTAGAAATACTCTAATATTTGTCAAATTTTGACATTACTATCAACAGTGAGATATATATATATATATTATAAAAATTCAAAAATAGCTAAGAAATTGAGATCATAATTGTGCCAAAAGTGATACAAGTATATAATAAGGTTTTTTAAATTTAGATATTTTTGTAGTGTAACCTAACTAAAAGTTAATAGTATGATATCCAATTTGATAATTTAGGCCAAGTTTGGCAATCCAAAAATAATCTATCTTTTTATCTTTTTTTCATCACATCACCTCTCTATTTTTCTATACATCTTTTCCTAAAAAAATAATAAGTACACTTATTTAGGTCATCCCAAACAACCCCTAATATTAAAAATACTCTAACAAAGTTTAGTAAGAATAAAAAAATAATGAATAGAGAGAGCCTGTAAACAAACGCAACCACAAATATTTACCAATATTTGTTTTTGGCAACGCACAAATCAATGTGGTTGCATTGACAGCTATAGTTTTGTCTGTATCCTATTTTTGTCCTTTTCCTCGCAAAAAGCATGGTTTTGCTTTAGAAAGCAAATTGCTTTTTAAAAGAATTTATGGTTATACGTTTTTAATTCAAATTTTACTTTAATTTCTATAATTTCAATTTAAATAATTTAATCTTTACACTTGAATTCTAATTTTAATTTATTAAATTAGTCTAAATTTCTGTTAATTTTGTCGACATATAGACCTTAAAAAATTTACAAGTGTTTCAAAATTATATATTTTAACATCTAATTTGAACAAAAGAATCAAATTGAAATTACATTTAAATTGTAAATACTAAATTATTCAATTTGAAACTATATGAATTAAGGTAAAATTTAGATCAAACTACAATAATGAAAAGTGTTATTAATCTAAAATTTGAAGGCATAGGAAAAAAAAATAAAAGTAAATAATAAAATATAATTTCACTAACTTTAAAATAATTTTCACTAATTTCAAAAGAAAAAATTTTATCATTTTCAAAACACATTTTTCACATATTATAACATTTATTAATAAATTACTTTTTTATTTATTATAAAGGACGTGTAAAAATAAATAGATGATCTAAATAAATTAAAAAGTCAATAAACTGGTTTATAAGCCGCTTCCCAAAATACACCAAGGATCCTCTAGAGTGAATTTCCCTAGAGTGATCCCTAAAGTGCAGATCCAACGACACAAAATTAAAGTTTGAATTTTTTTTTATTTTTTATTTTTCAAATTATATAGATGGTGTATAGATGGTGACTTTTGTACCGTTGGATCTGCACTTTAGGGATCACTCTAGGAAAATTCACTCTAGAGGATCCTTGCTCCCCAAAATAGACTTACCTTTAAAAAAATCCAACAACTTTTTTCTTTATTGGGTGGTCCTGGGTTGGATATTTTGTCCGAATATGGTGTTGATTCTTCTATCTCTTTTATTGTTATCATAATTTCACAAATATTATTATTCTATCATTTTTATTTTAAATTTTCTTTTTATTTTTATTTTTTCAAACGGAAGATTTCGTGTGCAGTCTTTTTGTGTTGCACACATGCATGCACTTGGAAAGAAAGATAGTTAATTCATTAAGAATTAAAAATTAAAAAAACTAACATATATGTTGATGACAAAGATTTCCATAACATGCTCTTGGTTGGAAACATCCTATGATGTGTATAATTAGCTGTGAAGCACATAAGACATTCCCTACAGTCATGTTCACACCACTCTGTGATATTTTTTTTTTTTTTTTTTAAACTGAAAAAGGGCTCTGTGGTGTTATCATAGTCCCGTTGGGCCCTGACCCTGGTGTAATCGGTTGCCAGCCAGAAATTAACCCTCACCAAGTGAGGGATCCACCACCAAAACACCAATGGAGCGTGAATATACGGCACAACAGTGGACAGGACACCACTCTGTGATTTTAACCCTTTGTTTTTAGTGTGGATTAGATATTAGGGGCACAAGACAACACACACAAAATATTTTATTTAATGAGTGCACCAAAATAATGGTGCATCATATTCTCTCACATGGAGATACGACCGTTACATAAAATATTACATTTGTTGAAGATGGTAATCGAAAGTCTCTATTACATAAAATATTACATTTGTTGAAGATGGTAATTGAAAGTCTATGTCAGAGGAGGTCACTTGCAATGGTGACCTAAGGTGAGGGGTGCCAAATGCGATGCCGACCAGGACGGATTCAGGATTATATTTTTGGGGGATTATTTTATAATTTAAAAAATTGGAGACTACTTTATATAATTTTAAAATTATTTACAAAAAATTTGAGAGTGCGAACTCTTATAATTTTAAATTATTTTAAAATTTTTAATATAATATATGATATTTTTAAAATTTTTGAAAGTGCGGCCGAGCCCGAGCTGCCCCTAGACCCATCATTGATGCCGATGGTGTTGACGAGTAGTGGGAGGTGGCTGGATGGGTGGGAGAAGAAGAAATAAATAAAAAACAAAAACAAAAAATTAATCAACTCTGCTTTTGGGTACAAAACTTTAGTGAATTCCGTGACTATTTACATGTTTTGAAAACAAAAATAAATATCAAATAATATTTTTTATAATTTTAATTTTTTTATAAATATAAATAAAAAATTATAAACATAAATGTTACCAAACATCTCCTATGCTATGAGTTTTAATCTCTGCCAGTTGCCCATTTTTTTCGTTCTTGCAAACTTTTCTTTTGCGTAATGGTTGTTAATTCCATATAATATAGAAAGGGAAATAATGTAGTCTTCTATAAATAAAATAAAATAAAAATTGGGAAAAATTACAAAAAAAAATTCATAGTTTAACCCTTATAACAAATGAATTTTAAATTTTTTATTTTGTCGATTTAAACTCTAATATTTTGATTTATTTTTATTCTAAACCATCAGCTATTTTTACTAAGTAAAATCAATGGAAAAATAATATTTAAATCATTAAACTCAATATTGGTGTATATAAAATATATTAAATACTTTTTTTCATTAAATTTAATGACTAAAATAATCTTTTTTTTCAATTTTACTTAATAAAAATAGACTGAAGATTTAGATTGAAAATAAATCAAAAGTTTAGTGTTTAAATTGACAAATTTAAAATTTTAAAATTTATTTTGTTACGAGAATCAAATCCTGTGATTTTTTTATTTTTATAATTTTTTCATTTTTAATTAAACTTCAAGCAAAAGTCCATCATTATGTTGCAAAATTAAAAAATATCACTGTGACATCAGTATGTATGAGTTGTATGTGTAGAAATTATGTTTCACAATCATTTTCCAAAAGCTATTAAATTAAATGGTTCAATTACACTTACGCTTGTTTTGTTTAAGCGCAAAATATTTTCTGAAAAACATTTTCTATGGAAAACTTTTTCTATAAAATATTTTTCAAAGAATTTTTTTTTCTATGTTTGGTGGTTGATGGTTTGGTGGTGAAATGAAGATGGAGGTGATAGCATGGCGGCGGCGGTGGCGGCAGTGAGATCTACAGTGATAGTGGCAGTGACCGTGGTGATGGTAGTGTGGTGCTGGATGTGAGAGTGGCGGCGATAGTGAAGTTACATTGGTAAAACTTTAATTTGGAAAATGTTTTCCGTCTTTTAAAAGTAGAAAATATTTTCTGCTTGTATAGAATTGTTTCCTATTGATCATGAAAAATATTTTCTATTAATTTTCGATTTCTGTTATACCAAACACCAAAAAATATTAAAAAAAAAATTTCACATTTAAAATTTGAATACTAACTAAACAGTTAGAATCTCAATGCAATTGACTCATGCACTAAATCAATCGATTTAGGCTCCATACTTCAACTCTCTGGTGGTGTTTGTTTTGAAGTATAAGACCATGGGATTGGATTAATAATCCTTAAGAAGCACAAGTTACGCCTCAATGCGTCTAAGTGTGCATTCAGAGTAAGATCTGGCAAAATCCTGGGCTTCTTGGTGAACAACCGGGGTATAGAAGCAGACCCCTCTCAGATCAAAGCAATTCAGATCTGGAGAGGCCAAACACAGTAAAAGAAGTGCAGCATCTCACCGACATGGCAGTTGCGCTCAACCGATTCATAAGTCGGTCGTCAGACAGACTACGACCATTTTTTCAAGCATTGAAAGCCAAGTTCTAGTGGGACGAAGAATGCAACCGCGCTCTGAAAAGCTTGAAAGAATACATGTCTTCTCCACCACTACTTGTAACCCCAATACCTGGAGAAGAACTCTTTCTGTACCTGGTAGTTTCACAACACGCAATTAGCGCAGTGTTGGTCCGAGCGGAAGGAATCCAACATCTGCCCATTTTTTATGTCAGCAAGACATTGCTGGGCGCCGAAACAAGGTACTTCCCACTGGAAAAACTGGCCTTGGCCTTGATGATGGCCTCAAGGAAGTTGTCACACTACTTTCACGCCCACACCGTAGTCGTCCTCACAGCTTTTCCATTAAAAGCTTTATTTGAGAGGGCGAACTTTTCTGGGCGAATCTTAAAGTGGGCAGTAGAGTTGGAACAATTCGACATCAAATTCCAACCCAGAACATCGATAAAGGCTCAAGCTTTGGCAGACTTTGTCGCAGAATTCACCCTAGGAAGTCATCATATCTGCCCAGTCGACCTGACTAAAACAACCAAACTAGGGATGGAAGTTGACACCGGAATAACGCAACCCATGGTACAGGTTACCCAGACAGGTCGCAAGACAGACCAGAGTAAAGTTGGTGGAGGCAGAAGCACTAGCATCAATAAAGGAGAAGGATGTGAAGAAGTTCGCCTGGCAGAATATCATCACTCGGTTCGGCATACCAAAGGCTCTAATATCTGACAACGGCACTCAGTTTGATGGCAGAATCTTTAGAGGCTTTTGTGAAGAGTATAAGATAGAGTTCTACAATTCTACACCAGCATATCCCCAAGCAAATGGCCAAGCTGAGGCATCAAACAAGGTTGTCTTAGATGGACTGAAGAAAAGGTTAGAGAAGGCAAAGGGCAAGCGGGCTGAAGAACTTTCTCATGTTTTGTGGGCTTACCGTACCACTCATCAGCGATCAACAGGAGAAACACCATTCTCTTTAGCCTTTGGCATGGAAGCAGTAATCCCACCAGAAGTTGGCCTCCCCACAATTAGAAGCAAAAATTTTGATACAGACTTAAATGGAGAAGCCATAGCATTGGAGTTAGACCTTGCGGAAGAAAGGAGAGAAAAAGCACTGGTTCACATTGCCTCGTACCAACAAGAGTTGTCTAGAAAGTATAACAAAATGGTGCATCCAAGGCAATTCAAGACCGGAGATTGGGTACTGCGCAAAGTGATGGGAAACACCTTGGTACCAGGAGATGGCAAGTTAGGGCCTAATTGGGAAAGACCCTACAAAGTGGTTGGATTAGCAAGAAAGGGTGCTTACCACTTGGAGGACAAAGACAGCAAATCAATTCCCAGACCATGGAACACTGCCAATCTCAAGCTATTTTATTTTTAGCTTTTCTTTAACATACTTGTAATTTTTCTTTTCCCCAATAAAACAAGTAGTTTTCTTTTCAGCATAAGTGTTTTGTTCTATAAAAATTGTTTTAGTAAGCTAGGGGCATTGAAAGCATAGTTGGCCGAAAAAACCAACACCCTTCCTAAGCCCAGGATAAGGATCCAGGCTGCAAGACGTTTGGTCAGAATAACCAAACACTTTACACTAGGTTGGCTGAAAAAACCAACTTACAAGTTGGCTGGAAAAACCAACTAAGAAGTTGGCCGGAAAAACCAACGCCCTTCCTAAGCTCAGGATAAGGATCCAGGCTGCAGGACGTTTGGTCGGAATAACCAAACACTTTACACTAGGTTGGCTGGAAAAACCAACTTACAGGTTGGCTGGAAAAACCAACTTAGAAGTTGGCCGGAAAAACCAACACCCTTCCTAAGCCTAGGATAAGGATCCAGGCTGCAAGACATTTGGTCTGAATAACCAAACACTTTACTCTAGGTTGACTGGAAAAACCAACTTAGAGGTTAGCTGGAAAAACCAACACCTGGTACTTTTCAACTGAGATAAAAATCAAGGCTGAACAGTGGTTGGCTGGATAAACCAACAGTTATTATGCTTCAGCCGAGATAAGGATCTAGGCTGAAGAGGTTGGCAGGTATGACCAGATAGATTGCAAGGTTAAGACCGAGATAAGTATCTCGGCCAGAGAATGTTATACTTCATTCAGGGTTCAATAAAAAAGCAAGCACAAGCATGGAAATAAACTGAGAGAACAGTTAGAACAAAAGAGATTTCATTGATCAAGCAAAGTCAAAGTACGAGGAAATGGGGCCGTAGCCCGGTTACAATTCTTGTCCAAAAAAAAAAAAACAGAAAGAAGAAAAATACAAAAATCAGCTAAATAGGTCGTCAAGATCAACATCCAGCTCAACTCGGAGCCCGGTTTCAGTCGGGAGCGCGGTCTCGGTTGTGAGCACGGTCTCAATTGGGAGCACGGTTTCAGTTGGTAGCTTGTTAGTCAGATTTTCCACCGTTGGCTCCGCCCGAGCTGACTGATTGGCAGGATCATTGACGACCGAGGTATCATTGGGCTTGGTTTCTTCATCGTCCGAAGCTTCGAGAAATTGTTGCTGAGTAGTAGTAGCATACTCCGCCAGTGAGCTCGGTATGAAGTATTGAGGAGGATTGAAGACCTCAGTCTCAGGCCCATAACCAAGCTGCACCACAGCACCCCTCCACCTGCACTTAAAGAAGAGGTCTTTTGCAGCTTCACACTGGCTGATGTACAAGGCTTCACCCTCTCGAAAGCCACGGTCCTCTGCATCCACTAGCTTCTTCTCAAGCTTTGATATTTCGGCATTCTTTTTTCCCTCGAGGTTGGCAAGCTCGCGCAGATACTTATCTTTTACTACGGCCGTGGCCTTTTTCTTGTCATCTTCAGCCGAGCTAACAAGACCGGTGAGGCGACCGTTCTCGGTTTTCAGCTCAGCTATTTGTTTTTTCGCTTCCTCTAGTTCGGCCGTTCTTGCATTAGCCTCGGCCGTAGCTTGCCTGGTGGTTTTTCGAAGTTCCAACACTCACTTGTGAGGAATGTGGTTCTTCTGTATGGCCTGCAAGAGGATGGTAAGAAACTTTTAAAGTAAAACCGAGCAGAAAGTTGTACAGATTAAAAAAATGAGCAAAGAGGCAACTTACCAGCACCATGGACTTTGTGGAAGAACGGATTGCTTTCAACTCGGTTAGGTGGTCGTGGTGTGACACATCGGCTAGAAGGCATACGCCTTTGGCAAGATTGAATGCCATTAAGTGGTCTTTTTCAGCGACCACTGAGTCAGTATCCTTGATGGCTCAGTTCTGGAAAGTGATCTTTGGAGCCCACTTGGAGGAGCTAGCCCGGTCCGAACGCTCTGGTTGTGGGCTCGGTGGAGAGCATGGTGGAGTGGTTTGAGGGACCACGGTTTCATCTTCATCAACGAGGCGCTGCTCGGTTGGGATAGTCCGAGCGCGCTTATTTGGGCGAGATGTTGAGGGCTGGTGAGATGGAAGGGCCACAACGGTCTCCTGAGTTTGACCGGTTGGTGGTACCTCGGTCTGGTTGGTTTCGGTCAGAAGGGCTCACACGGCTCTCTTCTTGGCCATTTCTTGTTCGGCGGTTAGTGGAATGAGATTGATTTGGGGCAAGGTTGGATCCGATTCAGGAGAGGCTTCAAACAAAAAGTCGGTTACCCTGGTCTCTCGTTTGCTACTATATCGGTATGTCGGTTCAAAATTGAGTAGCTTAGACCAGCTCCGTTCGGGATATCGTAGTGCGGCGCGTAGTGTATTCAAGTTGGGATAGCTGTACTGGGACTTAAGAAAGTTCAAGTCTGCATAAAGAAGGGTAACAGTTAGTACGGTTCAAGATAAAGAAGACCGCAATAAAGAAAAGCATGGATTCGGACCGAGGTAATCCTACCGGCTACACCCTTGTTCCAATTTATTCTGTCACCTAGTATCTGGGCTTGTTGATCCTCAAAATTCCCAGATACCCAGAAAAAATCAT
This sequence comes from Camellia granthamiana, assembly GCA_036172215.1. NCBI lineage: Eukaryota > Viridiplantae > Streptophyta > Magnoliopsida > Ericales > Theaceae > Camellia > Camellia granthamiana. The sequence goes on from CM069911.1 coordinate 111,039,947, forward strand.
CGTCCTTCACATCATTATCCGGGGTATCTTTTATTATCTTTTCACGCCGGCGCCTTATTCTTAAGTAGTAAACCCAGCCATCTTCGCCCGATCATATGAAGTATTGATGGAAGAGCTCGGAAAGACCAAGATTAAGGCCAGCCTGGCGGTTTAGCTCGGCTATGCCGTTTATTATGCGGTAAGAGTTGGTGGAAAGTTGGGTAGGGCAAAGGTTGGTCTGCCTAAGGAATTCACAGAGAAGAGGCTGTACAGGGAATCTTAGGCCGGTTTCTACGATGGAAAGGAGGGTAAAGGGAACAAAACCAGGGTTTCCCCAATGTGTGACATCTAGCTCGGCTAAAGTGAGATGGACATTGTCAGGGATATGGTAGTCCTTCGGAACTCGGCCATACCACCTGGGGTGTTTACTAAAAATCTGTATTTACCCATGAAGTTTTAAGTTATGTATAAATTAAAGGTATTAGCTCGGTCGAAAAATGACGCTGAGTAGCTCGGTTGAGCGTGCGAAGGAGTGCCTGGCAACCTAAGTCTGCAAAGTGAAAAAAAAAAAGGTGTTACGCACAGATCGTTGGACCGTGCTAAAAGAAATAAAGGCAAGATAAATGAAGTCCTAGCTCGGCTATGTGAGATGCTACGGGTCTTAGATTGGTTTCAGCAAGGGGTTTTTTAGCTAGGTTTGAGCAAGGCATTTGTTAGCCCGGTTGAGCCTCTAGGGGCAGCGTTCTTAGTTTGGTCTAAACTAAGAAGGCTGGTGTAGCCCCAAGTTGTAGCTCGGTCATGGTTGAGGCTTTCAAGCCTGCTGTTGTGCAGACCTAGTACGGTTCGATAGCTCGGCTAGTTAACTAAAAAGGTGGTTTTACTTGTTGAAACTACTGGCATAGAGGGTTAGTTCGGTTGGTTAGTCTGGCTAGTTTGACATCAACTACAAACAACTTTTTAGTCCAGTTACATTGTGATTTTGGATCGAAACCAGTGTTTGTCAGATTATCTCATGAATTCAAGTGGTTCTATTACTAAGTTTTTTTCCAGAAAACGCATGGCCAAGCAGGAAATGTGTTTTGTGAAAACACAAACAATATACTGTGGATTGTAAAAAACAAGTGCGAAAAACAACAAAAACAAGGCAGATAGCTTACCAGGTCAAGAGGAACTGGAAGATGGAAATAGCACTAGAAGGAAGCACGAGCTTTACAGTTGCAAGGTTGAGGAACTATAGAGGCTCAGAAACGAGAGAGAGAGAGAGAAGGAGATGAATAGTATGAGAATGATTCAAAAGAGAACGAAAGAGTTTTGATGAAAAGCCCAAAGTTTGGGCGGGACTGTTCAAAAAACACGAGGTACGAAGACGGCGTGACAGCTGCCTTCAGCCAATGAGAGCATGCCACGTGTCCTTGGAATGAGAAGTGATTCAGTTGCTGTGATTGAAGAGACGTTTTGACCGGACAGGTAGAGCCTGGTGTGAATTTTAGCTCGGCTGGAAAGGCTAAAGAGTTTTAGCTCGGCTGGAAAGGCTTAAGAGTTTAGCTCGGTTGTAAGGCTAAAGTTTTTTAGCTTGGCTGGTAAAACAGGTAAATCCCTATCATGCTGCGCAGATGGAATTAAGGGGCAATTGAGAGGGTAATTTATACCTAAATTGGGCCGAGCTAGGTAAACGGGCCGTTCTTTGGGCCACAGTAAGAAGGGCTGGATGAAAGGGGCTTATAGTTAGTCCGGTCCCAGTAAGCCCTATTGTTATCCCGGTCCCAGAGAGCCCTCTTTTCTTATCCCGGTCCGAAAGAGCCTTGAAGATAGTCCGGTCTAAAGAAGCTTTGAAATTAGTCCGGTCACCATACTCAGAGTTAGCCTGGTCATGGCGTATTATGGTTAGCTTGGTCAGAACCTTGCTATTTGTTAGCTCGGTCTAATCACACCATGGTTTGTACATGAGAAACCGAGGTAAGAGCAGTGAAAGGAAGAACCGAACTAACTATAGTTCGGTCTACTCTGCGGCTCAACATAGCCATGCTTACCTCGGTCCTATCAGAATCCGACCATGGTAAAACCATCTCACTTGGTTTAAGCAGTGAGGAGAGTGTTGAAGGATAAGCATTATCTTTCAGGAATGTGATTCCTAGGAGGACTCTATATGGAGGAGTAAGAGTCCTACTTGGATTGTGCCACGCGGAACCTATAAAAGCTCATAACATCACCTTTGGAGATGTAACACAACTTTGATTTCCGAATACACAGAGCTTTTTGTCTTTTTGTCTATTTTGCTGACTTAAGCATCGGAGAGGTATCCGGCACACACCCGCCGGCTAGCTCACATTTGTGTTTTCAGGGAGTAAAGCAACGTCGTACGAAGGAGCGCAATCTTGATCAACAGGATCATACAAGGACAATATTTCGTGCTCGTACATATATATATATATATTACTCGCAACCATTTTTTTTTTTTGTACTTCTGCTCCACTCTGTCTTTCCCTCTGCTTCAACCTCAAATAAGTTTCTATCTTCAAATCTATTTGAGTTTGAGGGGGATATTATACATATGTCATGGTAAACATGGTTATACACTATGCAAACCACCTAAGTCGTCTCTTGGGGTACACAACTCAAGCCACCCCCTGTGGCGCACCACCCAAGTTGCTTTCTTTGGCATACAATCCAAGCCGCCCTCTCTGGCGTAAAACCTAAGCCGTCTCTTGGCGCCCCACCAAAGTTGCCCCCTGACGCACTATCCAAGCCGCCCTCTAGCGCACTTAGTCATCTGTTGTCATCATCGTTCAACACCACATCATAAGTTATGTGTTTGTCACGCTTGCTAGTTCAACATCCAATCTCTACAACAGTCCAGCATGACTCCATAAACTGTTCTGATATTAATTCCGGTCAGTTCTTACAACGGTCCGGCATGACCTTAAACTGCCTCAGTATTACTTTCAACCAGTTCCTACAACAGTTTAACACAACCATAAACTATCTCCCAACATTAATTCTGGCCTTTAATATATCTCAAGTGCCTTTGCGCTCCCATTCGGATTTTGTAATTTATTTGTCTTTTTATTTTACTTAGTTTATTTCATGTTTTAGTTTCTCTCTCCAAACTCAAGAGGTTTATCCTTCTTGAATTTGAGGGGAGATGTTAATGTATAGATGGTATATATTCTTAGATATATTAGGTATTGATTTCCTAGATATATTTGTATTGTGATACTTAGATTTCTTATAGGATATTCTTTTTTATAATTAGATTTCTTATAAGAGACTCTTTCTCAGCTTATATATATAGGACTTCTATTGTATAGGATTAATTCATTAAATATAACACATATTATTTCATTTCTTTCTCTTTACTATTGTAACAGTTTTTATGAATAAATTTATAGTAATAAATTTATTAATAGGATCTGTAGGTATATAAGCCGAATTAAGAGGATTGATTGGTAAGTGTCACTATCAAAATTTGAACCTAAAATGTGAAAGCACACCTTTTGAATATTAAAAAAAAAAAAAAAAAAAAAAAAAAAAAAAAAAAAAAAAAAAATCCGTGGAAAGTTTACCAGGCAATTTAACAAAGAATTGGTGGCAAGTAGCAAATTCAAACAATGATGTTGAGGGGTCAAATTGAGAGTTACAACTAAATGTGAAAATAGTAATTTTTATAATTTTAAAAGGGTTATGCATCTTGGGCTCTAACATTGTCTAAGGCCTCGTTTAGGAACATGTTATTTTATTAATTTTTTGATTTTTTGGCTAAAATATGAGATAAAAAAAACTAGTATGTTTGGGGTGATTTTTTGACTTTTTGCAAAAAAAAATGTGCAAAAAATTGAGAGAAAATGAAATTTTTGATTTTTTGATATAGGTTATAGGCTTTTTAGTTTTTTTAATAATTTTTTGACTTTTTGGTTAAAATGTTAACTTGCCAAACGAGGCCTAAGACTTTGTTTGGCAACTCAATATTTTAGTTTAAAAGTTAAAAATACTAAAAAGTCAATAACCTATATTAAAAAGTTAAAGATTCTATTTTCTCTTTATTTTTTATACATCTTTTTGTATAAAAATTAAAAAATTATTCTAAACATACTAATTATTCTACATCATATTTTAATCAATAAAAATTAAAAAATTATTAAAATAACCTATTTCTAAACGAGATCTAACGGTAAGGTTAAATTTGAAAAACCTTTGAAAGCACTCCAACTAGAGCCTTAGGCCTCGTTTGGGAACAGGCTAATTTAGTAACTTTTTGGCTATTTGGTTAAAATATGAGCTAAAAAAAACTAGTATGTTTGGGATGACTTTTTAGCTTTTTACGAAAAGATGTGCAAAAAGTAGAGAGAAAAGAGAATCTTTGACTTTTTGGTATGGGTTGTTGACTTTTTGGCTAATTTAGTAACTTTTTGACTTTTTGGCTCGAAGCGTTAGATGGAAACAACAGACGAGCAACTTATTTGACTAAAAGTAAATACATGAGGTGCAATTCTTTTTCTTTTCTTTTCTTTATTTTTTTTTTTTTGAGTAAAAAACACAACAGAAATTACACCTGTGTGTGTCAATTTCCAACCACACTGCCAACTTAGTACTCAACTGGAGAACATCGGCAGAATAGATTAAGCCCAAACAACCTGCAACAGAAAGAAGAGATTCCGGCGATGGCTCGTCCGCCCGGGGGCACTCCAACGATCAAGTCAGTAAAATATCTCTCAAAGATAACCAATAGTGCTTAACTCACTAGACAAAGCATAAAAAACATACCTTAGATCCATGGGGATGTCTCCCTTTTATAGCCAACACAATCCTAGTCCCAATAGGAGCCTAGCTCTAATGGACTTAGGATTACTACTAATCTTGGACTTCCAGTAGGATTAGGATAAACTCTCTAAGAGTCTCATCTTTACCCAAACTGAAGTCTTCTCCTATTCTAGGACTCTTGTTCTTTATCCGCTCATCTCGGATTCCGGTTTCTTCGCAGATAACCTCGGCCTAGCCAAGATGATCTCAGCGTCATGACCAAGACACGTGGCACCTCGGCTGGCACTTTGGTGACACCTCGGCTACGTGTTGTCATTCAAAAATTATGTCCCCACAACTGCCCCCTAGGCTCTATTACCTCAGCATCCTGAGGTGATGGAACCTATATTATTCATTCCTTTAATCATGACCCTGGTTGACTTCAACTTGTAAACTTTTCTCAAGTTTCAACAAGTGTTAAACATGATCTTGGTTTAACTGCAACTTGTAAACTTTTCTCAAGTTTCAACAAGTGTTAAACATCATTTCGGTTTAACTTCAACTTGTAAACTTTTCTCAAGTTTCAACAAGTGTTAAACATGATCTCGATTTAACTTCAACTTGTAAACTTTTCTCAAGTTTTAAAAAGTGTTAAACATCATCTCGGTTTAACTTCAACTTGTAAACTTTTCTCAAGTTTCAACAGGTGTTAAACATCATCTCGGTTTAACTTTAACTTGTAAACTTTTTTCAAGTTTCAACAAGTGTTAAACATGACATCGGCTTGTGAAATTCCAACTCCCAAGCATCATTCTTCAGCCCTTTGTTCTATCGCACGTTGCAGGTGGATTTCAAAGCATTTTCATGTTTTTTTTACATAGGCTTCAACTTCCTTTTGCATGTAAGGCCAAGAGAATCCCTACGATATTGCTCTATGGGTAGGGGATCTGTCCCCTGCGTGGCTTCCACATACTCCTTTGTGGAAAAAATTCTTTAACTTAGGCCAAGCTCTTCTCTTCTCGGACTTAATCATCTAAGCCGAGATCTTGTCTTCTGGGATCTGGGATCTGCTTACTTAGGCTAAGCTTTTGTCTTCTCGTGTCCAGTATTATCTCAGCTTCGTTTCGGCGAACCATTTCTCTTCTCTTGTTTGGACGCCTTTGTCCCCGACGTGTCTTCCTCGGCTCTAGCATACTTTTCTGTCCTGGCCATCAGCTCCTCCATGCTTTTCGGCAATGTCTTTGCCAGTGATTTTCGAAGCAGGCAATCATCCTTCAAGCCATTTTTAAACGACATGACCGCCACCTCTTGGTTGCATCTTGGTATTCGGTTGAAAACCTCATAATATCTTTTGGCATAGGCCCTACGGCTTTCATCCTCGCCGATCTTCAGGGCCATGAGGGTGTCCACCCTCAATGGCTGTAGTTTGTTTGTCACGAACCTGACCACAAACATCTCGGCCAGGCCTTCCCAGATTTTCACAGTTCCTTTTGGCAACTTGTGAAACTAGTCCGATGCAATTTCCCCGAATGATGAGGGGAACACTTTGCAGAGCAACGGCTCGTTCCCAGAGTATAACGCCATCGCGTTCAGGTATAATCCGACGTGAAAGTTGGGGTCCGACTTCCCATCATATATCTGGAACCTCGGTATACTGAATCTCTTCGGGACCTCAACTTTGTCTAATTCTTCCGAGAACGGCGTTCTCGGCTTGATCGGGGAGGTTATGTCGGCATCTTGTTGCTTCCTCTGTAGGTGATCTCCTAGATCCTTTTTGGTTCGTCTAAGAGCTCGGCTATCTTCGGATTTCATCCTCTTTGGTGCACTCTTCTAGTGTTATCGTGAGTCCTTTTGGACCTTCCTCCACTGGTCGTATCGAAACAGGGTTCCTTCCCCTGAACATCCCGATGTTCTTTGGTGCAGGTTTCTTTTGTTCGACATGTCTTCTGGGATTCTCCATGCCCGATCTCCCGCGAAGGCCGGTGAGAATGTCCCTTGGTCCCGCCATGCTGAGGGACTGCAGGAACTATTTCCTACCCCCCTTTCTGGGCACCTTTCTTGGCCGCTAGAATCGGCGTATCTTGTAGCGGGAACGGTGGCTGCATGACGTTGTTCTGCATCATGAAATTGACGACCGTTTGCAAGTTTGCCAATTTTTCCGCCATTCTCTTTATCTCGTCGTCCCTCCGTAGGCATCTATCTTTCCATACCTGGAGGTTGTCCTCGTTATAATACCCACTCCGGTTCGATTTCTTCGGTACGCCGTCCTCCTGGCCGACGTCCCTTCCTCCGTGATTCTTATAACGAGTCTCTTCGTTGTAGTTGTCTTCTTCGACGTCAAGGTCAATATGTTTCCCACTCTCAGTAGGGGTGTCGTCCCCAACCTTTTCCTTATGTCTGTTGCTAGCCATCTATTCTCCTTTCTTTCCCACAGACGGCGCCAAATTGTGTGTGTCAATTTCCGACCACACTGCCAACTTAGTATTCAACTGGAGAACACCAGCAGAATAGATTAAGCCCAAACAACCTGCAACAGAAAGAAGAGATTCCGGCAGTGGCTCGTTCACCCGGGGGCACTCCGACGATCAAGTCAGTAAAATATCTCTCAAAGATAACCAATAGTGCTTAACTCACTAGACAGAGCATAAAAAACATACCTTAGATCCATGGGGGTGCCTCCCTTTTATAGCCAACACAATCCTAGTCCCAATAGGAGCCTAGCTCTAATGGACTTAGGATTACTACTAATCTTGGACTCCCAGTAGGATTAGGATAAACTCTCTAAGAGTCTCATCTTTACCCAAACTGAAGTCTTCTCCCATTCTAGGACTCTTGTTCCTTATCCGCTCATCTCGGATTCTGGTTTCTTCGCAGATAACCTCGGCCTAGCCTAGATGATCTCGGCGTCATGACCAGGATACGTGACACCTCGGCTGGCACTTCGGTAACACCTCGGCCACGTGTTTTCATTCAAAAATTATGTCCCCACAACACTTAAAAAAAAATCTCATATTTTGGTAAATATTTCTCTAACTTCTCACGGATTGATAATTCCCTAATTAGATTCATTAGATTCATCAGAAGAATATTATCTTTCTAATTTTCAAAGAATATGAATTTTTTTACATTAATTTTGTTTGACTAATATAATTCTTAATTAACTATAAAGAAATCTTAAAAGAAAAATATAATAATAAATTGCTACAAGTCATTTAGAAATAGACTATTTTAGTAACTTTTTGACTTTTTATGGAAATATGTGCAAAAAAGTAAAGAGAGTGATGTGACAACTTATAATAACTTTTTTACTAAAATTATTACTCCTCAAACGAGACCGTATATGATTTCTGATGACTTATCCTTATCTCTTTTCGATTTTTGTTACAATATTCACCTTTACAATAAATTTTTCATTTAGTTCAAAAAAAAAAGGGGGGGTTTGATTATAGATCCCTCACTGTCTAATTTATCTTTCAAAATGACAATAATTATATAGGTACTTTCAAAACCCTCTAATGTTTTAAAATTGTTTCTTTTAATATACTACCCTCATATTTATCAGCTCTCCTATTAAGTCATCCTCACAGCGTATTTCAAAGTAAAATTTTACTCTGAATCATAATAAATTTTACTCTGAATTAGAGTAAAATTTACTATGATTCAAAGTAAAATTTATATCATTAAGCAAATCACCATGTTTTTAACTAGAGTAAAATTTTACTGTTACAAAAAATAAAATATATATTAAATGAACGAACCAGAGTCAAATTTTATTAACAAATAAAAAAAAGCCTATTGAAAACAACAATCAATCTCTCTCTCTCTCTCTCTCTCTCGATTAATCTGTCTCTCTCTCTCTCACATTATTTGATTTCACATACAAAAACACACACACACACACACAGAAAATTACAACAAAAATAATGAAAAACGCACATGATGCACATAATGATATAGACTTGTATGTGAATAATGGTTACATAAAATGGAAATAAAGCACATGAAGTCGACAGAAGCAAACAACTAGACTCAACTAGTTTCGACAGAAGCAAACAACTAGGTGAGATCGTCATCGTCCTCGAGAAGTCAACGGGGATTGAAGCTATTGGAAAGGGGTTTTGGATCTCAGCCAGAACCACTGGGTGTCGTGGATCTCGGCGACGGTAGAGAAGAGAATTTTGATGAAGATGGTAAGGGAGATAAGGGACATGGAAAGGCTGTGGAGGGCCAAGGAAGAAGGAGCGGTAGTTACGGCGAAGGAGAAGGGAAAGGTGGAAGTAAAGGAAGAGAGAGAAAGTGATGTAGAAGGAGATGGTGGAAAGATTTAGTTGAGGGTATAATGGTCTGATAAAATATTTAAATAATAAATTTTATCCTTTATACAAGACTTTATAATTATGAGGGGGTTTTGAAAGTATAATTTTTTTTTTCTTGATCCTTTTAACAATAAAAGGAAGGTAACGAGGGTTTATAAACAAATTTCCCCCCAAAAAATTATTCATTGTTCCTAAAACATAATGTGAAATTAAGTCATTTATATTGGGCACAAATCAACAATTTTATTATGGAGTGTTTTGAGAAGTTGACAAAAATTTGACTTTTTAATTTTTTTTAGCCTATTTTATCTTTTTATAAGTAAAAAATATAAGAAATTATGTGATTTAAATTAAATAAAAAGGTAAAAGTTGACTTTTTATCTTCCTCCCAGAAGACCCCTATATATCCCGTCATATATGATGGGTCCACTAGCAAGCATTTCTATGGCCGACCTAGTTATTCATTATTGATCAATTTTAATCACTTCTAGCACAGGTGTGACTGACCATAAGGATTTATTTGTCTATCATTAAAAATAAATAAAATAGAACACAAATCTATCTATCTATTATATAAAGAAAATGAGATTTCTATCCCATAAGTCTGGTAGAAACTCTAATATCTCAATCTTAATTTTTTAATTTTTTAATTTTTTTTTTTTAAAAAAAAACTTAGCATTATTGATTTCTCTCAATCTACAAGTCTTTTTGACTTCTCACATAGCTATTGCTACACCCTTTTCAACTTTTCTCATAAACTATGGTTAGTGATGGGATTGTTAAATTATTTTTATAAAAAATCTAAAAAAAATAATTTGTATATTAAAAAAATATCTAAAACAAATATAATTTTTTATTAAATCTATCTATCTATCTATCTATATATTATATAAGTAAAATGAGGTTTCTAACCATAGTCTTGTGCGAGCTCCAATATCTTTAATTAAAATTTCTAATTTTTTGATTTTAAATAATTAAAAAAATCCTCTATAGTTTTTATTCTGGAAAAAAAAATATATATATATATATTTAATGTCTTTAGATTTATGACTTTCAAATAGAAAGTATATCAAATATATAAAATAAAAAATAGAAAATGTACTAATCCATTTTAAAATTCAAATTTGAGGGGCACTAAATATAGAAAGCACTCTATTAATTTAAATTTAAAATTATAATGATTTATCCCATAATATCTAGGTTTTAAATAATAATCTATTCTATGATTTATCTATATATCTATATACTATTATAATTACAAAATATTGTCATTTCATTAAGATTGAAATTTGTAATTCTTTTTTCTCATTTTTTTTTATTTTGTTTAATTTTTTGTTAATACGTGTTATAATATGATTGGTCTATAAATTAATTTTATATTCTTAAAATAAAATTTCAAATTTGGATTCTTACTTAAATTATGTTACTATAATTGGAATAAGATCAATATTTATTCCTTAAATTTTGCATCCTTTAATTATAAAATAAAATTTCAAATATAAATTCTTCTTCAAATTATATTACTACAATTAGAATTGGATCAATATTCACACGTGTCATAATATTATTGGTCTAAATATAATTTGTTTTAAATACATGTGTTCAAATTATTAATCGCTATTAATTTTTTTTCTTTTTGCAATTCTTTTTGTTATGTTTTCTTTTTTTAAATCTTTTTTGTGTAAAAAACACAACAAAAATTACATCTAAAAAAAATTCTCATATTTTGGTAAATATTTCTCTAACTTCTCACTGACTGATAATTCTCTAATTAGATTCATCAGATGAATATGATCTTTCTAATTTTCAAAGAATATGAATTTTTTTACATTAATTTTGTTTCACTAATATAATTCTTAATTAACTATAAAGAAATCTTAAAAGAAAAATATAATAATAAATTACTATAACTCGTTTGGAAATATGCTATTTTAGTAACTTTTTGATTTTTTACGAAAAAATATACAGAAAAGTAGAGAGAGTGATGTGACAACTTATAATAACTTTTTGACTGAAATTGTTACTCCCCGAGACAGTATATGGTTCCTAATGACTTATCCTTATCTCTTTTCGATTTTTATTACAATATTCACCTTTACAATAAATTATTCATTCAGTTCCAAAAAAATAAAAATAAATTATTCATTATCCCCGAACCACAATGTGAAATTAAGTCATTTATATCGGGGACAAATCAACAACTTCATTATATATCCCGTCATGATATATGATGGGTCCACTAACAAGCATTTCTATGACCGACCTATTTATTCATTATTGATCAATTTTAATCACTACTAGCACAAGTGTGACTGACCATAAGGATTTATTTGTTTATCATTAAAAAAAAAGAAAAAAATAGAACGCATACAGAGTACTTAATAAATTTTACTGTGAAACGCTAAATAATTTTTAAGGCTTCATTTGGCAAGGAGGTTTGGGACTATTTTAGTTACAAAAGACAAAATAGGTTATTTTAGCCACAATAAACAAAAGATCATATACACTTTTCTCTCACAAAAAAATCAAAAAAGTCAAAAAATCCTTCCCAAATCAAACTTTTTAGTTGAGGTTAAAATAACTAAAAAAGTTAAAAAACCAAAAAATCAACCCACTTCCAAATGGGAGATAGGAAGGTGGATGTTGCCAAAGGACACCATGATTATAATAAAGGGCAGAAAAAACTTGCAAGTAGTCCACGCACGTGATGGATAATTAATTCATACAATTTGACTAACTACCAATTTGCAAAACAATAATAATAATCTAATGACTAAAAAAGAATTCAATAATTCATATGGTTGACCGAAATCAACGACCAAGAATAAAGTATTCAATTTAAAACATAATAAAAAATAGAATAAATTATAGCGACACTTTTTAAGATTTCTATTTAATACAAATCCTCTTCATATTTAAAAAATTACACTTATTCCTTATCAGATTAAAATGACATATTTGTCTCTTAACCTTTATACATATAAAATAATAAAACAATACAAATATTTTATTCATGTCATTTCAAAGAAAATAACAATCTTCTTCTTTAATTGGCAAAAAAATGAATTTTTTATTGTTTGTATTTTTTTATTTTTACTGAAATTTTTAAATATTTTAAGTAATTTTTTTATTATTTAAATACATCTAATGTAGATATACCTAAGAAGTATAATATTTTGTGATTTTCATTTAAATTCACTAAATACAAAAATATAAAAGTACAAAAATTTAATACATTATTTTATTTTGTTGTATTCAATGAATTTTTTAAAAGTTTTTTTTGTACAAATTTTATACTTTTTAAATATATCTAGACTAAATTGATCTAATCTAGATATAATGGTAGAAATAAAAATGAAAAATTATATTCATATATAAAATTTTATAAAAAATATCATAAATATGTTGGGACAGTGGTATTGTTGTAAATATAAATCATGTTTATAGTGTTTTGTTTTAAAGTAAAATGTTATAATTAAGCTATATCATTGTGTTTAAAAATTTTATATAAAATTTAAGTTTATATATTATTTCTCAATAAGATTATGTTTAGATAAAATTTAATGATAGAAAATTATAGAATATAATCATATTATGATAGGAAAAATGACAAAATGATCATTTAAATTTTTTTAAAGTATGACATTAACCATTCACAAGATAATTCATAATAAAATTATAATATTATAAATTTAACAGAGAAGACTATAATTTTTTAAATATAAAAAGAGAATTTATATTAAACAAAAATATCAAGTCGGTATAATTTACCCTTAGAAAATGACAATAATGTAAAAGCACCTGTTACGTGACCAAGTATCCAATGCTGCTGTATTTGATTGAGTTTTGATCTTTGATAAACTTGACTGATTTGATTGTATTTTGGAGATCAGGGTTTATTTGGGCTATGTTTACCATTCTTTTTTTGGGTTAAAATAATTATAAAAAGGTAAGATAAGTTTTTTAACTTAATAAGATAAAATATCATATTTAAATCATAATAATTTTATTTTTTCTCTTATAAAAATAAAAAAAAAAATCAAAAAATCTATCATAAATGTGACTTTTTAACTTCAAACTAAAATAACTAAAAAGGCAATTCACATCTCAAACAAAGACTTATACTTTTATAAATGGTGAACCGACATTGCAGTTGTTGTCGACCAAAATAAATAAATAAATAAAGAATAAATTGGTGTAACTCTAATTCTTATATTAAAATTATTCAATAAAAAGTATACTTTTATATTTATGATCTATTTGTTTTAAAAGAAAATATTTTTTAAAAATAATTTTTGAAAAATATTTTTCAAAAAAGAATTTTCATAGAAAATATTTTTTTTTATGTTTGGTTGTGTTGTTAAAATTAATGTACTAATGATTGTATTAGTGGTGGTGACAGTGGCAATGATAAAGTGGAGGTGGCAGTGAAACCCCTCTGCTGCACTTATTGAGAGAGAGAGAGAGAGAAAGAGAGAGTTTCAGACTTAGGGTTTGGAGGAGGAGAAGAATAAAAAGATTGAGAACAATAGAAGGTGTTTGTGGTAGTGGGAAGATAAGAAGAGGTTGGGATGGAGGCGGTGGTGGAGGCGGAGACAGGCGGTAGTGGTAGTGTTCTAGTGAAAGGGGTTGAAAATGATGAGTGAAATGAGAAATTAAGGTTTGTGTTTTTTTTAATATTTATTTTTAGTTTGAGTGCTTTTTAATAATTTTAGTTAGAGTTAAAATTGTAATAAAATTTATTAAAAGTTGTGGCGTGTAATGAGATAGAAAAGTGGTATAAGTAGAATTACTCAGATAAAACAATTATATATATATATAGAGAGAGAGAGAGAGAGGCCAGGGAACTGGAGGAAGGAGAGGAAGGCGACAAGGATTAGGAGTGTAAAAATGGTCCGTGGGTGGCCCGAAACCCGCTCACGGCTTGGGGTGGGCCCGGCCTATTTAGGCCCGAGCCCAACCCGAAACCATGGGCTTGGCCCTTCATTTTAAAGTTCGATCCATCAGCCCACTTAAGGCCCAGCCCGAGCCCAGACTCAGTGTCTTTTTTAGTAGAAAATAATAAAATTTTGATAGAAAAAATTTAAAAAAACCAAAATAAATGTTCAAACTTGGCCTAAGCCAGAGCCCAAGCATCGGCCTGCCCAAGGTCCAAATACCCCCTGGGCCTGGGCCTGGGCCTGGGCCTAATTTTATGGCCTGTGGACCGACTCGGCCCAAATTTTAGTGGGAACCCGCGAAATCCAATATGGGCTGGGCCAAATTTACACTCCCCTAACAAGAATAGTGGCAAAGAATGATTTTGACATGGTTGAGCATATAAGAACATTAGAATGAGGGGTTTTGATTGGTTAAAAGTGAGAGTGCATATGAATTGTCTATTTTGTTTTTAAACAAAAAACATGTGTTGTTGATATGTGTATTTTTTCCCTAATTCATTAACTCTTGTTATTAATTAGATTAAATTCAGACTCATAAATTAAGATTAAGAAAAAAAGTTAACAATTAAAATTATAGGGACCAAAATGATAAAAAAAATAGATTACAATGACTACCAATATAATTTATTCTAAAAATTATTAATAGTAGTAATATCATAGGTTTTGGTATACACAGCGGTGGAGCCACATGGTGCCTAGGAGGGTCACGTGCCCCATGGATTTTTCTTTTTTCTTTTTTTATACATATATATAAAATTTTAAACAAAAATAATATTTAGAATAAAATGTCAAGGGCTTTTTTAAATTTATGAAAACAATAGTGATTGTTTTATTGAAATGAAGTAATTACAAGAAATTATATTTTTATGTATGAAAATTTTCTGAAAAAATTTCAATATAAAAGTAATATCCATTATATTATTATTGATATGCAAATATAATTCATCTCACTATATATATGTAAAAATTATTAGAGTGTTAGTTATATTTGCATGTGGAGTTCACCATTCATATGTTGATTTACTATTGATTGATGATATCATATGTCAATAATGACGTGATATCACTATTATAGGAAATTTTTACTCAAATTTTGTAAAAATTTGAATTACCTTACCATTATATAATTTATTTTAAGACGTAAATATATGACTTTTTTACATTATCCATGATACACTAGTTACGCGCATTACTTTCTTTTTGATTTTACTCGAAGTTAATTGTAAAATGTTATGTGAAATACTTTTGTAATAATTTACTTAAGTTTTTATACTTAATATTAATTCAAAAATTATTATTATCTTCTTACTGTTGGTTATGGGAAATTTTTTTTTAATTGTAATCAATAAATGCCCTTTCTGATTTAATTTTCTGGCTCCGCCACTATATACACATCTTGTAATGAAATATGCATTTATCTCCTAAACTTAAAATCTTACTTTCATTTGTAGAAATAGATTTTTCTTCTTCTTCTTATCAATAGATAGGAGCATTTACAATATAAAGAGAATTGCAATGAGATAAACATAATTCAACAGATATATAAGTCTTTACAATTAACTATTAGTCTTACAACAACCTAAAAGCAAGTCCATGATTAAAAAAAAAAAAAAAAAAAAAAAAAAAAAAAACACAACAAAATTCATTATAAGAAAAAAATTACCAATCTTTACCTTTAGTAATGACTGATCTCTTGACTTCCTAAATAAAAGAGTACAAAATTAACTAACTGAGTTAGCTTGATTAATTATATAAAATATAATTTATTCAATATTTTATTTGATATTTATAAACTTGTTCAAATATATATATATAACAACAATGATAGGTGGTCTGAAAATTTATGACTCGAATGGCTTGAAACGCTCAACACGACGTTATTTTGAGTGTAAAACGACGTCGTTTTGACACATTCGAGCAATTCGAGTCACACAAATTCGAGCCACTAAATATTTTTCTATATATAATTGTAGCAATAATGGAAGAGATGATAGAGAAGCATATATGGTTTAAATTTTGTGAAGGAATGAAATCAAACATTTGAAATATTGAGAAGTTTGATCATATTTGGGCCTATAAGTTTGACTAAAAATGTTCGTCTCCAACTACCCCTTCTTCAGCCCTCCACCGCAATTTTTGAGTCGTCATGCGGCTACTAAACGACAACCCCAATGCTCTCTCTCTCTCTCTCTCTCATGTTTCTAAAATAGCATGATATGGTTCCTTTCATATTCTTATCGTTCATATTTTTTTATTTTATTTTTTAGCTTCTATTCTAAGTTTATAATAATAATTTAAACCGTTATTTTTATAAATTTTATGACAAAAATCATCTGTATTTTATTGAATATCAATGAATATATATAAATTATTTTTCATTTTATAGAATGAAATATTTAAATTTAAACTCATAATTACTTTTCATTTTAAAAAAATAAGATATAATTTATTCATATATCTAGTGATATCTGATTAAACTATTTTTTTGCATAACTCATCTAAATTATTGAAATTACGAGATGAACAGTTTAGATTATTGATGTGAGCCTAAAACGAAAAATATAAAGGATAAAAGTATGAAGGGAAGTCATTCCCAAATAATAGTCCAACTACAAACTCTATTGGTTGTTATATCTTAATTTGAAAATTTAATATACATATATATATATGTATATATTTTTTAAATTTAATTTGTTTATTGTTTGGTTAATTTTGAATTAATTTCATAGAAATCAAGTTTGAGTAGATTGGCAGTTTATACAGTGCTAAAGTGTATTTATCTAACTTAACCAAAAAAATTGAAGAATTTTAAAATATATACTCAGATTTGATTTGTTTATGTAATGAATTAATTTATAATTAGTTTTTAATGAACTAAATAAGACTCAAAATTGAATAACTTGATTCATTTTATAACTTTATTGATAATATATTAAAATATTGAAATATTTTATTACTTGAGCTAATCAAAGGACATTCAAATATAATAATGTGGTATTTTAAAAAGATGGTAAAAAGTAACTTTTTTTGCTTTTAACCAAGCTTTTTGGGAGTGATTTGGGAAGTTGGTAAAAAGTTTTTTTTTTTTTTGGATTAATATTTGTTTATGGTGTCACATCACACTAAAATGACTAAAATACCCTCACTCAACTTAAAAAAATTACATTTTACCAAAACCCACAAGATGTAAACATTAAGGGGACTTACGTAATTTTTCAACTTACTTTTTGACACTTTCCAAATGAGCAAAAACGCAACTTGACATTTTGCTCAGCCACAAAACGCGACGTTTTTCTCCGATTGCCAAAAGAACCCATTGTCATAAATACCTCCAAAAAAATAGTACTAACAAAAAACAAGCACATGATGCAATGATGGTAATACTGCATTCATTTTGATGGAGTGTATAGGGCACATCTATGCAGTATTGCATTTATGCATTTTCTAAAATATATCTTCTTTCTTAACCAATTTAAGATTCAAATATAATTTTGTGACTCATTTGGCAGCACTATAAATAAGTTAATTATTAATTTGTTAACTTATTTAAGTTAAATCATATCTTTAGTTTTTTTTATATATTTTTATAATAAGTAAAAAATTAATTTATAAATCATACTCAATTCAATCTAAATAGTGGAGCATATTCTTGGATTTACACCCATGACATTAAAGGCCGCATATTTTGGCCTTTTTTTGGGTGACCAATGATACATAAGTTTAAATTTAAAACTCTAACAAGAGCTATAAGAAGGTGGTCAAATAAAAAAAACAGAAAAAAAAAATCAAAATATCAAATCAGTGAGTGGGTCCCTCACCTATTAGAGTTTTTTTAGAACTCTTGATTTAAAACTCGCAAAGATTTTGTCATTTTTTTACTTTAATTTATTTTGACTCACATTACTTCTCTATTTTTTACATATTTTTTTTAAAAAATTAAAAAATTAATTTTTAACTAACTTTCTAAAATAACCCTTTATAAAAGTGTGGATTCAGAGACAGTTTGGCAACTTCATTCAAAAAAAGTCAAGTTTTGACTTAATAGATTCAAAAAAGGTTATGAGTTTGTCATCAGTTTTTAAAAAATCAAATTTTTATTAACAAAAAATTATAATTTTTATTTTCAAAAAAAAGATCACTTTTTAAACAATTTATTAAATATATCAACTTTTTTAACTTTTAAAGAAGCAAAAAAAAAAAAAAAAAAAAAAAAACCAAACCCAAAAGACCACTCATAGCCTCCGTCTATCCCTCCTCTCCTCTCTTAGCAAGACAATCCTCATATTGACTGCTATCATTTCCATATATTGGACATATTTATCTTTTGGGCAAATTATATATATCCCTTGAGATTTGGCTAAATTATAGATATTTCCTGAGGTTTAAGAAATTATAAATTTCTTCCTGAATGTTATATTTACATAACAAATTATGGGGTGGGATGTAAATACAAATTGTTATGAAAATACATAAACTTCAGGGGACAAATTATGGGGTGGGATGTAAATACATAAACTTTAGGGGACAAATTGTTATGAAAATACAAACCTCAAGGGGCGGGATGTAATTTCCGAAACCTCAAGAGGGTATTTGTAATTTGCCCTTATCTTTTATAAAGCAATGTCCTATTATTTGAAGCATCAATAAAATGATTTCCCATTATAATTGTTAAGGAAATAAAAAAAAATATATATATTATGAATCCTAAATAATTTATTAAAATTTTCACATGGGTTTAAGACTCACACAAATTTACATATGTATAAGTTCTACACATGAAAAATTTAATAAAATATTTAATAATTTATTTAGAATTCCTAACATTATTCGAAAATGTTAATTTCTTCTCAGCGAAAAAGAGGTTGTTAATAAAAGTGACATCATAGGTTTGAAATAATGTTGTCTTTGAAACATAATCGCTTTCTTCTAGCAAAATGTAGACTAAACGAATCTTTTACCGACTCAAATAAAACACGTGTCGTGACACATTCAATGAATGTTGATTTCTTTACTTTTTTTAATTTTTTTTAATTTAATTTTTTCTTGATAAAGTCTTACTTATAAGTTATAACTAGCTGAATGAATTCTTTACCAGCTCCCACAAAGCACGTGTTGTTTTATTATTTTATATAAAATCAAAATGGATTTAGTCTATAGTCAAAGAGTAATCGGATATAATAATTTGGTAAATTTATAATTAATTTTTTTTTTTCAGCTTAAATTTTGAAAATGTGAATTTTGGATTATTGTATCTTGACAATATTTAGGGTTTATTTGGGAAATTAAAATTTTATTAAAAAAATTAAAAAGTCACTAAAAAAATTAAAAAACAAATTTCTTTTGATTCATACAAAAAAAAAGAAGTCAAAGATTTATTTCTATTAATTCTATTTGTTACACGTTTTTTTTTTGTACGAAGTCAAAAAAATTACATACATATTTTTTAATTAAAAATTTCAAAAATCATTAAAATAGTCATTCTCAGACGAGCTCTTATAGTTTGGTAAAACTTTAAAGTTTTCAATTTGTGGGGATGTATTTTCTGAGTACCAACACGTGGCCGAGGTGACATCGAAGTGTCAGCCGAGGTGTCACGTGTCCTGGACAAGATACCAGAATGATCTCGGCGAGGCCGAGGTTATCTGCGAGAATACAGGAATCCGGGATAAGCGGATAAGGGACAGGAGTCCTAGAATGAAGAAAGACTGCAAGATGGATATAGGTAATGCTCTCAGGGAGTCTATCCTTATCTCTGGAAGAGTCCAAGGTAAATCCGGAATTAGAGTCCATAGAAGTCAGACTTCTAGTGGGACTGGGAGGGAGTTAAGCTATAAAAGAAGGGCACCCCCGGCGGGTCTAAGGTACGCAATTTTAAGCCTTGAGCTTTACTTTACGCATTGTATTATCTTTGAGAGATACTGACTTGATCGTCGGAATGCCCCCGGGTGGAAGAACCACCGCCGGAGCCTTTTCTTTCTGTGCAGGACATCAGGGTGCCATCTATTCTGCCTGTGTTCTACAGCTGAATCACTAAGGAGGGCAGTGTGATCGGAAACTCACTCACACAATTTGGCGCCGTCTGTGGGAACGAAAGACGAATAGATGGCCAGTAACGCACAACAAGAAAAGGTTGGGGACGATGCTCCCGCAGGGAGCAACAGGCCTATCAACCTTGACACTGAAGGAGACAACCACAACGAAGAAACTCGTGATCAGAATCACGCAGAGAAAAACGTCGGCAAGGAGGGCGACACTTCAAAGAAGACAGACCAAGGCAGATACTACAATGAAGATAGCCTCCAGGTATGGAGGGATAGGTGCCTACGGAGGGATGAGGAAGTAAAAGAGATGGCAAACAAATTGGCAGACCTTCAATCGGTTGTCAATTTCATGATGCAAAATAACGTCATGCAGCCGCCATACCCGCTGCAGGACACACCAATGCCAGCAGCAAACACCCAGAAGAAGGGGCAGAAAGTAATCCCCGAAGCCCCTCAGCACACGAGGAGTGGAAGACACTCTCACCGACCTTCCAGGGAAGTCGGCCAAGAAGAACCGAGAAGAGAAGAGTCCCGAAGGACATATCACGAGAAGGAGGCAGACCCCAAAGAACATCGGCATGTTCAGGGGCGGGTATTGTGTTTCGATGCATCCTGCGGGGAAGGATCGAAAAGAGGCCACCATGAGGCCGAGAGTAGTGTGCCGAAAAGGCTGAAGTCCAAAGACAGCCGGGCCCCAGGGAGAAGTAAAGAAGACTTGAGAAATTACCTCAAGAGGAAGCAAGAGAATGCTGGAGTCGAAGTAACCTCCTCGGTTAAGCCGAGGACACCATTCTCGGTGGAATTGGACAGATTCGTCGCGCCGAAAAGATTCAGTATGCCGAGGTTCCAAATATATGATGGTAAGTCGGACCCTAATTTCCATGTTGGACTATTTTTGAATTCAATGGCATTATATAGCGGGAACGAGCCGTTGCTCTGCAAAGTGTTCCCTTCATCCTTCAGGGAGATCGCATCGGATTGGTTCCACAAATTACCAAAGGGGAGCGTGAAGACTTGGGAAGGCCTGGCCGAGATGTTTGTGGCCAGGTTCATCACAAACAAACTGCAGCCATTAAGGGTGGATGCATTGATGGCTCTGAAGATAGGCAAAGATGAAAGCCTTAGGACCTATGCAAAGAGGTACTATGAGGTGTTCAATCGAATACCTGAGTGCAACCAGGAGGTGGCGGTCGTGTCTTTCAAGAACGGCCTGAAGGATGACTGTCCACTGCGGAAGTCTTTGGCAAAGACATTGCCAAAGAGCATGGAAGAGCTCATGGCAAGAATCGAGAAGTATGCCAGAGCCGAGGAAGATACATCGGGAAATAAGGAAACAAGGCCAGAAAAAGGCAACGGCTCGCCGAAGCGAGTCCGAGGTAACAGTGGACCCAGCAAACAGGAGACAGAGTTGAAGGCTAAGCAAGCAGTGACAATGGTGTTCCGAATTCCACTCCACAAAGTCCTTGATCAAATTCGAAATCAGCCCTACTTCAGAACGCCGGCAAGGGCACCAGGAGAATTTATGGGAAGAAACCTCGGTAGGCGTTGCGCTTACCACAACGAGGAGGGGCACCCAACTCAGGGTTGCAGAGCCCTTAAAGCACACTTAGAAGATTTGGTGAGGCAAGGCCATCTGAGAGACCTTGTAGATGAGGCCAAAACAAGGGAAGAACAGGCACGATTGCCTCAAGCACCAGCAGCCCCGCCTCCCCCAGCGCAGCAACCACAGGCAGGCGGACCCCGGGTGGTTAATGTGATCCACTCAAAAGTGAATGAAAACGACATACGGGGGGAGACACAGAGGGTAAAACACCTGCAACACGTCAACCAGGTCGGACTGAAAAGACCTCGGCCTGAAGAGTGCCAAGGACCGATGATAGCCTTCACAGAAGCCGACCTAGATATGGTCCAACACCCGCACAATGATGCCTTGGTAGTATCCCTCCAGGTTGGGGAGTGCCAGGTGAAACGCATCCTGATTGATTAAGGCAGCTCTTGCGACATCATGTATGTCAGATGTTACAAGGAGTTAGGCCTTCACCCTGATGACATGGAACAGTCAAATGGCCCGATGGTCGGCTTCAATGGAACGCCGACATGGCCATTAGGCGCAGCAAGCTTGGAGGTACAGGCTGGCACGAAGAAGATCAAGACAGAATTCCTTGTGATTGACACGCCCTCGCCTTACAACATTATCTTGGGGAGGCCGTGGTTGCATGCAATGGGGGCAGTTCCCTCAACATTACATCAGCTGCTATGGTTCCCAACAGAACATGGGATTGAGGAAGTCAGAGGAGATCAGTTGCAGGCAAAAAATTGCTCTATGGCAGCAATGAAATTAACCTGCAGCATTCGGGAACCAGAGAAGGCAGAAGTTGAAAAAGAGGACATGAAGGTCCTAGATGATGTCGGCAAGGAGCCGACCGAGAAAAGTGAAGAAGCACTAAAGAAAATCCTCGTCCAGGAGGGCGATGAGGAACGATTCTTTCTTCTCGGCACAGGATTAGCCGAAGAAGAGGAAAGGGAACTGGAAGCCTAGATCATGGAACACTTGTAAATTAAAGTTTTTTTTTATCATTAGATGTTGGTTGACTTTTTGCCGATATGATCAATGAAATCTTACCAGAATTTCCCAGAACTTATTAAACTATGCATAATGTTGTTTTTTGAATAATGAGAACCCAAGTGGAACTTAGGTTCACATTGGGGGCAGATAGAAGACAGTAATGCCTAGCCAAAGTTAAGCCGAGATGTTTAACCGTGGTTAATCTAAGATAAAGTTTAACCGGAGTTGAACAGAAATTATGCTTGACCGAAGTTAAGCCGAGATAAATTCCTTATCTTTACTTGTTGAAATTTGTAGCAATTTACAAGTTAAAGTTAAGCTGAGATAAATTCCTTATCTTTACTTGTTGAAATTTGTAGCAATTTACAAGTTAAAGTTAAGCTGAGATAAATTCCTTATCTTTACTTGTTGAAATTTGTAGCAATTTACAAGTTAAAGTTAAGCCGAGATAATTGTTTATCTTCACTTGTTGAAATTTGTAGCAATTTACAAGATGAAGTTAAACTAAGTTTATTGATTCAGACTCTTGTTAAAACTTGAGAAAAGTTTGCCTGATAAAACTGTATATGCTTTATACTTGTTTACAGGTGAAGTTCTTGCCGAAATAAATCTTCGGGTAAACATACCCGAGGTATTTTTGCCCAAGGAAATTGCACAAAGAAAGAAGAAGTATGTAAGTCATACAAACTATTCTGAGTATAGAACCATGCAGAAGCAATCAAGAGAAATTAAAGACTGAAGTATTTAGAGAAAAACGGTTGCAGTTGCATATCATTAAGGCACATCAGCCATAGAAGAAAACTTGTATTGTTCAGAAAACAAAGTACAAAAGACAAAAGGAAAAAAGCTATGCTTCTTCAGCCTCAGCAGATGGTTGGACAAGGGCCTCGGAGGACTCTGGGAGAACCACCTCGGCATCTTTCTCTACAGATTGTTGGGCTAATACCTCAGAGGATTCTGGAAGAACCACCTCGGCTTCTTTTTCTGCCGCAATCTCGGCATCGATTTCTACAAGTGTTTTACTGAGACTTTTTTCAGCCAGGAGAAGGTCGGATGATAACTGCCCTGGCTCAGCCTCCTTGGACACCTCCTCAGTCTCATCATCTTGGGTTAAGTCCATGATTTGATCACCCCGAGATAGAGACTTGGACTCATTGGTATCCTTGGGCTTCCTTACCAAGGCTTCATCATCATTTTTGTCTTCATCCTCATCTTCAGCCTGGGATTCAGATCCAGCTTCCTCCTCAGTCTGACTTAGAGGAGGGGGAGAAGGAGGAAATGGCAAAGGAATAGCTTTGGCCTTACGCCAGGGCGAATCAACAGGAAGATCAAGTTTTTTGGCTAAGGACATCTAACCAAGGGAAAAGCCCCTGTTGCATGCCTGCTTAACTTGTAACTTGTAATCTTCAGTGACATCAGCCACACCCTGGGCGTAAGCCTTTTCGTCGGCTTCTTTAATTTCAGCCGACTTCGTGGCCAAGGCTTCGGCAAGCTCCTTCTCGGCCTGAGCTGCTTTCTCCTCAGCATCTTTCTTTTGAGCCTCGGCAACATTCTTAATGGCCTCTAAAGATTTAGCCTTTTCTTCAGCAAGTGTTTGGGCTTTAGTAGCAGCCTCGGCCTGATCTTCTAATTTCTTCATTTTTGCTTGAAGACCTTTATTTATCTTTTGAAGGCCTGCAAACTCCTTCTTCAAATCATTTAGTTTCTCCCTAGTCTCAAAAGATTGCATAGAGAAGGAGTGTGCATGCTGGACCGCCTAAAAGAAACACAGAAGCAAAAAGTTATTACAGAACTCTACAAGTATGGAGAGATAAAGACAAGAACTAGTCAACAAGTAAAAGACACTTACTTGAACGCAACGTTGGAGCATGAAGGCGTAATTTTCGAACTCACTCATCTCGGCGTTCTTTTCAAGATCGCCTGGGAGAAGGAGGGCTGTGCTTAGTGCAACGCCAATGTTTATGTCATCAGCGCTGTCACTAGCCAAGACTGGCTTGTTCTCCAGAGTGATTGCAGGTGTCCAAGGGACATTGGGCACTTTGGATTTTGAAGTTGTCCCAGAAGAAGACTTCGGCCTCTTTGATTTTTGTGACTCTGCTGGTTGAGTTTCAGCAGACCTTTTTGCCGAGGAGGAAGCATTCTTCATGTTCTCGGCCAGTTGAGAGATGGGTACAGCATCCTCGGCTTCAGCTTCAGTAGCCTTGGTCTTTGGCAGAGCCTTCTTTATTCGTTTCGGTTTTGGTGGGGGCATCGACTGGGTTGGAATGGCATCAACATCATCTGGTAGGTCGGCCAGAAGATCTTGGGCGACAGGTCTTGGGCGAACCATTTCGGCAGTTTTCACAAGTCTACGTCGGCGTTTTCTTTCGGGAATTGGTACCAAATATGGTGCTGAGGTGGAAGGCTGATCGGTTGGGTCGGATGTGGACCCCTGATCTGTTCGGGATGAAGCAGCAGCTTGAGTTGTAGCGGTAGCACGAGAAAGGCTTTCTTTCTTCTTTCGGGGAACGTCGGGCAAAGTGGATTTGTATGATGGAATGAAATTCAGTACCCGTGGGGCTTTTCGTTTGTCAATTGGCAGATCTAGTAACTTCTTCAAATCCTTGCCCAGAAAATAGGACTGGCGAAAGCTCTTTGGTGGTTTGCGGACGTCTGCAAAAAAGAAGACAACATTAAAAACAGGCAAAATTCTGAAGACTTAAAAGGAAACAAGTAAGTAATTGATAGTGGGTTCTTACTCTTGCCCTCTTTAATAGTTCGAGGAAGAGGGTATAAATGGACTTCTTCGTCTGGGCCGAATTCCCAATTTCCAGAAGCAATAAGATAATCGTCTCCAGCCCCTTTGTTGGAGTCTGGGAGGTCGGCTACGATTTTAAATTCGGTAGACCTCGGCTTGAGGTAATAGACAAAGCCTTTTTCTTTTAAGTCCAGGGCGCACATAGTATAGCAGTATTGGATATCGGCGAGAGTGATTCTAACATTCTCCTGCCGAGCTAACGCTATGATACCATTAAGAGTTCTGTAGGAATTGATGGTGAGTTGCATAGGGTTCAGTGTGTAGTAGTGAAGAACTTCACGAAAGAGGGGATTGAGTGGGAGCCGAAGTCCGCATTCAACAAAGGCTACAACAGGGAAGGGCATTGTATTGTCTGTAGGCATGATGGAATCATCATCCCCAGCTAGCCTAAGGTGGACGTCCTCAGGAATAGAGAACTCTTGCCTAAAGTATTCGAGTTTGGTTGGGGTGTTTACCCTATGACGCCACATTCCCATGGTTCTGGTATAAAGGTATTTGACTTCAGAAGCAGAGTATTCTTAAAGAAATACTAGCACCTCGGCTTAAACCTAGGAATATACTGGTAAGGATTGTTCCAGTTTTTCCTAAGAATTGAAGGTTCTATAAGCAAACCCCAAACCTAAATCTACGAAAACAAAGATTGGAGGCACGGATCTGGCAAAGGTGCAAAAGAGCAGAAAGTAAAGACGAAGTTTCAGATTCAAGAACACAAAAGGTGGAAGATCAAAAACAGTGGTGAAATAGTGTCAGTGTGTAAACACATGAAATGAGACGCATTCAGGAGAATGATTCGCGCAAATAAACGCTTAAGTAAAGCAGTAAAAGCAGGCAAATCCAGGGATAATCAAGAACTGGAAAAGAAAGAACAGTTGCTTACCAGGAAAAGTGACGCCAGAATGAAATTTGCCGAGGACAGACGACGGATGAAACAATAACGAAAGTTTAGAAAGAGGAGAAGGGAAGACAGTCGTAGAGCTTGGAGCTTGAAGCAATGGCGGTTTCGGAGAAGAAAGTTTAGAGAGAGAGAAAACAAGAAAGTCAAATGCAAAAGTGAAGAGCCAAAAGAGAGGCAAAAAGTTTTCTCAAAATTTGAAACGGCGGCAAAACGGAAGCATTTAATGCGCCTGGGGTAACGCGAACGTCAGACGGCGTAAACAGATAAAAGGCGGCTCGCGAGCGCGTCACAGGCACGAGCCAATAGAGACAGAACGCGTAAGCAAATCGGTTAGAAAGTAATGCATGACAGCTCGTGCGCGTGAAAGAGTTTACTGGAGTTCTTGTTCTCCGAAGAGAACATGTCGGGTTAAAAATAAATGATCTCGGCTGGGAAGTTCTCGAGCGGATGTTCAGCAAGAGTACCAATGTAGGTTCCATCACCTCAGATGGCCGAGGTAATAGAACCTAGGGGGCAGTTGTGGGGATGTATTTTCTGAGTACCAACACGTGGCCGAGGTGACACCGAAGTGTCAGCCGAGGTGTCATGTGTCCTGGACAAGATACCAGAATGATCTCGGCGAGGCCGAGGTTACCTGCGAGAATACAGGAATCCGGGATAAGCGGATAAGGGACAGGAGTCTTAGAATGAAGAAAGACTGCAAGATGGATATAGGTAATGCTCTCAGGGAGTCTATCCTTATCTCTGGAAGAGTCCAAGGTAAATCCGGAATTAGAGTCCATAGAAGTCAGACTTCTAGTGGGACTGGGAGGGAGTTAAGCTATAAAAGAAGGGCACCCCCGGCGGGTCTAAGGTACGCAATTTTAAGCCTTGAGCTTTACTTTACGCATTGTATTATCTTTGAGAGATACTGACTTGATCGTCGGAGTGCCCCCGGGTGGAAGAACCACCGCCGGAGCCTTTTCTTTCTGTGCAGGACAGCAGGGTGCCATCTATTCTGCCTGTGTTCTACAGCTGAATCACTAAGGAGGGCAGTGTGATCGGAAACTCACTCACACACAATTTATTAAAAAATTATTATTTTAAGCTAGGTTTGGAAATTATTTGGTAAGCTAACAAAGTGCATGTTTTACTAATTGGGCTTGTACTGTTGACCAATTATAATTTTTTGCCTTGTGGAGATGGCATTAGATAATCCAATTAAATAGTTTAAATTAATTGTATTAAGTGAAAATAATTTTTTAAATAATTCTTTAAAAAAAGGATAAAATTTTAAGTTACAAACTTCTTTCTTTAATAAATGTTGAAAGGTGAATTTCTAGTCGTTTATGCTTATATCACCATTATTGCCCCACGAGCACCGTCACCATAAAAGAGTTGTAGGGATCTAACTTTTTTTATTTTAAAATATGAAAATTTTGTTATAAAAAATACTAGAAAATCATTTCATGTTATTATGAGAGTCGCAAATAAGAGACTGTTCCGAAAAGTCAAAAAAATGATCCCTAACTACAAAATTTTTAAAATTTAACCAATAAATACACTTTTAGAAATAAAAAAACAATTTTGAGCAAAAAAAAGTTTACTTTTTGAGATAAAAATTTTGGACCCCAAAAAATAGTAATTCATTAGTAAATATCTAATTTTATCGTTAAAAATAGAATAATGACATTTTTGTAACTAAAATATTTTGTCCCTAAACCTTAATTGTTGTAATTCCTCCACATCCATCATCATTGTCGCCACCACCCTTCCACTACTATACAACCAATACTGTTGTCACCACTACCACAAACCCTAAACTTCCAGCCTACCACCAAACCACTATCATCGTTGCTGGCCCCATTAACGTCATCACCCCACTACCATCATCTTCACTACTAACCCTCTACCTACTGTCATAATCATTACTACTACTACACCATCACTGTCCCCATTACTTCACTCTCAACACCAATACCAACACTTCTATTACCATTACCATACCTCAACGCAATTTTACTGTTATCTATTGCTACCATCACTCTACTATAGCTACTATTGTCAGTGCCAACACCACCATCCCACTTCACCAGCACAACAACAATACCACTATCATCTTTTTTGACACCACCACTACCTTATGACTACACCATCACCTTCTATGCAGCTATCTCCGCTATCACATAACTATCATCCCACCACTATAATAAAAAAAAATGGAAGAAAAAAAAAAGTTAAAATATTAATAAATTTCAAAATTTAGCTTATCCTATCAAACAATTTGATTAAATTCAAGTACATACGAAACCATGTACTTACAGAAATTGATTTCCCACCTGCTTCAACAATGGAGTTATTTTGTGGTAACAAAGCAGCCATTAGTATTGCTCACAATCCGGTCCAACATGATCATACAAAGCATGTTGAAGTGGATTGACATTTCATCAAGGAAAAGCTCGAGGCTGGGATAGTTCAGTTTCCATTTGTCAAATCAGAAGATCAACTGGCAAACATGCTAACTAAAGGCGTTTCAAGTAAAATGTTCTACAACTCACTTGACAAGTTAAGCATTTGTGACATCTTCGCACCAACTTGAGGGAGAGTGTTGGCATGAGTTGTAAATCAAGAGTGATTGTAGGGATTGCCTACTATATTTAGATGAGATTGCACCAATTCTGGGTCAATCACAATCACAGCCTAAACTAGAATAGTTTCCTAGAATAACTCTGTATGATAGTATATATATATATATATATGTACTTGTAATTCATAGAGAATATATCAATGAAAGCCATACGTTTTCCATATGTTTACAGTTAATACCTATCACTGATATAGCTATGATAGTTTTTATTGTTTTTGTGCTAACCATCAAATTTTCTCATTCATCTCATATAGCTATATGATACTCTTCGTTCATTGAATGTTAAGAGTTATAATTGCTTATGTATCTAAATCATAATCTATTAAGTCAAAAATCATTCACAGTATTTTAGTCAATTATACTACACTATTATTTTGCTTAATCAATTATCTGTTAGACATTTATCTTAATCATCCTATTCATATTTTGCCTTCATTGCCTTCCATACTTCTTTGATATATCATTCTTGAGCCTAATCATTATTGCTAAGTTATCTTCTTTTCATTATTGAACAATTTGTTGCTAGTTATAATTTTTATTGTGATATTATTAATTGTAATTTGTAAAAACCTAATTCACTCCCCTCTTAGGTTGCTTTTTAAGTAACAATTAGTATTAGAGCTTAGACTCTTGCTTAGATTTGACCATCTGAGAGTTTTCGATCCAATACAACTATAGGTAGCACTAGCACTGTTGAAGGGCAAGCCACAAATATGCCACCCTTGTTTGATGGAAATAACTATATCCATTGGAAGGATAAAATGGTCCTATATCTTCAAGCCATCAATTATGCTATGTGGATTATAGTCACCAAAGGTCCTAAAATCCCTACTAAATTAGTAAACAATAATAGTGTACCTAAAACCGAAGATGAATGTGATAAGAGGGATCATAGATTATTGTAAACCATGCCAAAGCCAAACTCACCTTTGTATGTCATTTAGACTCTAAGGAGTATAATAGGATATCTAGTTATGACACGGCTAAAGAAATTTGGGACAAACTACAAGTAACTTATGAAGGCACCAACCACGTTAAAGAATCTCGTATTGATATGCTTGTTCATAGTTATGAATTGTTTAAAATAAAATCTGTTGAATCTATTTCAAGCATGTTTACTAAATTTACTAAATTCTTTGAAATCTCTTGGTAAAACCTATACTAACAGTGAGTTGGTGAGAAAAATTCTTTGGTGTTTACCAAAGAATTGGGAGGCTAAAGTCACTGCAATTATTGAAGTAAAGAACCTATCAACTCTTAGATTAGATGAGCTCATAGGGTCTCTAATGACTCGTGAAATCACTATGAAAGGACATGAGAATGATGACGACAAAATGAAGAGTGGAATTGCATTCAAAGCCTCATTCCATGAAGAAGAAAATGAGGATTCTAGTGAAAATGAAGGATATGCCATATTTAGTAGAATTCTCTAAAAATACTACAAGAAGAGCAATCATGGAGAAAGAAGACCCTTCAAGAAAGAGTACAACAAAGATGACATCCAAAAGAAAGAACTCAACATTTGTTAAAAGTGCAAAAATCTAAGGCACATCAAGATAGATTATCCAAAATTGAAGAAACTTGGAAAAGACCACAAAAAGAACAAGAAGGCCATGATAGCAGCTTGGGGAGAAACTGATGAAATAGCCAACTTTTGTCTAATGGCCCTTGGAAATGAAGAAACCACTCAAGATGAGGTATGTTTTAATTATGAAGAACTTGAGAATGCTTTTAATGAGTTACATGATGAGTTTAGAAAAGTATGTGCCAAAATAATGTGTTAAAGAAATTAGTTGCATCTTTATCTAGCAATGTGGATGAATTGAAGAAAGAAAATTTTGCTTTGAAAAATGATCTTAATACTATTTCTAGTGAGAAAATTGTTTTGAAAAACAATGTCAATGATTTGAATAAACCTCTTGAAAATTTTGTAAAAGGAAAAGATAATCTCAACTACCTTCTTGGTAATCAAAGATATGTTTTTGATAAGGTAGACATTGGATATGACCTTATTAAGAAACAAAAGAAACTCAATACAATTTTTGAAAAAGGACCTTTCATGACACACCCTCATATTACATATCATTTTTGTAGGAAGAAAGGCCATTATATATCTACTTGTCCATTCAAAAAGAATATGAATGTGGGAATTAAAAATATTTGGATTGTAAAAGGTACAAATCATATTAACCAAGAAGGACCCAAGAAATCATGGGTACCAAAATCCAATATTTGATTGTCTTATTGTAGGTATGCCTCAAGTCCAAAGCTAAAAAAGGAAGGTGGTACCTTAATAATAGATGCTCTAGACACATGACCAGAGACAAATCATTCTTCACTACCCCATCATCCAAAGATGGAGGATTTTCCACTTTCGGAGATAACAAGAAAGGGAAAATCATTGATATTGGTAGCATCGATATCTCTCCTTAACCTTCTATTGAAAATGTTCTACTTGTGGATGGACTTAAGCATAACTTACTTCGTATTAGTCAATCATGTGATAAGAGTAATTGTGTTATTTTTGATAAATCTCATTGCACAATTGAAAGCATAATTAATCACAAAGCATTATTTACTGGAAATCGCATTGATAATGTTTATGTCTTTCATCTCAATAATCTATATGCTAGTAATATTAAATGTTTATATGCTAGTAATGATAGTAGTTGGTTATGGCATAGAAGACTTAGTCATGCTCATATGGATTTAATTGCTAAACTTTTGAGAAAGGATTTGGTCATTGGACTTCCAAAAATTAAATTTAAAAAAGATCGACTTTGTGGTGCTTGTCAACAAGGAAAATAAATCAAAACTTCTTTTTAATCAAAATATCATATTTCCACCTCTAGATCTTTATAATTATTGCATATGGATTTATTTGGTCCCTCAAGGACATCTAGTCTTGGTAATAAAAGTTATTGTCTTGTTATTGTTAATGATTTTTCAAGATTTACATGGGTTATGTTTTTGGCACACAAAAATGAAACATTTTCTTCTTTTACAAAACTTTTTCACAAAATTCAAAATGAAAAAAGGTTTTCTTATTACTAATATTTGAACCGATCATGGTCGAGAATTTGAAAATAAAAATTTTGAATTGTTTTGTGATGAGTATGGAATTGGACATTATTTTTCAGCACTTAGAACTCCCCAACAAAATAGTGTAGTAAAAAAGGAAGAGCAGAACCTTAGAAGAAATTAATAGAACCATACTTTGCGAAAATAATCTTCCTAAATATTTTTGGGCTGAGGTCGTTTAAACCGCATGCTATATTTTAAATCGTTCCTTGATTAGACCTATTCTAAAAAAGACTCCTTATGAATTTTGGAATGGTAGAAAGCCCAACGTTAGCCACTTGCATGTATTTGGTTGTAAATTTTATGTGCATAATAATGGTAAGTACAACTTGGGTAAATTTGATTTAAAATCCGATGAAGCAATTTTTCTTGGCTATTCTTTAACTAGTAAAGCTTATCGTATTTTTAATAAAAGAACTCTTGTTGTTGAAGAATCTATACATTAACATCTCTTCTCCAAAGCAAGTTGTTAGTGATGATTTTGTAGAATTGAAACAAAATGTGAAAGATTCAAGCATTTACAAAGAAGAGGATGAACAACCTATTCTTCCTCTTCAAGAAGAAAGTAGAAACAATGATGACTTGCAAAGAGAATGAAATTTTGTTCATAATCATCCTAAGGATTTAATCCTAGAAGATCCCATCAAAGGTATCACCACTCGCTCTTCATTTAGAAATATTTGTGGTAACTTGGCTTTTCTCTCACAAATTAAGCCAAAGAACTTTCAAAAAGCCAAATTTTATGAACATTGGATGATGGCTATGCATGAAGAGCTTAACCAATTTGAGAGAAACAAAGTTTGAGAACTAGTGCCAAGACCTAAAGATTATTCCATTATTGATACCAAATGGATCTTTAAAAACAAGCTTGATAAATCCGGCACCATTGTTAGAAACAAAGCTAGATTTGTAGCACAAGGGTACAATCAAGAAGAAAGTATTGATTTCGAAGAAACCTTTGCTCTAGTAGCTAGATTAGAAGTCATTCGCATATTACTTGTATTTGCATGTTTTAGAAATTTTAAACTTTATCAAATAGATGTAAATAGTGCATTTTTAAATGGTTTCATAAATGAAGAGGTTTATGTCAAACAACCTCCTGATTTTGAAAATCATGCTTATCCAAATCACGTGTTTAAACTTTCAAAAGCTTTATATGGTTCGAAACAAGCACCTTGTGTATGGTATGAACATTTGAGCAAATTTTTTGATTGAAAATGGTATTTACTAGAGGAAATATTGACACCACATTTTTTGTTAAAATAAAAAATGATAATATATTTGTTGTGCGAATATAAGTGGATGATATTATATTTGGTGCTACTAATAAAGGTTTTTGTAAGGATTTTGCTAAGTGTATGCAAGGAGAATTTGAGATGGACATGATGGAAGAGCTAAATTATTTCCTTGGACATAAAATCAAACAATGTAAAGAAGAGATTTATGTTAACCAAGCTAAGTACATAAAGGAACTACTCAAAAAGTTTGGTATGAATGACTCCAAAGTAGCTAGAACACCTATGAGTATATTAACTTAGCTAGACAAAGATGAAAAGGGTAAGTCCATTGATCAAACAAAATATTGAGGTATGATCGGCTCACTTCTCTATTTAACTGCAAGTAGACCCGATATTATATTTAGTGTTTGCATGTGTGCTAGATATCAATCAAATCCTAAAGAATCACACCTTAGTGTCGTTAAAAGAGTTTTTAGATATCTTGTTGGCACTCAAAATTTGGGATTATTTTTTTTTAGGGGTATTGCATTTGATTTGATTAGTTACTCGGATGTCGACTTTGCTAGGTGTAAACTTGATAGAAAAAGCACTAGCGATACTGCGATACTTGTCACTTCCTTGGTAATTCATTAGTATCTTGGTTTAGCAAAAAGTAAAATTCTATTGCTTTATCAACGACCGAAGCTGAATATATAGCTTCCAGAAGTTGTTGTGCCCAAGTACTATGAATAAAACAACAATTGGAGGACTTTGATTTGCATTATGATCATATCCCTATTAAATGTGATAATACTAGTGCCATCAGTTTAAGCAAAAATCTGGTTCAACACTCACAAACAAAACATATTAAAATTCAACACCACTTTTTAAGAGATAATGTTCAAAAAGAGGATATTGTTTTTGAATTTGTAAACACCGACAAGCAATTGGCGGATATTTTCACAAAATCCTTAAGTGAGGAATGTTTTAATTTTATTCGTGGCGAACTTGGAATGTCGAAGTCAACTTAAAGTTTTTGTTGTGAATATGAAACTTGAATTTTACTTAAAATGAGATATATGTACTATTACATTGATATGGAAACATTTATATCATTTGAATACTATCAAACACTCTCAAACATTTCCATCAAAATGAATGTATGCTCTTGATTTTCAAACTCATTAGGCTATGTACTATTATACTTTTTATCATCTCTAATAGTCTTGTATTTGGTAGTATTTTAGATACTCATTGACAAATGCTTCAAGTACCCCATATATATAATTCTTGACATTTTCTCTTATAGCATACTAACATATTGCATAAACTTCATATCTTTATGCTCTTGCTAGAAATTGCTTGTTTACTTGAGATAACATAATCTTTCATATTGGATGAACTCATTGCTTCAAAACTCTTGCCATATGTTTCATTGCTCAACAAAATGTGTGCTCTACTATTGATTATTTGAGCTAAATTGCTTCTTGGTATAACACTTACAACCACATTGTGAAATTTAAAATGGGAGAAATGGAGAAATCTATAACACTTATAGCTAATGGCATTTATCAACACCTCATGCTACATTGTGAACTTTATCATTTATGTGTTTTTGATAATGTCACACGGGAAGAAATAGTGATGTTTTGTTTTAAGATAGATTGGGGGAGAAATGGTGATGTGTTTTTGAACTATATTTACTACAATGATGTTGTTTTTTTGGTATCTTGCATAGACAAAAAATTTTCTATTTGGTATTTTAATCATCATATGCTTATATTGATATATATTACTTCTATGCTTACATGTTTATATATCATGAAGAGGCAAACATTCAAGGGGAGCATGATTTGAGGGGAAGCTTTTTTTCCTCCCAAACAAATCAAAATATCATGGTGTGCCATCATCAAAAATGGGGAGCTTGTTAGATATATTTGATTTTGATGATTGTTTCTATTTTGTTTCAATTCTGATTTTGTCACGACCCGAACCTGCCCCTAAAAGTTTAGGTCATGACCGGCCAGTACTTGGCCTCACAACAAAAGTCCAACAAAATATTTGTACAAAAATGGGGCCTAAAACGGAAGCTAATGTTAACAAAACGTCCATTGAGCAGTGCGTAAATGCCAGGATTCAAAATGTACGACATCATGTATAGTTATATATGTCATACACAGTCCACAATCTACTAGTTCCAGTTACGTACAAAAGTTAATAATTTGAAAGTTATACATATTGACAAAATACTCAACAAAACCAATGACCCAACAATATGTGATATCAGAGAAATTCCACAAAAGGCAAAAGGCTTCCACTTGGGGAGGCTTGATATAACAGGGTCAACAAGGCTCCTGGAGTTGACCTAGGGTTGTCCTTCAAGTTGATTACCTACATAAACATATATAGAAAAAAACAAAGTGAGCAAGGCTTAGTGAATAATAATAATGTAAAGTGATTCGGGTAGTTAGGCATGTGTCTTGGAGAATATTTGTCTAACATTTACGGTCTCCTTCGTCAAACTACAAAATGGCCTCGGGCCCAACATAATACAAAACGGCCTCGAGCCCAACATAATGCAAAACGGCCTCAAGCCCAACATAATACAAAACAGCCTCGGGCCCAACATAATGCAGAACAGTCTCGGCCCAACATAATACAAAACGGCCTCGGGCCCAATTGAATCTCATCGTGTCACTGTATCTTATCATGGAGCAGACGGAACATCGACATGTCTCCGCCTCTGCTTGGGCCCAATGTATGTATGTATGGACCCAAGAGGTGACTCGTACGGATTCTAGAGATGACTCCCATTGTAGCACTTAGTTCCGTACAATACTTTGGTCCACACCCAAAACTCATGAGTCTTAAATACCGGACGGTTCATATCACGTCCCAGTATAAACGAAATGGCCTTAGGCCCACCATATGATATTATAAACATCTCACATTTCATATCTATATTTCGCATTACAGCTCTTGTAACCCATTCATTCACATAAAGCGTAATTCCAGGTCGTCACAATAGTTATGTATCCAAATAAATGTAAACGAACAAATCTGTACAATGCTATATTTACCAGCAAAACAAATACATAGATTATAGCACCATTATTCCACATATGCCATTCACCATCATAATGCATAAGTCATAATCTTGAAAGCGCTAAGTACAGTCAAAGTGCGTAATTCGTAAACAAAATATAGAAATAGATTTATATATATATATATATCGTTACACTATTATTACTCACTGTGGGGTAGTTGCACGACGACCTCCTCGGGTACATGACCTACACATAGCACACACGTATAAGTTCTTTGTCATTCTTTCGTCTTCTCTTCTTTATTTGTTATTCAATTCGTTAAGTTCCATTTAATTATATACATTACTGAAGAGTCGAATGGACATTTCAACACATTTAGAGGGTTGAGAAGAGTAAAAGGAGTCTACAGAATTTTCCCCCCAAGCCGCACGTATGGAAGTCCCTAGCCACACGTGAGGGAAGGTGCGCCACACGTGCTTTTATTCCAGAATGCCATTTTCAAGTTCCCCTGTTTTCCGCACCTGCGGCTATGAGCCCCGCACGTGCGGCGGTGTCCCGCACGTGTAGCCATGGGCCCCGCATGTGTGTTCGTGAGCTCAGTTTTGTGTAAGCTGAAGTTCAAGAAAAATCTAACCTTTCCAAGGCATCTCAAGGCTCAATTATAGGTAAAATTCCTTTACAATTATAACATATGAACATACTAACTATGAATTACATAAAGAATCCAATGGTAACTCATGTAAGATAATTTATATAACTCAAAGATCATATTTTTTTTTATCCTTTCATGGTAAACAAATGGAGAATGGAAAGGAATACAACACATATAGGTTAAAACATGCAAAACTTGCAAATTAGAGGAAGACACAAGGAACTCCATAATTTCCATGGGTATTTCTTCAATTCAACCCTTTAACCCAAAACCCTAAGTTAGGTGATGGGAAAACTCTATCCCAACCCTTGATGCCAAACAATTAGAGTAAGAGTTTAAGTAAATTAGTTGTTTATACATACCTTGAACTCTACTCTTTGAATTTCTTCTCAAGCTCCTCAATCTTCAAACCCTAGTTGATTCTCTCTCTGTCTCTCTCTCTCTCTCTCTCACGGTTCTCTCACTCTCCTTTAGATATTTTGGACTCCAATTGATAAGTTCAACAACTCATATCATATGTATAAGTATATAAAAGCTTAACACAAGTAAGGAGGGCCAAACGTGCCCTTACAAATCGTACAAAATCAAATTCCAATTAAATTTCCCAGATGATTCTAAAAATTATGCTGATCATAACTATGTACTCCGTTCTGGTTTCAGAAGCCTCTAAGGTCTTCAATTTGTAGTGCAAAGCTAACCACCCAAACACACCTTAACAAATCAGACGAAATAAATTTCCAATTAACTTTCCCAAATAGCTCTAAATATTCCCATTAGCATATCTATATACTCAATTTCGATTCCTGAACTCTTAAAAGTCGACAATTTTAGTTTTAAAGTCATAATTCGACAGATAATTCTTCAATTTGAACAGATATCATTAAATTAAAATACATTAACCCACAAGTAAATAAAGGTAATCTCTGATACGCATTTTGGGGTTGTTACAGATTTTGATCAATTTGGAAGAGCAAAATAGACTAAATTCTTATAATTTACTCAATGATATTTTCATCCATCTTTATATCCTAATCATGCCTTTCTTGAGTTCAAAATGAGACTTAAACAGGTACCAAACCAGTGCACCAGAGCAACAGCAAAACACAGAAGGCCGAAACAACAAAAGGTGGTCGATTGGTCGAACGACCGAGTAGTCAACTGACCAAAGCAAATTTTGGCAAATTTTTTTTCTACAGCTTTGGACAGGTGGGGACGACTGGGTGGACATCAGGGAGGACGTCTAGGAGGACAACTAGCCAAGGCATTTTGGCCCAGTTTTATTCCAGTTTAATTCTGTTTTGCTTTGGACGTCAGACCAGTAGTATGCTCGACAACTGCTGACGACAACCTTGACGACCGGGATTTCATGGGGACATCCAGAAGGACATCCAGGCAGACGACCCATAGACATAGAACTTCACTTGGGACATCTGGGTGAACGTCCACTGTACAGAGAATTCATATATCAGTAAGAGATGCTTAGAAGATAAAACAAAGGTTTTTCATCAGATGACCCATCACTCAATGGGTAAAACACACATGGATGTTAAGGAATATCTGAGCAATGAATTTTATATCATCCTTAGCCATCACCATCTCATCTCTTCAACAGGAAGAAAAAAATGGGCACTGTTAGAACAAACAGAGCACTGAACTCTATTATACACAGAGCTCTGAACAAACAGCAACAGTGAACCAATACACAACAACAAACAACGTGCTATACACAGTTTCAATCCTTCATCACTCTTCTCTTTCTTTAATTTCTGAAGAAGTTCTTCGTTTGATTTTTATTTTTAGAAATTATACACAGAGCCTTATAGCTTTAAGCTATATACCTGTGAGAGGTTTTTGTTTTTTTGTTTTTGTTTTTTTTTTTTCCTGATATAACTCAGAGCTTGAATCTTTGTAGTATTTTCTTGAAAGAGTTTTATTTCAAGCTTTTTGGGAAAGCAAAACCTATCATTCAAACATTGTAAAAGTGTAGTAAACTCAGGTTTCTTGATTCCTTTAGAATGATTGTGAATCACCTAAGGTTTGCAATTGTTTGAAGAATTGGTACAGTCTTTGTAAAATCTGTGGAGGATTGCTCAATTTGTGAAGAGGTTGCTAGCACCCCTGTGAAGTTAGAAGATAGTGAAAAATTTCAAGTGAAGCTTGAGGAGTGGATGTAGGCTTGGTTGAAGCCTCTGTTTGCTTCCTCTTCCCTTAACTCTTTTATTTCCTCTACTGCTATAGCCATATCTAATATATACACTGTGTTAACACCTATCACTGATATAACTACTATAGTTTTCATTGTTTTTGTGCTAACCATCAAATTTTCTCACTCATCTCATATAGCTATTTGATATTCTTCGTTCAGTGAATGTTAAGAGTTACAATTGCTTATGTATTTAAATCATAATCTGTTAAGTCAAAAATCATTCACAGTATTTTAGTCAATTATACTACACTAGTATTTTGCTTAATCAATTATCTGTTGGACATTTATCTTAATCATCCTATTCATATTTTGCCTTAGTTGCCTTCCATACTTCTTTAATATATCATTCTTGAGCCTAATCATTATTGCTAAGTTATCTTCTTTTCATTATTGAACAATGTATTGCTAGTTATAATTTTTATTGAGGTATTATTAATTTTAATTTGTAGAAACCTAATTTACCTCCCTCTTAGATTACTTTTTGGGTAACAAACCATTTTTCAAATTAAAATATTTCAAATTGTATTTAATTTTGAGTTTTCAGTATTTATCGACTCTAATCTATCAGTTTTGATAGCAAAGAAAAAAAAAAAAGAAAAAAAAAGACTCCTAATTTCTAAATATACAGATATTATAGACCATTTTTTTTTTTAGGTAATAAGGAAAGTTAAACAACAGAAAAAAGAAAAGAAAGGAGAGGGTTAATCCCTCTCATACACAATTCCAACCATATCAGCCACTAGAATGGGCCTCAACAAAATAGGAGGGTCTTCATAGATCTTCAAATCTTCCACTTGGTTTTCTCCCATATGAGCAAGGGCATCTGCGCACTGATTGGCTTCTCGAAAAATGTGTTTGATAGTGCAGTCCATACGAGAAGTAAGGAATTTAATGTCTTCCACAAGAGCACGATAAGGGCAATTTGGATGAGCTCTATCATTGATGAGGTTGACAGCATCCTGACAGTCTGTTTCAATTATCACATTTCTCCAACCTTTTTCATGAATGATGGTTGTTCTGCGATAAATAGCCCATATTTCTGCTTCGAGGCTTGTTGCTACATCCAACTTTCCAGAGTATCCCAAAATCCAAGAACTTTTTGCATCTCTAAAGAGTCCTCCAAAACCAGCTTTTCCCAAACTTTCCTTGACACATCCATTAGCATTTAGCTTGATATTACCTGTAGGAGGAGGCAACCAATTGATTAGTTTAATTCTTTGATGATCAGAGCTAAGGGGGCATTGGAAAGCCTCATGGAACACTAGGCGTAAGCTGTCACTAATGTGAACATCACAATTATCAAAAACAGTTTTATTCCTACCTTTTCAGACGAACCAAAGGGTGACAGTGAACCATATGTTCCAGTTGATACTTGCAAGTTTAGTTTTATCACAAAGATTGAAAGAAAGCCAAACATCCAGAGGCTTATCAATGCCATCCCTAATCCATTGATCATTTTTCAAATTTTTCCACAACTTCCTTAAGTAATAGCAATCTCTAAGGAGGTGGCTCATGCTTTCCCCATTAGAATGGCATCTAGGACAAAGATCATTGCTGTCAAAACCTCTGCTGACTCTGAGTTGGTTTGTGAGGAGTCGGCCATGCATAACAAGCCATAAGAAGCCTTTGAGTTTTTGAGGAATTTTTAATTTCCAAATCCAATTCCAACAAAAGTTATGATCTTCAACATTAATGATGAGGTCATAAGCAGATTTGGAAGAGAATCTACCTTGGGGAGAACCTGTCCAGTGGGGTTTATCAGGAAAAGTCACAAATTGGGGAAGTTTGACTTTATGGATGTTAGCAATATCAGTAGGTGAAAGGTGACTAGCAATCGGGTTCAAATTCCAATCCCCCTCCTCATTAATGATAGTGTTGACAGTGTTATGAGTGTTAGTGTGAGGGCCAGGAGAAGTATTAGCTAAGGGTTGGGTTCCGCACCACCAGTCTTTCCAAAGAGAAGCTTTATTACCATCCCCAATAGTCCATTTGGTACCTAGTCTAAGGGTATCTCTAGTTTTGACAATGCTTTTCCACAAGGGAGAGCCTCTCTTATCCAAAGGCCAGTCAAAAAAGGAGTGTTTATGGAGGTACTTCTTTTTCAAGATAACAGTCCACAGGCTATGATCATCATTAAGGATCTTCCAACCTAGTTTGGCAATGAGGGCATGATTATGGTGGCTAGCTTTTCTAATGCCAAGCCCCCCTTTATTTTTTGGTAAGCAAACTTGGTCCCAATTAATGAGGTGAATTTTTTTCTTGAAAGTAGAGTCTCCCCAAAGAAAATTTCTGTTTAATTTGTCAATGTTATTGCAAAGGTTTTTGGGGAGCTCAATGGTTTGCATAGCATAAGAGGGCATGGCTGAGGTGACAGATTGGATGAGGGTTGCTCTACCAGCCAAAGAGAGTGTATTAGTTTTCCAACAAGAGAGCTTTTTGTGCATTTTTTCAATGATGAATTGGAATTGAGCTCTATTGACACGGTTGTGAAGAAGAGGAGTGCCAAGGTATTTACCAAGATCTTGAGTGAGAGGAATACCACAATGGTGGCTAAGATTTCGAGCCTTATTCCTAGAGACATTAGTAGAGATAAAAAGCTTGGACTTATGAAAATTGATTTTTTGGCCAGAAATATCACAAAAATCATTCAAAACTTCCATCACCACATCACAATGAACTATATTTGCTTGGGCAAAAAGAATGAGGTCATCAGCAAAGAAAAGGTGAGTTAGAGGATGGCACTTATTAGAGGCTTTTATCCCTTTCCAATCACCAGAATCAACCTTAAGATTGATCATGTTAGAGAGCCTTTCCATGCAAAGGACAAAAATATAGGGAGAAAGGGGATCACCCTGTCTGATGCCTCTACTAGGGTGAAAAGCTGGCAAGGCTTCACCATTCCATAAAATAGCAGTGTTCACAGAAGAGATACAACTCATAATAAGATCAATCAAGTCTTTATTAAAATTAAATTCAACAAGGGTATTAAAAATAAAGTCCCAAGAGATCCTATCAAAAGCTTTTTCAAGGTCAATTTTAAGAATCATGCCGCCAAGTTTGCCTTTTTTATGTCTCAAAGTGTGCAGAATTTCTTGGGTAATGATGATGTTATCAGTGGTTGATCTACCAGAAATAAAGCTACTTTGATTGGGGCTGATAATCTGATCAAGGAGAGGTCTAATTCTGTTAACAATAATTTTAGTGATTATTTTGTAGCTCACATTGCAGAGGCTGACAGGCCTAAATTGCTTGATATTCTCAGGGTTATCAATTTTGGGAATCAAAGTGATTAAGGTTTCATTAGCCTTAATAGGAATTTCTTTATTGGCAAAACAATTTTTAACAAACATACAAACAGAAGGACCAACAATGTCCCAAAATTTATGATAAAAGATGCCTTGAACACCATCAGGGCCAGGGGCTTTAAAGGCCCCAATGTTCTTAACAGTGTCCCAGATCTCTTAATCACTAACAGGTTGCTTAAGATGATGATTCTCTTCTTCGCTGATTTTAACTTTGGCAATGTTATTGTAATGCTCAAGAGTTAGGACATCTTCATGACTAAAGAGATTGCGAAAATAATTAATAACAAGGGATTTCAAGTCATTGGGGTTGTTCATCCAGATACCATTATCATCACAAAGCATGCAGATTCTAAGTTTTCTTCTTCTAGTGATGGTAGCCATGTGAAAATACTTGGTGTTTCTTTCCCATTGGGTGAGCCACTTAACTCTAGATTTTTGATACCAAAGGATTTCCTCTTGACGAAGAACAAGATTGAATTCTTTTATGAGGTCTTTTTCAAGGAGAAACATGTTGTGAGTAAACTTAGAGTCTTGGGCTTTTTGAATGCCTTCAATGCGAGATAACAGTCTCTTTTTTTTATGAAAAATGTTGCGAAAAATGTCCTTGTTCCAGATTTTAACTTTAGACATCATGAAGTTGGTTTTATCAATCAAGGAAGAGTTACATTCATTCCAAGCATTTTGAATAACTTCTTTAAAATTAGGATGGGTAATCCAAGCAGCTTCAAATCTAAAAGGTCTATTTACTTGAGAAGGGGTAGAGTTCATACCTTCAATGTAGACCACCAACGGAGCATGGTCAGAGTATGTTCGGGGCAGATTCCGGACACAGCTTTCAGGGAATGCGTTTATCTATTGAGTGTTGCAAAGAGCACGATCAAGTCTTTCTTTGGTATTAGCTAAACCTTGACGATTATTGGTCCAAGTGAGTTTTGGACCAGAACAGCCCATGTCCATGAGGTTGTAGTTGCTGAGTCTTTCAAGAAATTTTGAATTCCTACTCGTATTAGTGTTAGGGGTGAAACTTCTTCTTTCTTCTTGATTAGCAAAGTCATTAAAGTCACCTGCTACTAGCCATGGACTTTGAATGTCTTCAGAGATAGCTTTAATGCCTTCCCATAGAGCATCTCTATTTCTGGGATTAGGACTAGCATACACGGCTGAAAGAACCCATTCCTCGTAATCCACTCTGTTGATTGTGGCATGTATTACTTGGTTGTTGGCTTTGAATACATTAACACTGACCTGTGAGGGCTCCCATAAGAGCCAAATTCCTCCAGCTCTACCATTCGGATCAACACTAGATGAGGCAGTGAAGCCCAAGTTGTTGAAAAACGTGCCCATAGAACTAAGTGTGACTTTGGTTTCCATGAGAATTATCATATTAGGTTTGTGGTTTCGGATGAGATCCCGGATGTTTCTCTTGAAGGTGTTATTGTCGGCCCCCCGGCAGTTCCAGATAAGCAAATTCATTGATCCCTTATTGGGAAGTTCTGGGGGAGTGTTGAAGTCTGGTTGACCCATGATGTGATTAACTCTCTTGTAATCGTCCAGAGTGGACTTCATTGATGCTAGCTTCACCAGGTGTTGAATGTGGCCTGAGAGGCATTTCCATCTTGGTTCGATACTCATCCTTACTTGTTCTACCCACCATTCTACGACGACTAGGTGAGTTGCTTCGGTCTCTGGCTCGATGAACAAACTCACATTGTTGTATTTCATGCGATGGTGGGTCGGTTCCGATGGATCCATGACGAATTCAGGTATCAGGGGGTCTTTCTTTAAGGTTAGATTGAACTGGAGAAAAATGAGAGTGATGATGTTGGGTGAGATTGGAGTTTAGAT
The DNA here is from genome assembly GCA_036172215.1 of Camellia granthamiana. Taxonomy (NCBI): domain Eukaryota; kingdom Viridiplantae; phylum Streptophyta; class Magnoliopsida; order Ericales; family Theaceae; genus Camellia; species Camellia granthamiana. The sequence continues at coordinate 111,084,197 of CM069911.1, forward strand.
CATTAGCTGGTTGGTTATGTGTTGGAGAGGTGAGAGAGTTATGAAAATTTTCCATCTCTGTTGAGGTTGTAGAAGTAGACGTAGGGTGGGCAGAAGCATCAGCTTTATTTCTCTTCATTGCAGTATTAACTTTATTACTCTTCATTGCAGGTTTCTCAGAAGGAGATAAGGCATTATAGACCATTGACAAATAGTTACATGCATTTTATTTTATTTTTCAAAAACAGTATAGTCGATTAAAAATTATACACAACGGTCAAATGTCTTAAACTATGATAGTCAAAAGCACATTATTGTTGGTTTGAATGAAAATGGTAAGAGTCTACTTTCTTTATGCTGAATAGTTGATTTAAGGTGTGGTTTAGTTCAAATTATTTTAGTTTAAGATATTATTGCATGAGAGTGTGAATAAATTTTTTTTAATTTAAGCAACAGTCTTCATTGTGAATTTAGTTATATAGTTTTGATTTTTTTTTTTAATTATACAAATTGCATGCCTACCTGCCCATTTGTCTTCTTATCAACTATGAATGCTTGATTCAACCCCAATGTGGTATTAAAAGATTTATGACACAATGATTAAATGTTTTCGACAAATTAATTAATCTTATTTATGCTATATTTGGAATTTGTATTCGTCTAGGAAGAGAAAGAAAAATATATATATATATATTATTTATACATATTTATTATTTACATGTTTACTTTGTTATCAACCATTTTTTTTTTATTTTATGCTTTTTCCCATTCATTTTTCTTAACCCAACCAAATAAAGGAAAAAAACAATTAATTCTTTCATTTCATTTTCTTTTCTTTTCTTTCTTCCCTCTTTTTTATGTTTTTTTTTTTTTTTTTTTTTCTTTTCTTCTTTTACCTTTTCTTGTTTACAAATCCAAGATCCAAATATAAAATTATTCTTCTATTAATGACATAATGTTTAAAAGTAGGGCAAATTATATTGATAGTTCTTGCATTTTGTTCATTGTACCATTTTTGTCCATGTCATTTCGAGTAGCTTGATTTTGATCCTTAATTTTAAATTTTGTGTCAATTTTATTCAATTGATAATGCCAACCAGGATTTTTTAAGAAAAATGGTCACTAATGCGGATTTTTCATGAAAAAAATCTATTAATTAGACCAAATTGAGACAAAATCATAAATTTAGCGTAAAAATGGAATCAATTGAAATTATAATAACCAAAATAACATAAGGGTCAAAGTATAGGGACTATGGGTATAATTTGCCCTTAATTGTGACTCCTCTTTTTTTTTTTTCTTTTTTTTTAAATTTTATTTTAAATACATAAACCATCACTATCAGCAGCATAAGTAGAACTTAAGATTAGTAGTAATAGTTTATGCTAAAAAGGCAAGTTTATAATGAATATCAACTAAATTATCATAATTCAGTTATTTTCATTATGTGAACATGAATTTGTTGGCTTTCAAACTTGGAATTCCCTCAAAATATTTATGAAGAAAAAATAATGAAAATGACTTATATTTGAATTTCATGGATATATTTATGAAACCCTTCCCTTAAAATAAATATATTTTATATATGTCAAAGATTTCTACCTGACCACATTGGAGATACCCATAAGCAAATTGGTCACCTTAATTGACTAACTATAAAAATAAGGAAATGGCTCCAAAAAAAAAAAAAAAAACAAAAACAAACAAACAAACAAACAAACAACTTAAAGGTGCAAATTCAGCGCGAATCATAAATTTGAACATTTTGAGATCAAATTTTTTTTTGTATTATGTTTAGTTCTAATTGATATCATAGTTTGCAAGTTATTATACGCATTTAGATTTTACAATAACTTCACTGACCATTGCTAAAATGACAATATCATACATCCTACAAAATCAAAATACTAATTTTAACAATATTACTCAGCTGGTAGAAATGTTATTTCTATCTGTTGATGTCTCACACGCAGATTATTGGATCAAAAAAATATATTTTAACCAAAGTTTCGTTTGGCTGTGGATTAAAAGACAATTCATTGACATAAAAAAAGCTCATTTTACTATAAAAATTTTTTTTAAAAAAAAAATGAAAAAATTAACTCATTCGATAAACTTTTGAATATTCGGAACAAATTAGCTTTCAAAGAACTAATTAACTTTTTTTTGTAGGCAACTTATGTCCCAATCAATTGAATTTAGCTATATAAATTATTTTCTTTGTCAAGGACTAACAAATGCAATCTAAATTAGAGTAATTTTTAAGTGTACAAGTGCATATTGTAAATTCTGATAAATATAAGTAAGTTACCTCACAAAATTACGTAAGTTTTTATAAATATACGTATGTTAACTCATAAAAAATTAAGAAATCACAACTTACGTATATTTATAATTTAAGCGATTTGTGAAATAATTTATATATTTCTGAAAATTTACACAAATATATATAATATACACATTACACACCAAACACTCCCCTTTAAATTATATAAGCACAACATAATGTCTAAAGGGCTTTAATTCATCCCCATTCAAAAGTTACTAGGACCCATCAAGAGGGAATAAATAAATAAATATAAAATATAAAATATAAAAAATAAAAAATAAAAATAAAAGGGTAAATTACATTAACACCACTAAGATTTCTGTTTAATATAGATCCCTCCTCATATTTAAAAAATTACACTTACTCCTATCAGATTAAAATAACATAATTGTTCATTAGCCTTTATACATATACAATAATAAAATAATACAGATATTTTGTTCATATTATTTTAAGGGAAATAATAATAATCTTTTTTAATTTAACTCACACAAAAAAATTGAGTTTTTTTTTTTATTTTTCGTATTTTTTTTTATTTTTACTAAATTTTTTAATATTTTAAGAATTTTTTTTATTTTAAATACACTTAATCTAGATATACTTAAGAAGTATAGTATTTTGTGATTTTTTTTTAAATTCACCAAATATAAAAAAATACAAAAATTCAACACATTATCTCATTTTGTTGTATTGAATGGGTTTTTAAATTTTTTTTTTTTTGTACAAGTTTTATACTTTTAAAATATATCCAGATTAAATTGATCTAATCTAGATATAATGGTGGAAATAAGAAATAAAAAAAAATTATACTCATATATAAAAATTTATGCAAAAAATATCATAAAAATGTTGTGATAGTGTTGTAAATATAAATTATGTTTATGAGTGATTCGCTTTGAAGTGTAAGGTCACCATTAAACTATATCATTTTGTTTGAAAATTTTATATTAAATTTATGTTTATATATCATTTCCTAATAAAAATATGTTCAGGTAAAATTTAATGATGGAAAATCGTAGAGTCATGATGGTAGAAAGAAGTAAATGGTAAGAAAAAAAGACAAGATTATCATTTAGAAAATTTTAGGGCATAATATCAACAATTTAAGGGAAAATTTGTAATAAAATTACAAATCTTAAGAAAAAAAATATAATTTTTCAAATGTAAAAAAAGATCTGTATTAAATAAAAGGGTAAATTACAAATTCACCACGTAAGGTTTGCTTAAAATACGAATTGTCTCCTGTGATTTGGAAAATTACAAATAGCTCCCTGTCAGAATTTTTTATTTAACAGAATTAATTGAAAAAATGAAATTTTTAACTGTTCACCTATACAATAATTAAATTATTTAAATTATTAACTATAATAAAATTTTAACATTATTAAAAACTGTTAATTAACTTGATGATTCATTAAAAAAAGAACCTATTTGTTATGAAGTTAGAAATCTTAAGGGGCATAATGTAATTTCTAAAACTACATGAATAATTTGTAATTTAAATAAATCTCAGGAGATGTGTTTGTAATTTACCCTAAATAAAAATATAAAGAATACAGTCAGTGGCGGAGCCACACGAGGACGAGGGGGTCACGTGCCCTCCTTGGATTTTTCCTTTTTTTTTATTTTTATTTTTTATTTTTTTTAACATATGCATATAAATAAAATTTTAAACAAAAATAATATTTAGAATAAAATATCAAAGGCATTTTTAAATTTATAAAAACAATAGTTGATTGTTCCATTTGAAAATGAAGTGATTATAACAAATTATATTTTTATGTATGAAAATTTTGTGAAAAAATCTCAATAAAAGGGTAATATCCATCATTATTGATATGTAAATATAATTAATCTCACTATATACATGTAAAAATTACTTGAGTGTTAGTAACATTTGTAAGTGGAGTTCACCCTTCATGTGTTGCTTTATTATTGGGTGGTGATATCATATGTCAATAATAACGTGATATCATTATTATATGAAATTTTTACTTAAATTTTGTAAAAAATTGATTTATCTTACCATTATATAATTTATTTTACGGCATAAATATATGACTTTTTAACATTGTCCATGATACACTAGTTATACGCAATACTTTCTTTTTTATTTTATTCAAAATTAATTGTAAAATGTTATGTAAAATACTTTTATAAAATTTTATTATCTTCTTATTGTTGGTTATGAAAAAAAAAATTAAAATTGTAATTATAAATATCCTTTTTAATTTAATTTTCTGATTCCGCCACTAAATACAGTGTAATTTACCCAAATAAAAAGAGCAAAAAGCACAATTGCCAAGTTGATGGAAGTGACAAATTACGGGTCGATACATACTTTTAAAAGTGTTGATGAAAGTCTAGTCGGTACGTTTTGTAACAAACAAAAATAGTAACAAAAGTCAAGCTGGAAGTCCTCCAAGTCATTGCACATGCCTTTGGCAAGTTGCCATTTTTTTTTTTCCCGCTAAACTGGTCTATTAAAATAAAATAAATTAAAATAGTTAATAAAATAAAATATCACATTTAAATTATAATTATTTTATTTTTTTATTCATAATTATCAAAAAAATCAACCAACTTTCTAAATATAAAAATTTAAATCAGATAGAGTACTTATTAATTAAAATTTTAAAATTTTTGATAAAATTAATTTACATAAACTTTTATAATTAACTTCGAAAAAGATTAAAAAAATAATATTATTTGTGACTAGTGTATCATGGATAAAAAAAAAAAAAAAAGTCATGTAAATAAAGTCTTAAAATAAATTATATAATGATAAGGTAATTTTTTTGTACACAATTTGAGTAAAAATTCAATATAATTGTGATCTCACATCACCATTGAGTAAAAATGTAATTAATAATAAACCAACATATAGAGGGTGAACCCCACATATCAAACCATCCAATAAATTATATATTTTTATAATGATATTAATTATATTTACATATTAATAATGACGGATATCACTATTACATTGAATTTTTTTTATAGAATTTTCACATATAATAATATGACTTTTCAAAATCTCTTCATTTTCAATCAAAACAACTATTATTATTCTCATAATTTTAAAAATGTCATCGACATTTCTATTTAAATATTATTTTTGTATAATTTTTTATTTGAAATATATACTTTATAAATATATGTATGAATAAAAATAAAAAGCATTAGATATTTTTATAATAGTATGTGATATTATATATCTCATACTCTTGACTAATGAAAAGCAATAAAATGTAAGTCAATATATTTTATTTAAAAAAAAATTTGTAACTTGATTGGTTTGAAACACCCTATAGGCAATACTACACAGTTTTTTGATATGTGAACAATATACAAAAATATAATTACACTAAGGCCTCATTTGGGAATAGGTTATTTTAGTAATTTTTTGGTTAAAATATGAGGTAAAAAAAATTAGTATGTTTAGGGTGACTTTTTTACTTTTTACGAAAAATGTGCAAAAAGTAGAGAGAAAAGAAAATTTTTGATTTTTTAGTATATATTACTTTTTGATTTTTTGACTAAAACAACTACTTGTCAAACGAGGCCTAAATATGTTTTATACTTCAAAAATGTAATGATCTCACCTAAAATAATAGACTCCACTAATCTATATCAATCAAAACATATATATTATTTGAATAATTTTATATACACCAATTGATATATCAATTAGTATACTAACAGATGATGTGACATAATTTTAAAAATTTTGAATTTTTATAATTTATATAATAGGTAAAATCATAATTTTAAAATAATAATATTATAATATATATTGATAAATTAATTAATATAATTAATACATATAGCATCACTAATAATATTCACAATATGTAAACAAAATCAAAATCAAACTCATTCCCCAATACCATTCGAATGTCAATTTTAAGTATGTCGGCTGGGTTTCTATGTTGGTGACTTGAATTATTAGTTATGTTTCTTAATATTACTGTGAAATGTCTAGGGAGTGTTTGGGAACTCCAACAAATAAAATAAAATCAATCTTTGACTAAAAAAATCAAGAAGATAAGGTGTTTTATCATCAATCTCCCAAAATATTAGTCTCTTTTAGAAAATTTAATTTTTTTATAATACAATTATTATATTTTAAAAATATTAATTTTCCAAAATTATATTTTAGTAGTACAATTATTACACTTCAAAAATATTAATGTTAATGAATTTTAAAAAAGACAAAATAAGAAATTCATGATATTTTAATTCTTGATTTTTAAAAAGAGACTAATATTTTAAAATAATAAAAAATATAATAAGAGACTAATATTTTATGATAGATGAAGTAGCGTTTTTAACTCTTAAAAAAATCAAAAAAATCACAAAAAGAATTAATTCCAAACTACCGGTTAATATGGGCCAAGATGGCGTACCATACTTGATAATTAACAACACACTAGCAAACTTTAAAAATTAATTTTTATTAAGTCTCTCTCCCCCCCCCCCCCCCCCCCCCCCCCCCCTCTTCTTCAATAATTCCATCAACACAAAACTTACAGAATAATTATACAAAATATATGTGAAAGAATATGTGTAGAGTAACCTCTTCAGGAGTACAAGTTCCACCATTTGATGTGTATTATCACCATTATTTTTTATGGTCACTAAACTATAAGAACCATCTAATAAAATATATATGGATAAATTACGCTTTTACTCTTAAGTTTGAATCAAATATTACTTTTAATTCTTTTTATTTTAATTTAAATAATTTAATCCATACACTTTAAGTTCTGTTTCCATTTAGTCCTATCCAAATTATTGTTAATTTTTTTAACGTGTATATTTTAAGAGACTGACACATGTCATAAAATTATTAATTTTAATGTCTAACTTGAACAGAAAGATTAAATTGAAACTAAACTTAAAATATAAAGACTAAATTATTTAAATTAAAAGGCACAAAAATAAAATTTAAATTAAATTATAAAGATAAAAAGTATAATTTACCCAATACAAATAGTACAACATTAGGCCTCGTTTAGGAACAAGTTTTTTAAGTAACTCTTTGGTTTTTTCGCTAAAATATGATATAAAAAAATTAATATGTTTGGGATAATTTTTTAAATTTTTACGAAAAATGTGTAAAAAATAGAGAGAAAATTTTTTTTTAACTGTTTAATATAAGTTATTGAGTTTTTAATTTTTTAACTAAAAAATCACTTGCCAAAGATGCCTAGTATGGCAACTTTTTTCCGGTCAATTCTAAGATAACCTTTTTAATGACATACTGCATTATGTATCCATCACATTATTTTTTATTATTATTATTATTTTATGTTACTTTTATCTAAGTGCATAAATTAAAATAATTTAATAAGAATTATCTATTTGAAGCAGGAGTACCCTGGAAGAAGAGCTTTGTGGAGGACGGTATGGGCACATATAAAATTATTAGAAAAAAACAAAATAGAAAACGACAGAAAAGCAAACGTCACCAATTTGGGTGCACACGTAGGCATAGCCCTATTTTGGATATAATAATTGCAAAACGATGCTTCGTCCCTCCCTCACTCGAAACCTTATGTGAAGCCAACCTTATCCCCCTGCCCTTTTCAATCTAACATTACAAATATTTAATTATAGGCAAATGCTAACACGTGTTATAATATTAAGAAGATGAGAAGAAACATATTAAAAAATAAAAAAATATTTTAAAATTTATGAAAAATATATTAAATTTAATAATAAATATTTTGAAATTGACATATCTTTTGTCATTTTCTTATATTAAGACTCTAAAATTATAATTGTTTGGAGATGAAATTTCTTAACTTAAAAATCAAAAAATAATTACAAATTGTCATATCATTCTACATTTTTTTGTAAAAAATTAAAAAAATTAATTAAATAGTTAATTTTCAAATTATCAATTAATTATTCAATAATCCTAAATTATCATGTAGTCAATTTCCAAATTACCCCTTAATTATTCAATAATCCTAAAATTAAGTTGTTCACTTAGGGTTGACGATCAATAATGTAGAAAAAAAAAACTCCATCGCTATCACAATGTTAGTCCTCCTTTGTTGTGAGTTAATATTTAAGAATTTGTTTGGGATTGAGTTTTTTAATATTTTTTTTTGAAATTTTTGTAAAATTTAAAAAAGTTAGTATATTTGAAAAACTAAGTGACTTTTCGATTTTTTTGAGAATTAAATTGTTTCTTGTAATTTCAATTGAATAATTTAAATCATATATATTTTTTGATTGGTGAAAGTCAATGATTAGTTGTTAAATTAATATATCGGGAGAGTTGAAACTTACACCCATACATACACCTTGCAAAAAGATCTTACTCTCTCATTCCATTTCTAAGAGTAGAACGCAAATCTCTCTCGTAGGAGAGACTTGGTGGCCAAAAGGCTAGCCAACTAGGTTAGAGCCCCTCGATTATATATTTTTTATTTTGTTGCAATATGTGATTCCCCCCATCATACGTGGTTAACATTTTGAACGGCAAAAACAAAAAACAGACAATACTGAAGGGACTAAAATAGATTTAAAAGAAACTATTGGACCATTGGTTAATTTATTCATTACATCTGTAGTTTTTATAATTTATTTTAAATTTCACATCAATCCACCTAATTTTACATGTAGTCTTTATTTGTTTAAAATTCTGACAAGTAATGAAGGGACTATATTATAATAAAATTAAAAAATCAATTTATTAAAATTAAAACTTTAAATACTAAAATAACACTATATGTATACTATAAAAACTAATAATATATATATATATATATTAAAAATACAACATAAATAATAAGGTAAATTATTCATAGATCCTAATAATTGAACTTAATTCTCATCAAGTTTTATTGAAAATAAATCCTAATAAAATCTTCGCTAATAATAATTTTTTGTGACATTTTTTGAATGTTGCTAAAAATTGACAATTAGTGATATATTTTTTTCATAATTTTTATAAATTATCGCTAACACTTACAATTAGTGATATTTTTTTATGACGAATTTTTTAAACTGTTGCTGAAAATTAAAAATTAATGATTTTTTATGACCATTTTTTTAAACTGTCATTAAAATTTATAATTAATAACATTTTTTATGATAATTTTTAAACTATTGTTGAAAATTTAGAATTAATAAATTTTTAAAATAATTTTTGATAAAAAATTACTATTAATTATTATATAACTTATTAAATAATAAATTTATCTATTAAGGCGTTGTGTAAATCTCATAATAATAACATGTGATATTTTGAACCGCCTAATAATTTTCAATATTCGTCTATATAAGTCCCAAACTCACTCTCATATTTCCACTCTATTCCCAAACTTTGAATTTTATTTACGCACATTTTGTGCTCTTCTTCATATCTCTGACCTCTCTCTCTCTCTCTCTCTCTCTCTCTCTCTTCAATCTCACTCATCATCTCCAATGGCCTCTGCTTCAGATTTCATCAGCCAACACCTCTTCGATGATTTTGCTACAGATGACTACTTCACCGCCAATCTCAACCTCTCAAGTACTACTACTTCAACATTATCGGAAACTCAATCTTCTAATTCTGATGATTCTTCTTCTATTTCCGAGCTCAGAATTGTTAGTAACTGTGAATCTGTAGCTTCAGCTTCAGATTTGAATCTCCAAATTGGAAATATTGAATTCGATAACTTCGAATTTGACACAAAGCCACAGATCACCACTCCAAAGCACCAATCGAGGCTAAGCGATCGCCGCCAGATGTCGATTCCGCCGGTGAAGACGATTCAGGGCCCGAATTTCAGCGCCGGAGCTCAGCCGCAGACGGCGGATCGGAAGAGGCATTACCGTGGCGTAAGGCAGCGGCCGTGGGGAAAATTCGCGGCGGAGATTCGAGATCCGAACAGGAAGGGAGCGAGGATTTGGCTCGGGACTTTCGACACCGCCTTGGAGGCTGCCAAGGCGTACGATCGAGCGGCGTTCAAGCTGCGAGCAAGTAAGGCTATATTGAATTTTCCTCATGAGATTGGGCATCCGCCGGAATCTGACACACCGGTGGAGAATCGCCGGAAAAGACGTAGAGGAGGTGACGCTGAGGAGAGAGAGGGAGTGGTGGTGGTGAAGAGAGAGAAAGTGCCGGAATCTGACGTCAAGACGGAGAGTGTTTCTACTGTTTGTCCGTTGACGCCGTCAAGTTGGACGTTTTGGGACTGTGCAGAAATGAAGGGGATATTTGACGTCCCTCCGTTATCGCCGTTATCACCCCATCCTTCACTTGGATATTCACAGCTCATGGTTATCTAACGGCGTTTATTAACGACACCCTATTAAATTAATTATCAAAAAAAAAATAAATAATAATAATAATAATAAATAAATAAATAAGTCAGAACCAAGTTTAGGACCTTTTGGACCAACCCATTTTCTCTATGCACATAGTACAAGAGAGCTGATGAGGTTGTTTGGAATTTTGTTTTTTTTGTTTTTTGTTTTTTTTCTTTCTTTACTTTGTAATTTTGAATTCAATTGGATTTGTTGAATTATTTGTGGTAGATTAATGCACTGTGACATGCACATGCATGTGTAATTAAAATGAGATTGTCATAATTTCATGTTCAAGATGAGGTAAAACGTTTGACATGGCAAAGTCATATGTGCATTGGTACAAGTTTGACATGCGTAATTGAAGGAGAGAAAATTAAAACGTCCACTCAGTAAAGTAATTAGAATTTAACTTACAAAAGGACACTAATAAGAAAAAAAAAAAATACTTTGCACAAAGAAGAAATGACAAATTACACTCATAATTCAAACAATTTGTCTCATGTCATTTTGATCACAATAATTTCAAAAGCATCAATTTAACGTTTTTTATATTGTGCAAATTTAGTAAAATTGACAATGTCCCCTTAAAAATTAGACTAAAATTAAAGGTAAAATGGTTCATTCCAAAGTGAATGGACCATTTCAAATTATTTGTCAATCCCTCAATCACTATAAAGAGAGTAAATAGACTATTTTTTCCCTTAATTTTCATTAACTTAAAAGTGGGAGTTACTAAATAGATTAAATTACCATAATGTAAAACAAATAAAAGCCAAATTTAATACAATAATAACTATCGGATCAAATTCATACAACAAGCAACCTACAACCAGAACATGTATAATTTTTCCAATAAGAAATTAAGAAGAGTCTTGAGGAAAAAATTACAATGCTAGAAGAAAAAAATTGCAAGGTGAGAACAAAATGAAGAGAATAGAAAAAAAGAGAGGAAGTCACAATAAGGTTTGAGATAACATTTTATGCTCGAAATGGGGCAATTTTTCGAGCCCATTCATAATTTCATCTGGGCTTTGAAAAATGCTTGAAGCTTCGGCCTGAAAACATGGGAAAATTACATTTTTTACCTTTGAATTTTTATTGAAATTTTACTTTACTCCCTTTATATTTTAGTTGCAACAATTGAAGTATTCATATTTTAATCCATTGTCAATGTGGTCCTCCTACCCCCTCACCATTTGAAATTTGAGTAAAAATTGAACCATGAGAAATTTAAGTGAAAGTTGAAGGGTAAAAATTATATAATTTGTCTTACAAATTTTTTTTTTTGTATAATGCTTCTAAAAAGTGCTCACATAGTGCTTACGATTTTTTTTTTTTTTTTTTTTTTATCGGCAAAAGTTAATTATTAATTGTTAGATTAGCTTACATAACTCTTACGTGACTACTTTCCGTTTAAATTTTTAAGTAGTAAGTGATAGGAGGACCATATACTTGAAACACAAATTAAATTTCAAGAATTTAATTATTGTAATTAAAAGATGGGCGATCATAGTAAGAACTCATATAAAAGTTTGAAGATAAAAAGTGTAATTTATCCTAACATGTGTATACATATTACATATATTCATATTTTATATTATCATAAATTACATTTGTTATTTTGTAATTTAAAATTATATTTCAATTTATTTTATTTTGTTTTGTTTTGTTTTGTTTTATTTGATGTTTGCATCTTTTCAGAAATAAGTTTATAAATTAAATTAGTTTCTTGGTCTTTTGAGTATATCCCACAATATCTCCTAAATATTTGATTTTTTGTTATGTTATTGTGTATATAAATAAGACTTCAACGTTTATTGAAAATACAGAGAAAACAAAGTCTTTCTTCACCTCTTTTTCTATTTTGTTCTTCTTTTGTGAGTTTATTATGTTGAGTTTACAAGTGAGTGTTGGGCAATTCAAAATTCGTGAAATTCACTTCGCTGCACACAAGTGATTTCAAAGGTCGTTGTATCTTGGGAGAGGAATACCATTCAATTCGGTGTAGAAGAGGGTGTATTATTCCTAAGGAGAGCATGTCTCGACTACCATACATGTTTTTCTAAATTTTTGCTCTAGTAATAATATTTATTTGTTACTTTTGGTTTATTAGTTTGATATTTCATTACGACAGTAAATCTTATTTGATTTTTCCAACAATCTCAATACACCTACATAAGTGTGGCAATGGGTCGTTGTTGTAAGAAATTGGGTTACTCCTTAAAGAGACATTTATAGAAACAAGATATGTGTGCATGACTGTTTAACACTTAAAAGCATTCCAGAACCTTAATAATTGCGCATACCGTGTGTGTTGTAAGACTGTTTGATCATAAGGATCTAGTTCAAGACTTTATTCACTATGATTCCTTCAAACTGAAACTTACTAAGTGTAGGTTCAAGTCTGGAAGATACAATACCTACACCCATTGTGCAGTAAAAACACTCTTTCCAATTTTAAATTACTTGGGGATTGTTATTTTGTAATTTAAAATTGTATTTCAAATTATTTTATTAAAATTTGTATCTTTTCAGGAATAAGTTTATAATGTTAAATTAGTTTCTTGATCTTTTGGGTTATATCCCACAATATCTCCTAAATATCTTAGTTGTTGTTATATTATTGTGTATATAAATAAAACTTCAACATGTATTGAAAATACAAAGAAAACAAGTCTTTCTTCACCTCTTCTTGTGCATTGTTCTTCTTTTGTGAGTTTACTATATTACAAGTAAGTGTTGGGCAATTTAAGATTCGTGAAATTCATTTTGTTACATACAAATGATTTCAAAAGTCGTTGTATCTTGGGGAAAGAATACCATTAAACTCAGTGCAGAAGAGGGTATATCATTCTTAAGGAGAGCGCAATCTGCGTGCTCCAACCACCATACATGTTTCTCTAAACTTTCTCTTATAATATTTATTTGTTACTTTTAGTTTATTACTAGTTTGATATTTCATTTTGACAGTAAATCATGTTTGATTTTCCCAACAACATTAACCTCCATCGAGGTTAAAGAGGTTTAAGAAAATACATTAAACTCCACAAGTTTAACGTAATTACATTGTGTTCCCCTAAAAATTTAATCACATAATATATATCTTCCTTTCTATCAATTATTCAATAGTCGTATATATGTGAAAACGATATTGTCATCTCTTTTTCATGAAATATATGTTTTACTTTTCATTATCCATGAGTTTACACACTACCTGCATTAATTATGTTTGTTTTAACCTTACTAATGAGAATATCAGTGTATTTATGTTAAATTTGTAAGACATTGTAATTTTTTAAAATTTCAAAGGTGGTTAGTGTGATTTGCCTTTTATATTATTTAACTTTATTGTTATAGATGAAAATTAACTTTGAAATATATTAGTTAAAAGATTTGAACTCTTAACCTTGAGCTTAAAAGAAAACACACAAATTAATAAATAAATAAATATTATTTGTAAATACATTAATTTTATTAGCCAATAGGTTGAATTGGTGGATTAGGGATTATGTGATTCCTTCTCGAACAGATTTAAAATTTAATCTTGTGTTATTATATAAGATTTAAAAACTTAACAATCAGGAAGAGTTAGGTTTTACATAGTACATTTCATGTGAGGGTGAATTAAGTCCCTATAGTTTGGGCTTTATATTATTTTGGTTCTTAACTTTTCAATTATGATATATTTGATTCTGAATTTTGAATATTGTTCCAAATAAAGACAATTGAAGACATTGTTGCTTCATTTGAAGAGCAAAGTCGTCATACAATTTATTTTGTATTAGTTAACTTATATGTTGTTTGAAATATAATACATTTTTTTTAATGAATAATGTTGAATTTTTTTGGTTATAAAGTTCTGTTTGGTTTGAATTTCAGAATCTATTTTCAGAAAATTTTTCTAAGAAACTAAAAATTAAATTGATGATTTTTTTTAAACACATTATTTTTATATATTTTTATCTTTTGGGATGCTAGAAATAATTTTTTAAAATATTTTTCTTGATATTTATTTTTGTTAAATTAGTTTTTATTTTTTCGAAAGTCAAACATGACGACAACATTGATATCATTATTAAACCAATTCATTAAATCAAAAAAATCCAAAACTAAAAATATTAAACATTAAAAGCTTAATAACTATCAATTAAACATATTAATTATACATTAAAAGCTTAATAACTATCAATTAAACACATTAATTATACATTAAAAGCTTAATAACTATCAATTACATGATACTCATCCAAAAATATTTGTTAACAACAAATACAACTATCTAATACATATAATCATCTAAAAATATCAACAAGAACAACACCCATTATATGATCATCATCCAAACACTTACTCAAAATAATTTAGTAAAAACATAAAAAATTTATCATTTTATATAACTTTATCTTTGGTGAGTAGAAATAATTTTTAAAAATTTAAAAATAATTTTTTGACATTTATTTTTATCAAACTAGTTTATATTTTATCAAATTGACAACTTTGCCCTTGAAATAGAGCAACAATGTCTATAATTGTCCATATTTGGAATGAAATTCAAAATTCAAGGTCAAATGTATTACAAATAAAAAGTAAGGGATCAAAGTGACACAAGTTCCAAATTACAGGAACTGTTAGTATAATTCGCCCTTTGGGTTCATTTGGGATGTGGGTTGACTTTTTTGCTATTTTAGCCTTGGAATAAAGAGCCTCGGACTAAAAAGCCTCGTTTGGGATAGGCTTTTTAGCTTTTTTGACTTTTGTGAGAAAAAAAATGAAATGATTATGGGTTAGATGTGACATTTTGTTCTGTTTGGCTAAAATAGCATATTTTATCCTATATGGCTATTTTAGTCTAAACCCTCATCCCAAACGGGGCCTTTATGTTATTATATAAAATTAGTTGTACTAACTAAGACTAATCCAACTTATGGCCATCCTTACTTGGATAATGATGAGAAGGTGAATAAAACTTTAAAATATGACTATAAAAATAAAGATTAGGAAAAAAAAGTTGATTCCAAGTCTCCAACTAATTAAGATAAATGCCTATTGAGATGATTTGAGATTAAGTTCACTATTATCATTCCGTTAATGATTGATATAAAATGAACTATTTAAATTATTGAAACAAGACTCATGATGGTCTTACGAGTCCTTGATTAAGGCCGAATTGTGCAACACTGAGGCCGTTAATTAAGATCTCTTAACTTTACTTGCTTGCCAAACTATATATTTTATGTCTGTTTAATGTTAATTAGGTTGTATACATGGGAGCATAAAATGAGCAAAAATGCAAGACTTGTAGAGAAAAGTGCTTACCGCACGTGCGTTGACTTTTTCCCGCACGTGCGGTAGCACCTTGGAAATTGTGCCGTTATTTTAAACCTGTTTGAAAGACAGCAGAGATATAAAAAGAAGAAAGAGAGTGTAATAACCCGACCCTCTCATATGCTTAAATCTCTCATTAGATGTGTGATTATATGCGTGTTTATATGTTTGACATGAAATTCCACGTTTTAATGTGTGAATTATATAATTATAAAACTATATCTGTTGAGTATGAGAAAATATGTTGAAATTGAGACATCTGGACTAGAAATTGAAAGCCTTCGAGGCGCGATAAACCGAATTTGACTTTATAGTTATGATCAGCATGATTTTTAGGACATAATATGAAATTTTGTAAAAATTTGATTCGTAACAAATAAAATTGAATTATTTAGGCTCAAGACTTAATAAACCAAATTAGGCTCATAATTCAAGCCTTAGATGCATATATGAACCTAGAGAAGAGACTTAGACTCACATTTTATAAAACTATCTCCTGGGAGAGCTCTAGAGAAAGAAAAGAAGAGAAAAGAGAGAAAGAAAGAGGAGATCAACAAAGAGCTTGAAGAAATTGAAGGAATTCTAAAATTGAAGTTCAAGGTGAGTGTAAATCAAATCAAATACCCTAAATCTCTCTCCAATTTCTTAGCATCAAGCTTTAAAATGGAGTTTTCCACTCACCCAAGCTAGGGTTTTGAAATAGTGACTATGGTTGGGGAAATATTCATGTAAACCATCAAGATTCATGGTAATTGTTTGATTTGAGAGTTGATCCTTGTGTTTTAAGTTATGTTGAGTAGTTTGAAAAAAACTACCTCCTAATCTTTAATGTTTGCATGCTTTGCTCTCATATATGTCTATATGTTTGTGTATATGTTCGGTAAATCATGGAAAGATGAAGACATGGAATGAATGTAACAATTTGGGGTTGTAATTATGTAATTAAAAGAGTTATGATTTACTTGAACATGGATTGTATATTACATTTATATAATATGTTTTGGGGATTAAATTGCTTGATTTAGAACTTTGAATTGTCTTTTGAAGACTGAATTTTTGAATTTTCGAACTGCCCAAAACAGAGCTAGAATCGCACGTTCGGGATGCACAGTCGCACGTGCGGAAAACAAAGGAGTCAGACTGGGGCATTTTGTAATAAAAGCACGTGCGGGCCGCAGGTGCGGCAGGGGACTTCCGCACGTGCGGCCAATGAGGGGGAAATTCTGTCAGCTTCTTTTCTCCTATTTAACCCTATGAAACTGTTAATGTGTATATTTGATCCTTCTAAAATGCTTATAACTGAATGAAAATTTAACGAATCGGACAATGAAAAGGCCAAAGAAAAGTGAATAACTTACAAGTTGTGTGTGTGTGCCTTGTGTAGGTCACGTGCCAGAAGGAACCATTGTTCATCTACATCACTGTGAGTAATAGTAGTGTAAAACACTTATATTTATTTTGATAAGTTAATGCGTCATTTTCTGAAATTGTGTTATTCGAATGAATGAGCTACAAGAAATGGAATATAGAATGTGGATATGAGATAAGACTTATTTATGGTGTTATTATTGGGCCCGAGACCGTTCTGTTATTAGAATTAGGCCTGAGGCCGTTCTGTTAATCAAAAAGGGACATACATGAGTTACGTATACGCTTTACATTTTGCAAGGCACACGCTCGTTTACATGCCTTAGTACATTATTATTATTCACTGAGTTTGGCTCATTTCGCATTCATGTATGTTTTGTAAGTGGTTAGCCCGGAGGCCAGTCCTAAGCCAGCTCTAGGAGTTTTTTTTGTTGTTGGTCCAGTCTGTCAAGCCTCCCAAGCGAAACCCTTTTGTATTATTTTGGGTTCTTTTGTATATCCCATTTTGCTACGGATATAGATACATTGCTAATATGTAAATTATAGATCATTGCCCTTTCTGTTTAGATTGGCATGTCGTGGATTTGTTGTTTTTTTTGAACGGTATATGTAAATGTGGGTGTATATGATGTGTGTACTAAGATCCTGGCATTTAGACACCGCTCAATAGACGTTTCTTTTTGTCATTATACTTGCTTCTGTTTTAGGCCCCGATATCGTATAAATTATTTACTGACTACTTTGTTTTGAGGCTTAAGTACAGGCCGGTCATGTCCAAACTTTTAGGGGAGGTTTGGGTCGTAACAGTTGGTATCAGAGCATGAGTAAATACCTCACACTTATGTCCATTGGGCTATAAGGAGTCTAGAAAAAACTTAGGTTGCATGCATAATGTTTTCTACGTCGTGAATATCATATGAAAGATGACTAATGATCATTGTCTATATACACTTGTGTCTCTTTTTGTGTCTATTATAATCTTTTGATATGTAGATCATGGTGAGGACAAGAATGGATGATATGGAAGACTCTACCTCCACACGGCTAGATTGGTTGGAAAGAATGATTGCGGATATGGCAAAAGCTATGAGACAACAACGGGAACAACAACAGCAATAACAGTAACCACCCTCGCCACCAGTGCCTGTCCTACCACCAGTAATGCAAGGCCATCAAGCTGAGGACCAAACCATTGCACTGACAAAAGAATTTAAGAAGATGAAGCCACCATCATTCAAGGGAGGCATTGAGCCAATGAAAGCTAAGGCGTGGGTATTGGGGATAAAGAAGTTATTTGAGGTCTTTCCGTGCACAAAAGCACAGAAGGTACAGCTTGCAGCTTTTACTCTTGAAGACGAAGTACAAAGGTGGTGGATGCTCATTTGAAATGAACATCAAGGTTTAACTTGGGCTCGATTTTTGGAGCTCTTTTATGATAAGTATTTCCCATAGTGCATGTGGGATAAGAAGGTGACAGAATTTGAGACGTTGAGACAAGGAAACAAAACAGTGGCAGAGTACGAAGCACAATTTTTGGAGTTAGCCTGTTACGCACCACATATGATGGATACGGACTACAAGAAAGCAAGAAAATTCGAAGGAGGAATTCGGAACTCGATTATAGATAAGATTAATGTGTTGAAATTGCCTACCTATGTTGATGTGTTGGAAAGGGCGATAGTAGCGGAAGGCAATATAGCTGCTCAAAACTGAGTTTCTGAGTGGAGGGGGAAACACAGAATGCACAAGCACCAAGAGGACCAGTAGCGTCACAGAACAAAAAGCCAAACTTGGGAACTTCTTGTACTTCCACCTCTACTCGTGAATCAGTACCAACTTGTCCAGATTGTGGGAAAAGGCACCGCGAGACTTGTTATCGGGTAACGGGGGCTTGCTTTAAGTGTAGAAAGATGGGACATTTAGTAAGAGACTGCCCTCAGAGGGATCGACAGAATGGGTATCGAACAACTACAAGTTCAGCTGGCTCCATTCCAGCTCCAAATACAAAGACTACTGCCATACCAGAGACAATGCTAGGCAGGGAAGAGTATTTGCTCTTATTCCCGGTGATATACAGAATACGGAGGCTGTGGTGTTAGGTACATTTCCTATCGATGGTCACTTTGCTCATGTATTATTTGATTCAGGTTCTACCTATTCTTTTGTGTTGGAAACCTTTGCTAGTAAATTGAATAGACCTAAAGAATCGTTACATTATGTGCTATGTGTTTCTTCACCGTCAGGGGGCTCCATGTTGAGTACATTTATTTATTCTGCCTGTGAGATCGTTATTGGGAAGGTACAACTATCTGCTGATTTGTTGCCGCTTGACATGGCTTATTTTGATATAATTTTGGGGATGGATTGGCTAAGTAAATATCATGTGACCATTGAGTGTACGTCTAAACAAGTCACCTTTCAACCCCTGGGGCAATCTGAATTTAGGATTATGGGACATGGGGTGATTCCTCTGCCGTATTTAATCTCCGCCATGAAAGCATATAAGCTATTACAAAAGGGTTGCCGAGGGTATTTATGTAGCATTTTGAATGGACAACCAGCAGAGGTGTGTGTTGATGACATTCCTGCGGTATGTGAATTTCCGGACATGTTTCCAAAGGAGTTGCCAGGGAGGTTAGTGGATCTTGAGATTGAATTTGTGATTGAGATAGTACCGGGAACCCAACCAATTTCAAAAGCCCCTTATAGAATGTCACCGGCGGAAATGAAAGAGTTGAAGATACAGCTGCAAGACTTGCTGAATAAAGGATTCATTCGTCCAAGCACTTCTCCTTGGGGCGCACCGGTCCTTTTTGTGAAGAAGAAAGATGGGACACTTCGATTGTGTGTAGACTACCGGGAGCTCAATAAGGTGACTGTGAAGAACAAGTATCCCTTGCCTAGGATCGACGATCTATTTGATCAACTTCAAGATGCACAAATCTTTTCGAAAATAGATTTGCGATCTGGATACCATTAGTTAAAGGTGAAAGCCGAAGACAATGAGAAGACTACTTTCCGTACCCAATACGGGCATTATGAGTTTCTGGTTATGCCATTTGGAGTTACTAATGCACCGGTGGCCTTCATGGATTTAATGAATCGTGTCTTTAAACCATACTTGGATGAATTCGTAGTTGTGTTTATTGATGACATCCTCATTTACTCAAAAAATAAGGAAGCTCATACGAACCATCTCCGATTAATTCTTCGGACACTTCGAGATAAGAAACTATATGCAAAATTGAAGAAATGTGAGTTTTGGTTACACGAGATGACATTCTTGGGGCATGTTATAAATGAGGAGGATGTTTCTGTTGACCCATACTATAGACGTCTCCGAACGTCCCGGGAGGGAAATCCCGTTATGTTCATTTGGGCTCACTACAGTTCAGGACTCAATATTACGGTCCTGTATCTAATCTCGCAGAGTGCAATGCAAGACCGATGAATTATCAAAGAGTCCAAATCGGGCAAATCGTTTTTGAAAATAGATTTTTTTGAAAGAAGTGCCAAACATGGACTGCTTTGCCAAATACAGAGTCGCCACCTAAATATTTTATTTTGGAAAATTTAGGAAACCCTGACTCGTTGCCTAAGGCCACGTGTCCGTCATCACCAAAGTTGCCTCGGCTCGGGAACTTGGGTACGATTGGGGAAGGTCACTTCGTGAGCACCCCCGCTCGCCCGATCAAAGATCGGCCTCTACTAATCATGATATCGAGTTTTGAAAACATTATGCGTTCTTATTCCGGTTATTAGCCTAGATTTACTATGTGATGCGCACAGCATACAAGTATAGACTGGATCGCCTGAATTGGAACGAAACATCTCATGTTTGTTTTGAAAACAGTTTGCTACTCGCGAGTAGGCTAAAATGCGAATTTGCCACCCTCAGGTGGGCTTTAGAAAAAGATATGATTTGCCACTATCTAGTGGGCTTAAAACTCGCAATCAATAAATTGTTCCAATTCAGATAATCCAACCTTCACCCACAGGCATTCAGGCAGGTATATCACATAAGCAGGTAGCCTCATGGTAAGCATGCTATCATGGCAGTCACTCACACACATGCAAGGATGCTAAAGCGTAACCACTTACCGAGTACTCCAAGCCAAAACAGAAGCTATGTTAGAAAGCCATGCATGATCCTAACTATACAGAAATGCCTAATGTAACACATGCAAAAATGCAACTAAGATAGGCTCGGCTATTCTAAGATGGCATATAAAATGCAACAGATAACACGTATTCAACTCGAAATTGAAATACAATGCAGTTAGTATGATGCGCCGAGCCCGGTGCATGCAAGACAGATGAATGGATGCAAACATGCGAGCATAAGTATGCTAATCGAAACGTGCCCTAAACTAACCATCATAAGCTGGTAAATAAAAGAGAGAAAGACGTGGGGTTGGAAGACATACATCACACACACGTACACTTATTACAATTGTGCCCTCGCTCGGAGGGTCCGAATAAATAATACAGTCCCAAATAAATAATACAGTCCGAATAAAAACCCTAATTAATTAACAAATTAACTAGGAAAGCAGTAAATTAGCATGCAACCCCATGGACCGCCTCAGCTCTGTTCCAAATGATGAATGATGCATGCTTGAGTTGCCTTACGCGGAAATCCATTGCGATGCCCCGGTTTGCCTCTGTTTGCAATTAATCCCGGAATGTTGCGCGAAGCTCCAAAAGACTGCCGGTTTCTGATTTGCTGCAACAAAGAGCAAGAAAGGGGGGCATGGCAAAGTATTTTCACATATGTATGCACACCTCGATCCTCATGCCATCAATCACGCATCTCGATACATGATGGCCGAGGAGTCGAATTGCACGACTCAATATGAAATGAATGCACATGAAAACACAATAAGACCGAGACTCCATCATGGTTAATCCGGAGTGCCGATGACCGGGAATTGAGACACGTTCCGTCACTCGGAGTACGAAACGTCCCTCGTTTCCCGTGCTTGGGCTAACTCCTATCCCAAACACAATGCAATATGCATGACATGCATGAATGCGACTAACATACAACCTAGCATACGCAATGCTATGAAATGGCATACACAATGCTCGATGTAACATGGTATACACAATGCTCTAACATACAACCTAGCATACGCAATGATATGAAATGGAATGGCATGCATAATGCACAATGGACTTACACCAACATGAGTGGACCTCAGCCACACTCACATCAGTGGCCATACGATAGGAATGCAAACGCGCACGAATGCCAAGGACCGATCCTAAGGCATAACATGCCACTCTACCAAAGCATGGCAAGGGATGCAATATGGCATACAAACACATATGATACAGCTCTGAAACATGATAAACAATGGTTCCGAATCATGCAAACATGGCACACAATACATGCTATAAGCCCCGAAACTCAAAACTAGGCACATGTATTGAACCATAACCATGCAAAGCAAGCATTATTTGACTATGAAGCACAAAGACAGAGCCAATGCAGTCCCAAAACATGCACATTACTGTAGCACGTCCGCGGGGGACCACCTCGCGCTACAGTTCGGACTCTCTTTTTTGTTTGTTGCGGTTCTTAAATCTTGAACCAAAGAGTCCAACTCTGGCAAATCGTTTTGAAGAAAAACAGATTTTGAAAAAGTAGTGCCAAACATGGACTGCTTTGCCAGATTACAGAGTCGCCACCTAAATATTTTAAAATGGGAAATTTAGGAAACCCTGACTCGGTGCCAAAGGCCACGTGTCCGTCATCACCAAAGTGACTTGGCTCGGGAGCTTGGGTACGATCGGGGAAGGTCAGCTATGAGCACCCCCTTTCGCCCGGTCCGAAGACCGGCCTCTACTAACCATGATATCCGATTTTGAAAACGTTATGTGTTCTTATTCCAATTATTAGCCTAGAATTACTATGTTATGCGCACAGCAAACAAGTATAGACTAGATTGCCTAATTTGGAAATAAACATTGCATATCCGTTCGTTTTGAAAACATTTCGGGATTTGCTACTCGCAAGTAGGCTAAAACACAGATTTCAACGAGTTTTCCCAACTCAGGCAACCCAACCTCCACCCACAGGCATTAAAGCAGTTTATAACACATAAGCATTTAGCCGCATGGTAAGCCTACTATCATGTCAACATTCACACACATGCGATATGCTAAAGCATAAATACTTACATTGTACTCCGTGCCAAAACAATAACCCGGTTAGCAAACATGCATGACCTAGTTCATGTTAAGTGGCTAATGCAACACAGGTATAGATGCAATCTAGAGTAGGCTCGGCTAACCCTAAACATGGCATATGAAATGCGCGAGTAGCACGTATTCAATTTGGAATTGAAAATTGCAATGCAGTTCGTATGATGTACCGAGCCCGGTGCATGTAAACAAATGCATGAATGCACGCGTGCGTAGCATAAGGTATGCTAAAATAGACGTGCCCTAATCTACCATTGTAAGCAGGTAAATAAAAGGGAGAAAGAAATGGGGGTTGGAAGACATACACCCACTCACCCACACTTATTACAATTATGCCCTCACACAGAGGGACCGAATAAATATTACAGTCCGAATAATAAATAAATTAATTATTACAGAAATTTCTATTTACTTAATAAATTAAATGCAGAACAGGAAAGGCCGCAGCCCCGCCTCGGGATGCGCGAATGATGCATGCTCGATTCCCACTCGCCTGGAAAACCCGTGCCATAGCACTGCTGCCTCTGTTTTCACTGCCCTACCTCTCCAAAAATTCCCAAAGTTTCAGAATACCTCCCAAATGATCTGAAATACCCCACCGGCTGGGGGAAGAGATCATCGGCTGCTTGTATCGGCCATCGGCTGCTTGTGGTGGTTATCGGCACAAACAAAGTGCCGATCGGCACATTATACTGCCGGTCGGCAGAAAGTTCCTGCAGAGGGCAGTTTAACAGCAGCAGCAAAAACAGCAGTACAAGGCATGGTTTTTTGGGCATATGTAAGCATGGCCATGGCCTCCTATCATGCTTGGGGACTCAAGGAGGCATGACTCTTGGTTCTAGGGCCATCAATGATGCATTTGATGCATGATAACCTAAGGAACCAAAATTGCATGTTTTAATTGAAATGCATGCAACACAAAAGATGAAATCCAAAACCTTATCATGTGTTAGTCAAAGGTCTTGGTGACTTGAGGATGGAGACAAGTTTCACCACTCAAAGTGTGAACTCCTCTCGATCCTCATGCTTGGCTTGACAATCCCCAAGCCAAACCATGAAATGCAAGTATGCAACATGGTTCAAATGCAATGCAACCTATCATGTTAAGCATGCAAAGAACTAAAGTATGCAAGGTACAAATGTCATGCAACATGGACCAATTAAGCGTGGAACTAGCATACGCTCAAGGCCTCATCAATCAAACATGCAACAACCGAGATACAAGCATGCAATAATGGACTTAAGCCATAGAGGGCAACCCTTAAACTCCCCTAAAACAGTGGCAAAACATGCCTCAAAACAAGAGCAAGATGCCACACAAGCATGCAAGCCATAAGGCATAAGGCTAAGGCACAAAGTGGGGCATTGAACCACCACTTAACAAGACCAAACATGGCACATGTTAGGCAACCAAAACAGGTTTTTATCATGCAAAATGGCACCCAAATCCCCTCATGGCACCTCCCAAAATGCATTAAACATGGAAGCATGCACAATGCTCTCTTGAAGACATAAAGGACCAACAAGTCAAAACATGGATAGGATGATAAAACAAAGGTATTTGGACATGGAATGGGGACTGAAATACCACCCACAATGATGCCGAATCATGAGGATGATGCAAGCTAAACATGTTAGAGTTCCATACAAGCAAAGTTTACAAGCCAATAGGCAAAACAACCATACTAAGCATGCCAAACATGACCAAAGCAGTGGCTCACAACCCTTCACATGGCAAAGAGATGCTAAAGCCTCCATGAAACCAAGCTAAAACATGCAAGAGTCAAAGCTTAAAAGCATGGCATGTCTCCAAGCATAAAAGGGCATTTCAAAGCAAGTACAAGATACATTCTAAGGGCCATCAATCCGACCAAAAACAGAGGTTAGATGTGACCTAAAACACCCTAAAAAGTTCTGAAATGAAAGCAAATACAAACATTCATGCATGCTATGCTATGAGCCCAAAACAAAGGCAAGTAAAGGACCAAGGGGCGAGGGGTGTCCCTCCCCTATATGAGACTCAAAAAAAATCATTCTCACCACTGAAAACCCACTGGTTTTCAGTGGTGAGAAGGCCAAAGAACACCAAACAAAGAGGGCTTAAGCAAAGGCACCAAAAGTGGCCATATAAGGCCTAATAGGATGGATCTTTGCTCAAACCAAAAAAGGACCTTAATGAAGGTTCAAGAACAAGTAAAAACAAGACTTTTTTTATCTTAAACACAAACTCAAAAACACAAAGTAAAGAAGGTAGAGAAAGGTTGCAAGAATGGGGAATATAAAGCAAGATTCTTACCCTTGATGATCCCTTGAAAAACAGAGGTTACAGCCACTCTCTAATGCTCAAAACCAGTCCAAAACCAACACAAACAACCTCCTAAGTCTCTCAATCTCGAGCTAAGGTGTAATGGTGTGTGTAAAGGAGCAAAAATGAGGTAAAACTACACTTTTTGGCCTAAAAACACACACACAAGAGGAGAGAGAGGGAGGTATATATATATATGGATGTATATCAGAGATATATGTATAATGCTCTGGTTTTGGCTCTCAAAAGGCTAACCCTTGAGCCAAGAGGAAGAGCTCTCCTCTTATAGGCAAGGAATGCTTAGCCACTAAGCAAGCCAAGGGCTCATCCCTCCATACACGTGTATGGAGGGGAAACAAGAGCTAAACAGCTGTCTAAAAATATCTCATAAAGCAGCTGTAAAGCAGTCGGCAGGGCAAAATGGTCATTTTGCCAAAAAGAGTGCCGACCGGCACAAAATAGTGCCGGTGGCAACAACAGCCAGCCGGTGGCCTCTAGCCACAGCTGGTGGTATGTGGGGATGCCTCAGAAGGCAGTCCCTGCCCCTCAAAGGCAAAGCACAAGTGTTTGGTGTAAAACCAGACACAAAACAGTCAAGTTCGGAGGTCCTGAGGCAAGGTGCGCGAGCCGAGAACTCCGGGAACTCCAAACGAACACAAACAGGGATAATCACCGAGTGTTCCAACGGTGACGTCCAAGTCTTGAGGACGGTCAAAAATGGGGTGTCTACAATTACTAGTGTAAAGCATGGCCAAAAGATGCTAGCATGATGGACTAAAATAGCATGCAACTTTGACTAGCAAACATGGTTTACATGGCATGTATATGAAGCGTATGAGAACTCATCAAACCAGCAAAAATTAGTGAATAAAACATGCCAAAATATGCTCAAATAATCACTGAAATGCAGCCAATGCATGCCAAAATGATGAGCTCCTTTAGAGGGCCATACAAGGGGTTATTAAGCACATATAAGATAGACACTTAGCAAGACTAAACCAACTCTGGAAATGGGTTATGCCAGCCCTAAAACCCACAAAATAGGCCCTGGAATCAGTCTTGAAAACATGCAAAGAAAGGTCTCTTTGAAAGGCCTTGAATGGGATTTCTCTACACATGCATCATAGACATAAAATATAACTAAAAGGGCCTCGGAAAGAGCCAAGGCAAACCTCAAAACCCTCAAAATGAGGCCTGGAAAGTGACTTCAAAGCATGAAAAATAGGGTCCCTTTGGAAGGCCAAAAGGATCACCAAATAAGACAAGGAGAGAGGGGGTCACCCCCCTCTGATTTTGGCCTTCAAGAATACACCTAAGCCACTGAAAATCCACTGGATTTCAGTGGCTAAGAGGCCAAGCCATGGCCAATGCAAGAGCTCTAATGCATAGCCCTAATCATGAAGAGATGAAGCATGCATAGGGGGAAGATGACCCCAAACAGAAATGGGACTTTAACCAAACTTGAAGAGGATGTCAAAACAAGACTTTTTCCAGTATATAGAAAATCTCTAAAATGTTCACAAGTAAGGCTAAAATATGATGCAAAAATAGCCCTAAAGGAGAGATAGAGGGTAAGGGGAAGTAGATGGCCTCAAATAGCAAAGAGCCCTTTAACAAAGTTGAAAAGGGGTTCAAAATAAGACACTTTACAGTTTGGCTCGAAGCCCAGAAATGCTCACAAATAAGGCTAATATATCATGCAAGATAAGCCCTAAAAGAGAGATAAAGCATAAAGGGGGAGTAGAAGACCTCAAACAGAAAAAATTTCTTGATCAAACATGAAGATGATCTCAAACTAAGACTATTTTCACTTCAGGTTGAAGCCCAAAAATGCAAGCAAAAGGAGCTAAGATATAGCGTAAAATGATGCAAAAATGGGAAAAATAGAAGCTTACCCTTGTAGAGCCGACCTTCAGCAGCTTCTGGACCAAGTTGGTGAGCTTTCAACCTCTGTAAATGACCCCCAAGGGGCTGGAATGGATGATGGAGGTGGTAGGCTATGAGGTGTAGGGTAAAGTGGCCAAGAGAATGGGTGTTTGGAGGCTTGGAGTATAGATATAGGAGGTTGTATGTATAATTCTCAGCCCAAAGCTTCTAACCCTTACAAATGGAGGAAGAGGCCTCCATTTATAGAAGGGAGGGGCTAAAGCTTCTCAAAGAAGCTTTAAAACTAGGTTAAACATCCTCCATACACGTGTATGGAGGATGCAGCAAATGGCAAACAGCTGGCACAGCTGGAATACACTCAGGAGGGCAAACATGGCCGGCCAGGTTCAAAAGGCCAAGGTGGCCAGCCGGCCACCTCCCCTAGTCGGCCGACCAGGGGTCAAAGGGTTCAAGAAGAATTACTGGTTGGCCACCCTAAAAAGGTGGCCTCCCAGATGAGTGCAACACAGCTGTGTAAAGAAAAACCAGAAAAAGTGGTTCAAGAGAGAGAAAAACCAGCTTTTTAGAGGGGTTCAAAAGGGTCAGGGACAATTACTGGTCGGCCTACCCATATTGGTGGCCTCCCAGGTGTGTACAACACAATGGTGTGGTGGAAAGTCAGAAAAAGTGGCCTGGGAATGGGAAAAACCAGCTTTCTAGTAAGAAAAACGGGCGACGAAGAGCAATGAAGAGAAAAGCTGGTTTTTCAGAAAAATTGCTGGTCTCCCACCCTCCTACAACCTTTCTAACAATGAAAATAAGGTCCTTGCAAAAAATGGACCAAGACGGATGCAAAACGAAGGTTCGGGGGCCAAAATGCGCAGTTCGGGGCCCCGAAAACAGGCTGTTAGGCACAGGAAGTGGCGTTCGACCACGAAGGTGGTCTCTCAGGCCACAGTGTCCCTCAAAAGGGAGGAAATAAGGTGTGTGCCAAAAATCGGAGCAAACAGAGGTAGTTAAGCGGTCTCGAACTGAGGCACACGGCTGACGGCTCCGAAAACCGGAAACTGGGCTCAAAACGGGAAAAATGGCCTACGACCACAAAACGTAGCCTACGGCCACTGAGAGATGGTCTACGAGACCTCTCCCTCCTTTCAGGAAGAGAAAACAGAGAAAACAGGACCTGGTTCGCAAACCAAGGCAAAGCGCAAAGAGCCCTGAAGTTTGGAGGCAAGGCTTACAGCCGAGACCCTGAAACCTCAGAACGAGCACGATATGCAACATCACCGAGCACTCAACTGGTGACGTCTGAGTCTTAAGGTCGGTCAAAAATGGGGTGTCTACACATACAAGATCGAAGCTATTGTGAATTGGCCAACTCCTACCAATGTACGTAGCTTCTTGGGTTTAGCTGGCTACTACCGAAGATTTGTTAAAGACTTTTCCAAAATTGCTATGCCACTTACCCAATTAACCCAGAAGGGTGTTCCATTCGAGTGGTCAGAACAGGGGGAGTTTGTTTTTTAGGAGTTGAAGACACGGTTAACTACAGCACCAGTTCTTGCCTTACCATCTGGTACTGAGGGATTTGTGATTTACAGTGATGCTTCTTACAAAGGATTAGGTTGTATACTCAAGCAGAATGAAAGGGTCATTGCATATGCTTCTCGTCAACTCAAGCCTTATGAAAAGAATTATCCCACACATGACTTGGAGCTAGCGGCAGTGGTCTTTGCTTTGAAGATATGGCGGCATTATTTGTATGGTACGATATGTGAAGTTTACACCGACCACAAGAGCCTCAAGTACTTCTTTACCCAAAAGGAGTTAAATATGCGTCAAGGACGGTGGTTAGAGCTTATTAAGGATTATGACCTGCAAATCCATTATCACCCCGGCAAAGCTAATACAGTTGCAGATGCTCTTAGCTGAAAAGGTATGGGAAATTTGGCAAGTTTGCTCACGAGACAGAAAGAGTTGTTATTCGATTTGGAAAGAATGAATGTGGAAATTGTGTTACATAGTCAAGATGCAATATTGGTAGCAATGTTAGCTCAACCGGTACTCATTGAAGAAATTAAGCGACAATAAAGAGAATACAAGTTTCTAAAGAAAATTTATGATGAAATGGAAATGAAGCCAAAGCCTGGATTCTTAGTTGAAAATAGTTGAAAATTCGGTATTGAAATTTCAAGAAAGACTGTGTGTCCCAAATGTGCCAGAATTTAAAAGGAAGATTATGGAGGAAGCACATACATCGAAATTTTCAATGCATCCCGGTAATACTAAGATATACCAAGATTTACAGCAGAATTTTTGGTGGCCTAGTATGAAGAAAGAAATTGCAGAATTTGTTTCAAGATGTTTGTAATGTCAGCAAGTAAAAGCGGAGCACCAAAGACCGGCGGGTTTACTTCAACCCCTTCCAATTCCAGAGTGGAAGTGGGAATATTTGACTATGGATTTTATTGTGGACTTACTGCAAACTCCCCGAGGTATGAATTCCATATGGGTTATTGTTGATAGATTAACTAAATCTGCTCATTTTCTGCATGTGAAAACTTAATATAATGCGGATAAACTTGCTGCGGTGTATGTGAATGAAATTGTCCAACTACAAGGTGTCCTGGTTTCAATTGTATTCGATAAAGATCCGAAATTTGTATCCAGATTTTGGCAAAGTTTACAGGATGCCATGGGAATAGAGTTGAAGTTCAGTACGGTATTCCACCTTCAAACAGATGGCCAATAAGAGAGAACAGTACAAACGTTGGAGGATATGCTTCGGATGTGTGCCTTGGAGTTCGAGGGAAGTTAGGAAACGTACCTACCATTGGCAGAGTTCGCATACAACAACAGTTTTCACTCAAGCATAGGAATGACACCATATGAAGCTTTGTACGGAAGGAAATGTCGCTCCTCAGTGTGTTGGGCTAAAGTTAGTGATAGATCATTGTTTGGTCCTGAAATTGTACAAATGACAACAGAGAAAATCAAAGTCATTCAGGAAAAATTGAAAACGTGGATCATTAACGAAGGGAGTTGGAATTTGAGGTGGGCAATTATGTTTTTGTGAAAGTCACCTTGTTGAAAGGACACACAAGATTTGGCAAAAAGGGTAAATTAGCACCCCAATATGTATGTTCGTTTCAAATTCTGGAAAAGGTGGGTCCGGTGGTTTATCGTATTGCCCTTCCACCGATTATAGGACAAATACATAACGTCTTTCATGTATCCATGTTACGGGCTACCTCCAAGATCCGTCCCATATTATAGATTACCATGAACTTACCTTGGATGACAACTAGATCTATGAGGTGAAACCAATTCAAATTCTAGATCGTCAAGTGAAACAATTGCGAAACAAAACGATTCCGATGGTAAAAGTTGAATGGCAAGAACACTACGGGAAGGAAACCACTTGGGAGAGAGAGGAGGAAATGAGACAACGGTATCCGGAGTTATTCTCAACTTGAGGTAAATTAAGTTTAAGGGACCAAACTTCTAAAATGGGGGAAAATTGTAATAACCCGACCTTCTCATACGCTTAAATCTGTTATTAGATGTGTGATTATATGCGTGTTTATATGTTTGACATGAAATTCCATGTTTTAATATGTGACGTATATAATTATGAAACTATATCTATTGATTATGAGAAAATATGTTGAAATTGAGACATTTGGACTAGAAATTTAAAGCCTTAGAGACGCGATAAACCGAATTTGACTTTATAGTTATGATCAGCATGATTTTTAGGACATAATATGAAATTTTGTAAAAATTTGATTCGTAACGAATAAAATTGAATTATTTAGGCTCAAGACTTAATAAACCAAATTAGGCTCATAATTCAAGCCTTAGATGCATATATGAACCTAGAGAAGAGACTTAGACTCACATTTTATAAAACTATCTCCTGGGAGAGCTCTAGAGAAAGAAAAGAAGAGAAAAGAGAGAAAGAAAGAGGAGATCAACAAAGTGCTTGAAGAAATTGAAAGAATTCAAAGATTGAAGTTCAAGGTGAGTGTAAATCAACTCAAATACCCTAAATCTCTCTCCAATTTCTTAGCATCAAGCTTTAAAATGGAGTTTTCCACTCACCCAAGCTAGGGTTTTGAAATAGTGACCATGGTTGGGGAAATATTCATGTAAAACCATCAAGATTCATGGTAATTGTTTGATATGAGAGTTGATCCTTGTGTTTTAACTTATGTTGTTGAGGGAAACTACCTCCTAATCTTTAGTGTTTTCATGCTTTGCTCTCATACATGTCTATATGTTTGTGTATATGTTTGGTAAATCATGGAAAGATGAAGACATGGAATGAATTTAACAATTTAGGGTTGTAATTATGTAATTAAAAGAGTTATGATTTACTTGAACATGGAAATCATGTTTATTATGTTTATATACTATGTTTTGGGGAATTAAATTGCTTGATTTAAAACTTTGAATTGTCTTTTGAAGGATGAATTGTTGAATTTTCGGACTGCCCAAAACAGAGCCAATACCACACGTGCGGAATGCACAGCCGCACGTGCGGGGCTTACAGCCGCACGTTTAGAAAACAGGGGAGTCAGACTGGGGCATTCTATAATAAAAGCACGCGTGGGCCGCATGTGCGACGCACCTTCTCACACGTGCAGCGGGGGACTTCCATACGTGTGGCCAATGGGGGGAAATTCTGTCAGCTTCTTTTCTCCTGTTTAACCCTATGAAACTGCTAATGTGTATATTTGATCCTTCTAAAATGCTTATAACTGAATGAGAATTTAACGAATCGGACAATGAAAAGGCTAAAGAAAAGTGAATAACTTATAAGTTGTGTGTGTGTGCCTTGTGTAGGTCACGTGCCAGAAGGAACCATTATTCATCTACATCACTGTGACTAATAGTAGTGTAAAACACTCGTGATTTTCTGAAATTGTGTAATTCGAATGAATGAGTTACAAGAAATGGAATATAGAATGTGGATATGAGATAGGACTTATTTATGGTGTTATTATTGGGCCCGAGGCCGTTCTGTTATTATTGGGCTCGAGACCGTTCTGTTATTAGAATTGGGCCGAGGCCGTTCTGTTAATCAAAAAGGGACATACATGAGTTCCGTACACGCTTTACATTTTGCAAGGCACACGCTCGTTTACATGCCTTAGTACATTATTATTATTCACTAAGCTTGGCTCATTTCGTATTCATGTATGTTTTGTAGGTGATCAGTCCGGAGGCTAGTCCTAGGCTAGCTCTAGGAGTTTTTTTTTTTTGTTGGTCCAGTCTGTCAAGCCTTCCAAGCGAAACCCTTTTGTTTTATTTTGGGTTCTTTTGTATATCCCATTTTTCTACGGATATAGATACATTGCTAATATGTAAATTATGGATCATTGCCCTTTTTGTTTAGATTGGCATGTCGTGGATTTGTTGTTTTTTTTGAACGGTATATGTAAATGTGGATGTATATGATGTGTGTACTAAGATCCTGGCATTTAGACACCACTCAATGGAAGTTTCTTTTTGTCATTATACTTGCTTCCGTTTTAGGCCCCGATATCATATAAATTATTTATTGACTACTTTGTTTGAGGCTTAAGTACAAGCCGGTCATGTCCAAACTTTTAGGAACTGGTTTAGGTCGTGACAGGGAGGTTGGATTAGGGTTCTGAAATATTAAAGGAGAAAGAGGAGGCTAGGGTTTGGAAAAAGGTGATTCTCAATGTTCAAAGCAAATTCCCATGGAGGGTTCCATCTCTTCCACCTCTTCCCACTCCTCTATGAGTGGCTAGGCTCTTCTTTTCTAGGGTTTTGATGAAACTCTAGTTATGTAATTAGGTTTTCTCTTTGCTTTTTGATTATGTAAAGGTTTGAACAAATTATATGGTATTTAAGAAGTTTCAAATTTATATTTTTCATTATCTTTGTAAGTATTCTGCTTTCTGTGATTGTTAAATGCTTTCCATACAATGGTTTTTTTTTTCTTTCATATTCATGGTATGAGACGAGCCATACTACGAGGGACGAGTCATGTCGCTACCCTAGTTTAAAGCGAACAATTCGTACTACTTGAGATGGTTCGTGCCCGTACATTGAACGTGATGATTTTCTTGATAAATGCTTCAAACTTGTAGTTGCGAAGTATTATTCCGTTCAAACCGTAACATAATTGAGTTTTAAATTGAAGTCTTGTTTATGTAACTAATGGTGAATTCATTACCCTAGGTTTTTTCCCAAATCAGTAAACTCATCTTTATTTATAATTGCTAGTTTAGTCGCTTTGTTTAATTTAATTATTATTATGTTATGAACAATCAATCTTTTTATCAAAATTAATTTAGGAATTTAACAATTAAATTAGTTTAATTTTCCGTTGTTCTTATGGATCAATATCTGAACTTGTCATTATTTTAAAAGAATTTGATATAATTTAATATTTAATTTAAGTGTGAGAAATGACCCATCAATCCTTCAAATTCTTATTAGAAAGTAACAAGAGTGGAGTACTCCATGGCCGAGAACATTTAAATAGGTGTAGCACTTGGGTTTTTGAAGTAATCGGAGAACAAATCCTAAACAATAAATTTTCGTTTTGGTCAGAGTAAATAATTAAGTGAATAATAATAATTATTCATTAAGACTGTAACATGTCAAGTGGCCCAAAATTATTATTTAAAAAAAAAAAAAAAAACCTAAACTATGCATATATATATTATCTATCTACTACTATTATAAAATTGTGAGCTTGTCATGTTTTTTTACTTTTTTTTAATTTCAATTTTACCTTTTTAAATGTATTATATTTTCTAAAAATTATAAAGAGTCTTATATAAACCAACTATCTCTTTATTTTTGAAGTTGAATACTCAAAAATAATATATCTACTTTTAAAAGTCCTATATAAATATAAGCAAACCGTTTTCTTATCTATCTACTACTATTATAAAAGTGTGAATAGCTTGTCATGTTTTCTATTTTTCTAAATACCAATTTTACCTTTTTGAATCTACTATATTTTCTAAAAGTCATGAAGAGCCTTATATAAATCAACCATCTCTTTATTTTTGGAGTTAAATACTCAAAAATAATATATTTACTTTCAAGAGCCCTATATAAATATAAACAAACCGTATTCCTTCTTATAAAAATAAAAAAAAATAAAAAAATGTCATCTTCTTATTTTTTATATTGATGATGATTGAAGAATAATAATTACTCTTTCTTATTTCACGTGTCTGCTTCTATACTGATATATATAGTATTTACAATTGTCCATCATGAATTAAATCACTGTGAATAATTTTGGTTGAATCTTAAAGTTGTATGTATTCGTTTGAATCTAAACAGAGGAAAATGCATGCATTTTTAAAATAGAAATTTGTGCTGCATTTGAAAATTTCATAGGTTATCTTCATATGCTTTATTTTTGTTCAAATTATATTTTATGAATTGTAATATTTATATGGTAGTTTAATAATCAAGGTATGATGTCAAAATTCTAAATAAAAATCACTTTCATTGATTTTATGTTTTAAATCTGTTTTTTAATTTTTGATTTTTCATATTTTCTTAGTTTTGGTGATTAAAGATACTGAAATTTCTTCATATTTTATATTGAAATTATACTTTTATATGAAAATGTAATATTTAATAATCTAAATAGAATTAAAAAGTAAAAAATATTGATAAAAATTTTTATAACTTCAAACGTGTGCCAATTTATTATTATTATTATTATTATTATTACTATTAAAAAAAATTTCATAAAGAATACACAACAAATTATTTTCGAAGTGTATTTAGATTAAGTGAATCTAAATCTTAAAGTAAAATTAAAAAATAAAAGGTATTAAATTAAGTGAATTAAAAAAGAAAATAAAATGGCTATTAAAAAAAAGAGTTAATTATCTGAAAGTCTTATTTACAAATGTTATGGTAGCTCAGGTCCTATATAAGATTTTTTAACTCAATAAGTCCTATTTAGTGAAACTGAGAATATTATTAGTTTTTCTCAATTTTTAAAATTAAGAACATTATAAATTTTGCATAGTAATGTTCCAGATAATTGTTTCACTAACTGATAAAAAAAACAGAGCATGAGATTAAATATTTTTGCCTTTCTATTTATTGATTTGATTCAACTATCTAATAAAATTGAAAACATTATCAGTTTTTTTTTTCAGTTTTAAAACTGATAACATTAGTAGTTTTTTCATTTTTAAATTTTTTCAGTTTTGCACATCAATGTTCTATTATCATACTCTTTTAAAGACACAAAATTTTTAGTTTTGTACAAAAAATAATTCAATTTTTTAAATTTTTTTAAAAATATATATATATTTTGCATATAAGTTTTTTTTTTTTTTTTTAGATTTTTCAATTTGAAAGTTCATGTTTTAAAATTTTGAAAATCAAAATAAATGTCAAATCATCATGTTCCTTTATAAACAATCATAAATGATGAACTATCATTATTTGAAGGGTAATTCTGACTATTAACAATTTAATTAGACTTAAAAAATTTAAAAATCTTAATTAGGACTTAATGAAGTATAAATTCATAAATTAGAACTTGTGTATAAATGTCCCTTAAAAAAATAATGTCAAAGACAAAAAATATGAAAGTCGAAAAATTCAAAACAAAAATCTGAAAAAATAAACCAAACCAAAGACTATAAATTTATCTTTTTTTAAAAAAAAAAATCTTTCTTCACTAATCTCTAGTTTTACACAAATTATTCACAAATTTCTTTCAATTTTTATGTGAATTTAATAATCTAATTAAAAAATATTGTACACACAAAAATGTAACACTAAACATATACATTAGGACCAACGATTTAATTATGACTAATTAACTTTTCATTGTTACATGTTTATATTGTTACAAAAGATTTCACATGCTATAAAAGATCTATTACAACATGCTTTTCAAGCGAAGTTAGATGAGCTGAAGCAAAAATTATCCTATCTATTATGATATTCAAGAAAAACAATGTATCTCATGTACACATTTTAGTCAAATTACAAAAAAAAAAATAAAATCAAATGATACCTACACATTATCGCAACAACTCAATGATACAGAAAGTAAGTATATCAAATAAAAGGTTTCGATCAATTTTTATTATATGTTGAGTACTTACAAATACCATGATAAATTATGTAACTTGATAGTTTAATGAAAGTGATCCTGCAAATACTTATAAGTAAACATCATGAAAATAATTATGAAATTTCTATATCGATCAAAATAATAAGTTACAATATCATTCCATTATCTTAAAAAAAAAATATATTCCACATTTTCTACATAAATGAAAATATACTAATGATTAATGTTATATTGTTCATCATGCAAAATATTCGTGACACAAAAAACGAGACTCAACAACTCTTGATGTATAAAAATATATTACATATTGATATTAATGCATTCTTACACCAATAGTATACAAATAATATGCAATGGTAGATTCAATGAATTTATTTTATTAGATGAATTATTAAACAAAATTGTATAATTTTGCAATTAATTTTATACCTTTAATTGTATTATAGACATGGATTATGAAAAATTGAAGTAAGAAGTTGATAGGAAAAAATTTGTGTAATACTATATATTTAAAAACCTGCTTATTCTTTATTGTTTAAGATAATATTGTGATCTCAACAATCTAAATATAAATTAATATTTATATTTATAGATCAATTTAATCATACAAGTCTACATATTTTGTATAAATATCACATATCAATTTAAGAGATACACATAATTAAGTATTAACAATTGACAAAAAATTTACGTATCATGTACAATATATGTGCCCAACCACTAATATATATATATATATACATATATAAGGCCATACATATATGTAGGGGTATTTGAAAAAATTCAGGGGCAATGGCTTTAGATTAGATTTTTAGAAATCCAGGCATATGAACAAATTCACTTACAAGTTATAATTCTTTGCCGTCAATATTTAATTATCTTTTCTTTAAATCTTGACTTCATTATAGATATATTTCACTCTTGATTTCATTATAGATAATTCACAAAAAAAAAAAAAAAAAAAAAAAAACATTAAAAACCTCTTTTTTTTCCCGAGGGACTGGCTGCACTTGTACTATTTTTAAATTTTTTTAATATATAAATATAGAGAGAATTACCTATAAGTAGGATGAAAAAGAAAATCATAAAAAAAAAGGGGAAAACTTACTTCGCACAGGTCGAGAGAGAGAATAACCTCTTTTTAGGTGATTTCTGGCGGTGCTCCGGCGATATTTTGGCAACTCACTTTACACTTCTAAAATATAAATCTACATTCCTAATGTATAGATCTATAATTTTTGAGTATAAATCTGAACTTTTTATATCTAAAATAAGAATTTTGAGAGTTTTCTTCTCTGATTTCGGCATAAATTTTAAATTTTCAACACACAATAGTTCCTTCCTCTCTTAAGCCTTCTCCTATATCATTGTAGGTGTCCTTTCTCAACCCTAGCTTCTCGCAGTGTTCAATGTCTGGCGGCAGCAGCAACAGAATTGGATAGCTGTGACGGGAATGACAGCTCAAACTGATCTTACTCTCCAAACCACATCTTTGAGAATATCGATGGTTTTCCCTAACTTTGTTTTTGACGAATTTATTTTTGTTTTTTGTTTTTGTTTTATTGTTTGGTAGGGATAGCCCTTTGAGATATTGTTTATGTATTATTATTGTTTATTAATACAATGTTTCCCCTGTTCTAAAAAAAAAAAAAAAAAACTTTTACAAAAAAGTGAAAGTTTATTATTTTAATTATTACTATTTATACATCCGTTCCAAAATATTAATCCTTACTTCATTTTTTATTATTCCAAAATATTAGTCCATTTTCAAAAATTAAAGAATAAAATAATATGAATTGACTATTTTGTCTTTGTTTTAAATTCATCAATAATTCAAAAAATACAATTACAACAATTGATATTCCCAAAAAATATACTATCAAAAGGTAATTTTGAAAAATTAATATTTTAAAACATGATAATTATACTATCAAAAAAAGTTAAATTCCTCAAAAGAGACCATTATTTTGAGATGGAGGGAGTCATGTCTATCATCTTTTTGTAAATATTTTTTCAAATTCTCACTGATGTATAATTCTCTCATAAATTTATAAGCATGTATTGAAAATGAGTATCCAATTTAAGGAAAATGATTTTTTCCCCGAATTTTGTCCCCCCTAATCCCCCGAATGCCCAAAACGACGTCGTTTTGAGCATTATTTTATTTTATTTTATTTTATGCAGGTGCAGGTCTGAGACAGAGGGAGGGAGAGAAGAGAGGCCGATCGTCGCAGCACTCCAGTCTAGTCCGATCAGCGGCCGATCGTCGCAACTCGTCGACCGATCGTCTCCGCCCCGCCTCCGCCCCCTACCCAGCCCAGTTGATGTTGGCCCCTCCAGTCCAGTCCTCCGCCCCCTGCCCAGCCCGATTGATGTTGGCCCCTCCAGTCCAGTCCATCTTCTTCTTCTTCTTCTCTTTTTCTTCTTCCTTTTTCGAATTCGGGGGATTCGGGGGGGGGGGGGGAGATGGAGAGGGGGTTTCGAGCTCCCTAGCACGACTCCCAATTTAATATCATAAAGACAGAAGACACCAGGTTTCATGAAACATTAGAATGCCTCCTTCCCATTTTATTGATAAATAATAAAATAATAAATCATTTGTGTTCATGTACATTGGAATACATAATAATGTCATGAATAAATAAAATTTCTTACAGCCGCTTTCTTTAGCCATCGATTTTGGTAGAGTGGTCATCATTAAGAGCCTTGATCGGTTTTCAACCTGCAACCAAGGAAATCATAGCTGCAATTCTCATGGTCTCAATATATATATATATTTAAATATGATTTTGATGCTAGGCACATTGTAGCTTTACCTAATACACCATGCATTCTTGGCCATGATCCGACGCTAGGGTTGATGAGCATCTAAACAAGAAAATGATCGATCATATGTTGTATGACATCTGCACCTTCAGAATGCATGTAATGATCTTTGACCTGTCACATATTGTCAAAAGAGCAATCAGCTTCATCTCTTAGGAAAATAAAAATAATGGTGATCCAAAAACCTCCACACATTCTTTGTACATTCTTTGTGTTCTAGAGTGCATACTCGATCACTTTTTTCCTTGTAAACAAACAAATATTTCATACCATCTTTTCTACCCATATTTCAACCAATCTAATCATATGCACCTTTTTTCCTGTAAGTTCTATAGTATGAATATCCAGGTAATCTCTAAATTCTTTTCTTCCTTTTTTTTTTTTTTCCCCTCCTCTATGCAAGCAAGAGAAGGAAAGTGTTGTTCTACATTCTGCCTTATTCCATGAGATCTAGAAGTGTATTTATGTACACCCTTATTTCATCATTCATATTAGCTGGATGGATGTCCTCTCCAACTACCCTGAAAGGCTTTTTCGTCTTCACGCGCATGTGCACAATCACAGAGAGAGAGAGAGAGAGAGAGAAACCTGAATCACACTATGAGCAGCAAACCTCATTCGGCTACTATGAAAACTGACGTCTACTTTTTCCCATGACACACGTGATAGGCCGGTCACAAGTTCCTCTGAATAACATGGTCCAAAAGAAAATTTTAGTTAAAAGGCATTAAAAATACCGAGTACAAGCAGAAAATAAAACCAACAAAAATTTTAAAGAATGCAATGGCACCATTAAGCAAGAATGTGAACTGGAATAGCAACACAAGTAGCCAAAAATAGACCTAAGAAAACCACACACACACGCAAACAAAATATTGTTCAAATACAAGTTAATGAAGATACCAACCTTCTAGCTCGTCTAAAAAATTATCTTCCATTATAATGGGTTCACACTGCTCAGTATCATATGCTTTACAGTGCTCTTCGTATACAATATGTGGATATTTTTCATTCAAAGAATCCTCCCACTGAAGAACATTATAATGTTTGGTCATTGAACTGCAACGCGTGATCACAAAATGCGAGCTAAGTAAAGATGATACCTTAGGAAGTCCATTATTTCGTCTAATTGATGAAGTTCTCCAACCCACTATATCTAAATCGTATTTTATAAAGGAAAACAAGTAATTAAATTATGTTTCCCAGAACATGGATCATTTCGGTATGTGGAATGAGAACATGGTACGCCATATGCTCTAATAGGAGTAGACTTGTATAGATTACATTACGCTAAGAATTTAAAAAACTTCTAGAGTAATTTTCTTTTAATAATTAAATATTCAATAAAATGTAGGTTTTCCCCCCAAATTAATCATGTAGCAACACATTTCTATGAACATTATGGCCATTTTTTTTATGTTTTGTTCTGTCAAAATTTCACTCACTTTAGATTTTACTCCATTATATATGATTTCCATTTTATTCTGAGGAAAGCTTCAGGACATACATTAGAATTGCTTTAGATCTCTAAATTTACCGTTTTAGAACAAAAGTGTACCATGTTTTAGAACATGCATTCCAAAACGTAATTCGCTAAAATATTGGCGTTTTCTGGTAACACTATTTTGTAAATCTGCATAAAATTAACAGCTCAATTTATGGTTTAACAGGATACGGTCGTAGCCAACATTTGCATATGCAACTCGGCGTTTGAATGAACGCAAAGCAGACCTGCATCAATGTGTTGGTAGCCATATTAACAATTACATATTAGAAGGCTTACCAAAAAGAAACCCACAATCTGAAAGAGCAATTTACTTAAGAAATGGGCATAAGCAATATACATGAAGTAACATTCACCGTAATCTTCCACCATGCGTCGAAGCAATGGAGGCTTTCCATCATCATCATCCTCGTTAAGAAAAAGGTGCTGGCCTGTTCTCCTAAATATCCAATGAACAATGCGACCAGCAACTTTCTCCAAGGAAAGTACACCAAAAAGAAAGGGTACCTGCAAATGGAAAGCAAATTAACCAAAGATCAATCATAATACAACTGAATCCAATATGAGGGAACCTATATATAAGCATGATATATGCCAAAGAGAAATGAGTTCTATCAATTTGCAGACTGCTAATGAAAATGTTTCTAGTCTTCTAGGAATGAAATAGAGGCAGTGTATGCAAGTACATGTATTCAGCAAATAGACATATATTCACATAAACATAACCAGTGTCCGGGAAGATATGATATGCATGCACTTGCAACTACCTTGAATCAAAGTCACATTTTGCAACCTTAGTCCCAACTCCCGACAACTTTGTGCTCAAAGGGAACCATTAGATACAACATTTCATGAATTTTTAACATGCATAAATGGTGACCAACTAACCTCCCCAAATAAAAAAACGTCTAATTAGTACACATTAATGTGTGTTTGGAAGGAAAAAGATTGAGAGCACACCTAACCTTTGGCATAATGCACAAAGTGGTGGTCCCAAGACTTGAAACAAAAAAGCAATACCGTCACATTCTTTTAACATACTTCTCACAATTGATACCCAGAAAAAAAAGCTATGCAACTACTTTAGCAAATCCAAAGGAAAAGAA
Organism: Camellia granthamiana; assembly: GCA_036172215.1. Classification (NCBI taxonomy): domain Eukaryota; kingdom Viridiplantae; phylum Streptophyta; class Magnoliopsida; order Ericales; family Theaceae; genus Camellia; species Camellia granthamiana. The sequence goes on from CM069911.1 coordinate 111,126,434, forward strand.
AATGAAAATAAAATATTTCAGGCAATACTAGGGCACTAAGTTTTTTGAGAAGGGGACAATATACATGTATGTATATGTATATATAACTGCTTGAGTGAATAAAAGCAAATACATAGTAGAGAAAAAAAATCCATGTAGTCAACCTCATTTGATGAAACTTAAGGCTTGGTTTGGTTTGGTTTATAGAAATATATTATAAAATTTATCAGGCTGTTAAGGAAGTTTATTTTTTTGGTTGGGAGAATTTTCTTTTTTCTTTTTTCTTTTCCTGCAGGGAGGACTTTTCTAGAATAAGTGCATAACTGATGAATAGAAGCTTTACATAGAAAGTCAAACCACAAAACTTTTAAGTTTTTTATAAGTAAAGCAAAATCACAAAACTCATCAGGCAGTGATCAATGAACTGTAAATGGAAAAAACATATATTGTGAACTTAAATATCACCTATAATCCAAAATTCCTGACATAACTTTTTGAAAGGCTTCTATGGTGACTTGACTAGAAGAAATTTTTGCTCTGACTCAACGAGCCAAGTCAGAGTACAAAATCAGTTGATTTAGGATGAGTCCATTCAAGCTCCGATAAGGTGCAGCCGTAGTGTAAATTTAAAGTTAGATCCTTGTGCACTAGATATGAACTTTTAAGCAAGATGAATTAAGTTCATAATTTTAATCATCAGATATGTGTTGTATTTGATACAACTCTTCGAAAATGTTATAAAAGGCTTTAAGTTTCTTACAATTATCATTTTTAGCTTACAAACATGCTAACCATGATTATGGGTTATACACAAAGCAAACCAATAGCTTCTTTAAACATGAACTTCTCCTAATCATAATAACTATGCTAGCTAATCTCGATATCAGACAATTTCATTACTTCCAACTAAGTGAGAAAGAATTTGCAACTGAATGAAACCAGGTGACACGTTTTCCACATCTAAAGAAAACATTCTCACCTCCCATCAGAAAGACAGGCCCTGGTAGTGCATATCGCAGCCCTAAAGATAGAACGACCGCCTCATATATCTAGGGAAGTGATGGGGAACAACAAGGAATTTGTTGAAAACAATGGAATATAAGAATTTGTTCGTTTAGGAAGTTGAATTTGTTAGGTTTTTTTTAAGTTTATTTTCCTTATTTTTTTTACAAGTATATGTTATATGTTTACTTATTGGATTTTATTCATTTGCTTTGTTTGGCTTGAAGTGGGTGCAACTGGGGACTATGGTGGGAGTATTACAGAGTTGGGGTGGGGAAGAGACGCCGTAAGGCTTGGGTGCTTGCTTCCCATTGTTTGCTTTGGTTGATATGGTTAGAACAGAACAAGCGAGTGTTTCAGGATGAGTGTCATTCCGTCTCATGGTTAGAGAGCAGGTTGGTGGTGCATAGTTGGGTTACGGATATAGTCGACCCAAATGTTTTGGTTTTTGTAGATTTTGTAAAGGATTTGATTAGTTAGTTGGTTTAGTCCTTTCGTGGGTTGTATTTTTGTATTATTTGCATTGTCTTGATGCTTTCTAATAAAGTCTGATTATTTATTCAAATATATATATATGGCCTTGGTGTAATGAACTATTAGATTTGGCATTGATTGAAATGGGATTGTGTTTTCTATTTCTCCTCCCCATCTATTCTATTCTTCTTCTCCTTCCCTTCTCCATACTTTCTCCTTCCTTCACTACCATGCTGGATCAATTTTGGTATTCATCAAAGCTAAGAAGCATGATACCGACACGCGACATAACATGGATACAACACGGACATACCGACAAGCTAATTTTCAAAAAATGCAGGACACGACACATAGGGGACACGCATGAAATATATAATTTTACATATTTTTTACAAGGATTCATGTAGTCAACCTCATTTGATAGGACTTAAGACTTGATTTGGTTTGGCTTGGTTTATTATATATTATGTATATGAATATATCATTCAAAGATAATAAAAAATACAATATAACACTAATTCTTATAAATTTATATGATTTTTATTTTATTAGTGTATCTCAAGTTGTTTTGTTTCTACTTATAATTAGTTTCATATGTGTCAAATCAATAGACACACGTGTTAAAGAGATATACATGCGTGTCCTCCAAGCGTCCAAAGAGTGTCTGAATATTTAAAAAATAGAACACGTTTTGAAGAGTGTCGGACATGTGTCGGGGAAGTGTCCAAAGAATATGTCAGTGTCCGACATGGACACAACATGGATAAGTCAGCTTCTTAGAAGTGTCCGTACTTCTGAGTATCAAAGCATTACTTTAACCCACCATTTTTGTTCGATTGGCGTGGTTGCCTTGTTTTATACGGCTTCAGTACTTCAAAATAAACAATAACAAAAATCAGCCCCTGGTCGCCATCCCATCCACATCTTGTCATCAACATCACTACAGCATAGCTGGAAGCTATTCACCATCTCGGTGACCCATCACTACTGTAGCATCATCGTTGCTACTTCACAAATCACTATATAAACGTACCACTGTCATTGATTCTTCTGCATCATAGCTCTGATTGAACCCTAGACATTGCTTTCCGTCCCTTGACCTCCCTTTGTTTTTGTCACTCACCATCGCCGAAACCTTGCCAATGTTTTTCCGCCCATCAACCATTAATTTTCGACCAGCCTTTCCAATCAAATTTTCGTAATGTGGTGCTGGAGCCATGTTGCAGGGGAGGTGCTTTTGATGCAGAGTTCTGAAACAAATACGACTGGAAAGGAAAGGAGAAACGGGTTGCACATGAAGCTCGACCTGACCCATCAAATTTACCCAGATCTGGACCAACTCAGCCCACTCTGACTAAATCTACATTAAACTAAACCCACACCACAACCAACTCAGACCCTAGTCGAAGTCCAGTGAACCAAATCAAACCCTAACCCAAAGGTTGTGAACCATACCAGCAACCTAGTCAGTCCAACGCAGTACCAAAAAAACATTCCTTGGAGGACCACAAAAAACTTGAGAGCTCATATTTTGCTTGGAGGATCTAATACACATAATCTGGAGTTTCTATCTTCACATCCTCCCAAGTACAGTTAATTCTTTCAAAATGACTAACATTTCCACATTGTCTCAACATACCCTTCTCTGGAAAGTTGGGGAACCAGTATGGGGAAGACAGATGAGATGAGAAAAGGGACAACTTCCAACTTCAAGATCCTTGTGCCTTGGTCCTTGAATTTGTAAGAAAGCACAAAATTTGTCTTCCAACATAGGATAAATGCATCCCATAAGATCCATGTGGAACCATGAACATACTCTTCAGTACACAACATTTAAAGATCAGCTAAAGGTTCATCACTTTCACTCTCAAATAAATTAAGACATGATGTGATTAGCTGCGTAGATGAAGTAGTTTAGTGTTGGTTTTATCTAAATTAGCTTGACATACCTGACTCGATCACTTCGTCCAACAGTGCAGAGAATGAAGAAAAGGTTAAGATAAAGTAGTTTTCCAAAGAGATGCAAAGCCTGCACCTCGTTAAGATCATATTGGCAAAAGCTCTTTGTTTGATAAGTAAAGATTCAAGAACCACTTGAAATTTATGAAGTTCTATTCCAATGCTTTAACCATAAAAATCAAGCTAACAGGTGAGTACATGCATCCCAACAATTGTCTCAGCCTAAATACACTAACAAATTTATACACCACCTGATCATGTGCTTTTTCAGACTGCATCGTATTTCCCTCCCATAATGCAAGAAGGACATTACCTATACTTTTATTAAATAACATATTACTCCTATTATTGATTTCAGCAATGTGGAAGCTACAAAAAACACACTCTGCTCAGTATGATTGAAAACTACGACGAAAGCAAGAAACATACCTGATTATTACCCCTTGAACCAAGATGAGGTGTAGCAACAGTAATGAAGTTCATAGGCTCCAAACCACCTATGGTACCCTTTGATTCCACTTCACAGGATTTAGACGATAATTCCTCCCCATTCTCGCTTCTAGGTAGTCTAAACAATTTTCCGATGGCATATCTTGCAACTACTCCTCCAACTGAATGTGCCACAAAGGAGATCTTACGTAGACTTGGTTTTTGTTTAATCACCTGGAGGACCTGGAATTCATGCATTCCGTAAATATCAATCTGCATTGTGGATATATCTTGTTTTGGAAAAGTAAGCAGATTTAGAACTTAATTTTCAAGTAATCTGGTTGAACTGTAAATTTAATGCAAGCCTAAAGCAAGGAGAAACTAACCTCCCCTGCCAATCGTTCGCCCATTACATCCACACCATCTAATGTCAGCATAGCCATATTTCGTTCACTGCCTGCAAAGCAAATCAACAAACTTGAGTTTTGACCAAGATGTAAATCATTATATTGATACCTATATTCAGGCTTACACTAGCATAGCACTGATTTTCAGAGTAGAATGCAGTTAAGATGTGCCCTAAAATTCTATTACAAAAGTCATTATGCACCATGCACAATGGATTGAATAGACTAATGAACTTATGACTCATGACACCCAACTCTCCCATATCGAGCTCAATAATTGGCCCGTTTGTAAGCTCATAACTGCTGTATATGTCTGAATAATACACTGTTATGTGCCCTTTCCTCAACAGCTTAAATCCCGTATCAAATAGTTTAGATAACCAATTTTTGATGCTAATGATGAAACCCCAAAACAGAGTAAAAAATTTAAATCTACTTCACAAAGACAAAAAAGACAACTTCCAAAGCTTTAAGCTCCATTATTTAAGGTATAAAAAAAAATCAGGGAAAAATAAAATAAAGAAGAAGAAGAAGAAGAAGAAGAAGAAGAAACATTAAAAAAAAAAACTACAAAGAGAGACCTTTTGTTATCACTTTCATATACTAAGGCCTCGTTTGGCAAGTGCCCCTTTTAGCCAAAAAGTCAAAACGTTACTAAAAAAACCAAAAACCAACAACCCATACCAAAAAGTCAAAGATTCATTTTTCTCTCTACTTTTTGCACATCTTTTCGTAAAAAGTCAAAAAGTCATCCCAAACATACTAGTTTTTTTTATATCACATTTTAGCCAAAAAGTTAAAAAGTTACTAAAAAAGTCTGTTCCCAAACGAGGCCTAAATACTAATACAATCTTTTTTAAAGGGAGGGGGCCGGGTAGTCAGATGACAGTAAATAAACAGCTATTCTAGAAAGCACAGTAGTTTACAGTTTTTCTCTTTTTTCATGAGACACAGTTTTACAGTTTAGAACAGTGTAGGCACTCTCCGCAAAACTAGATTTCAAAAAACAAAATATGAATAACAATTATCAGTTTTATTACAGCCAACAGATGACTAATTTTACCCCTAACTCAGTAGGATCACCATTGACAACATGCTGCAAATAAATTTATTAATCTAATTAATGCCGACAATACTTCGTCATCATGGAGGTCAAACGACTAAACCTATTATTGGCTACTGTTAGATGGCTTTTTTCACATTCTTAGATAGCTCACCCCCTGCATAAATGAGAAAATTATAAAAACACTTAGAACAATATAGAGACTGAAAAATATAAGAGTATTTTTTTTTAAATGCAGAATGCATGGATTACAATATTAGGAAACTGTAATAGGACAAAGAACAAACTTAACCATCATAGTGCACCACCATCATCCGAAATTTGGGGGGGGGGGGGGGGGGGGAGGAATTCAAAAGCAAGAGAAATTGTTTAAAGAATCATCCTCACAATGAACAAATACTTTATCAGGGAGCGTTCTAACAAACTGCTCAGCAGCAAACTTCCAATCCGTAGCACTGCAAAAATAAATCAGCACAGCGTAAACATTCTACAAATGATAAATTTTCAAACAGAAATGATAAAAGTAAATCTACACAGCAAGAAGCATTCCAGTCCACAAAAACATCAAGTACATTTGTTCGGATGGAAGACAATTCCCATAAACTTTTTAAGAACAACCATTTTCGACATCAAGCTAAATCATTAGGAACAGTACATGCCTTTTAATTTTAGCTTTCAGTCAGGCTTAAAAAGTGACATTGAAAGAAAGAAAAGCATATATATATGTATATAGAAGATTATCAAGAAAAAAGAAACAACAAAACTGTCAACGAATATGTTGGGGCATGTTTGGAAGTTAATTCCTGCATTTGTGACTTGAGTATGTAACCATCACAGCAAAGCAAGGATCCTCTAAAGTGATTTTTCTTAAAGTGATTTTCTGAATGGCTGAGATTTAATAGTACAAAAAATGAAGGTACAACAATAAAAAATTGAGGGTATAATCGCAATACAAAAAATACTCTACGATCACTTTAGGAAAAATCAATCTAGAGGACTGTTGCTCATCACAGCAACATTACACAATTGTGAATCCAGCCATTGATGAAAAAGGATGGTAGGATCACTTTAGGAAAAATCAATCTAGAGGACCCTTGCTCATCACAGAAACACTACACAATTGTGAATCCAGCCACTGATGAAAAAGGATGGTACCACAGTTGACTAAGGTAAATAAAGAAAACATGAGAAGTTTCACTCAACAAAAAGTGGGTAAGAAAACAATGAATTGGAATAAGAAAGAAAAAGTGGACTTGTTTTTCGTCATTATCACACAATACATTCAAAACACATCCTTATGCTTCGTTTGGATTGCGGGACGAGAAAAGAAAATAAATGATTGTGTTTTCATGTACACGAGGCAGAAAGCAAGGTATGTGATACAGGGATATGGATGTGATTTCTTTTCTTCCTTTGGATTTTAATGGGCAATCTCAATACCATGAAAAATACATAACCAATCAGCTTATTTCTGGCCATATCTCACCACTTTTGGTGAGAAAGGAAATCAATAAAATAAGAGAGTTCTCTTCATCACCATTTTTACCTAATTTATAAACCAAACATGAGAAAAAAGTTCTCTTTCTCTTCATTTCTTGTCATTTCTCACCAATTCACTAGATCCATGCCAGAAAATGAAGTTTCCGAGCTTAAAAACTCCCTGAATCCATAGTCAAACCACAAAAGTTGGAAATTCACCATATAACATAAAATTCCCCTTTGTAAAAAGAGAAAGGGGGGGGGGGGGGGGGGGGGGGGGGGAGACACGATCTCTCAAAAAACACCCAATTGCACACTATCTGCAATATCAAGAGAGGAGGGTAAAAAAATAAAAAATAAAACTGAATTCTTATGGATCTCATCTACTAATCACTGAAAATGGAAATTGCCCTCTAAATTAAGTATTAGTAATGAGCAAATTTACTGAGAAGAACAAATTTTATATTTTTTAACCTACATCAGAGGAGTTCAAAGAAAAGGCTTCAATGTCCAGAATTTACAATCTGAACTCTGAATCACCAAGTTTAAGAAATTAATTGCTGATTACAAAACAAGTAAACATAAATAATAATAATAATAATAATAATAGTAAATAAACAATTATCAAATCCAGAATTAAATCAAAAGAATTCAGAATGAAAAACCGAAGACCTTCCGAGAATTCCATGAACCATGACGACAAGATGATCAGCGGAAGAAGCAAGAGATTGGTTACAACTCCAAACATCTTGTGCTCCATTGATCGATTCCGATGAGCACACACCATTCTCTGATGTACCGTTTTCCATTATACTCTCTCTCTCTCTCTCTCTCTCTCTCTCTCTCAGTTATGCATTGGCAAAGCGATAATCAAAAACTTCGATAGAGAATTTCACAGTCGATCGATCTTCGAGTTGCTGAAAACAATCGAGAAAAAAGCGTCAGACAGAGAGAGAGAGAGAGAGAGAGGTGTGTCAATGGGTAGGGCATTTCCGCACGACAGAGAGACACTCCGGTATGATTGATCAGATCAGAGGCTGTTTTGAAGTGGAAAATGATCTTTACTCTCAAATTTTACTTCCGATTTAGATTCTCTCATTCTCTCAAATTAGGGAAATTCTACTGTAATTTTTTTATTTAATTGTGATTGATTTTTTTTTATGAGATTTTTAATTATGTTTAATGTGATATTTAAAGTTATAACTTTTTTTTTAGTTATATTTTAAAAAAATGCAGTTATTTCATTTTTTTCTTTAATTATAAAATTTTCAATAATTCAATTTTAAAGATTTATTTGTACTTGAATCTATTTTCCCGTCCAACTTTAGGTCATTTAAATTATTTATTTATTAGACATATTCATGTAAAAATAATAAAAATTGAATATTATTATCTATATATTTCAGTCATATTTGTTTTTAAAAAAAATTATAATAATTATAATTTTAAAAATATTTTATTTTTTAATATGAATATCGTTTAAATATATAATTATCAATATTCGATAATCTTAATTTTTTTTATATAAATATTCTACCCAATGAAATAATGGCCTCCATAAATTTAATTTTAAATTTCTTACATTCAAAACTCCATGGTCTAAATTACTGAGTTCATAAAGACATTTTTAAACCCGTGAGGACAGTCTCATACAAAATGACTATCTGTTCAATCCCAACAGACTCCCACACGTGCCTAAGAACTTTAGCGTGAGCTCTTCGTTGTGATCGTCTTGGGGATAACAACAGTGTTAATGTTTGGAAGGAGTTCGTGTATTTTACAAGTAGAAGTTATGATTTCAACAAATAGGACCCTCTCTCTCTCTCTCTCTCTCTCTCTCTCTCTAAGAATTTGAATAGATAGAATAAAAAATTGAACAAATAAAAAAAAGAAAAATATTTGAGGGCCACAATTTTTTGTGGCCACAATGGCTCAAAACTGCCAAAACGACGTCGTTTTGACAGTTTTGAGCCATTGTAGCCACAAAAATTGTGGCCCTCTAGCATTGTTGTAAAAAAAAAACAAGCTTGTTAAATTTCAAAAGATTAGAAAAAATAGGCTTTGTGAATTTCAGCAGATAGGAAAAATAACCTTAGTGAATTTCAATAGGAAAAAATAGGTTTCATGAATTTCAATATATAGGAAAAAACATGCTAATGGTTAATGAACCAAAAGTTAGGAGTTATAATTTTTCGATACCTTGTAGACCCAATCAATGTTCTAGGCTATGGGTGTTAATTGGACATCGTACTACTATGGCCTACACCTATTTTTCTGTTATATGATAGAATGATTAACTCCATCATTAAGGTAGCGACCTTAAGCAAATAGATGGGTGTTATGCAATAAGTACATACACTAAATAGGATTGATTTTGAAAATACCTATAGAATGATCACTGTCAATTTAAAAGGTAGTTCTATTACAATGCACTTATTTTCCTTTGATTTGAGAGGTTTGTATAAATTAATTAACTATTCATTTAACTTTGATATTGTCAATTAGTGACGCCAAACCAAAGGTTATACACGGACATGTTGGGTTATGTGAGTAGTAATTGATTTATATGGGTGCTTAACATGGAATCCACCATGCTCAAAGTGAGAGAGTATATTCAAGCAATTTTTCCTATCAACGTTGGATCAAAAGAAAACCGGCCAATAACTTTTTCATAAAAATATTTTTATACATGTATAATTACAAAAGTATTATTTTTGCAAAATATTTTTGGGGTCCAATTAAAAGAAGGAAAAATTTAGAATTCGGTTACATGAGTTAGGGTTTTTGATGGAATTGGGGTGGCTGCTGTGCGGGGTGCACAGCAGCCACTGCTGTGCAGCCATTTGGGCCCTTTTCGGGGCTCATTTTGATAATCCGAACCGTTCACATTTTAGAATACATCAAGTACAACATACCTGTAAAAAATCAAGTTAATCGGATATCGTTTACCGATTCATTAACTCACATTTGTATTCATTTTAATACTTTAAATTACAATTGTTATTTATTTTTGTAGATACAAATGTGAGTGGATAAATGGGTAAACGATATCCGATTAACTTAATTTTTTACAGGTATGTTCTACTTGATGTATTCTAAAATGTGAACGGTTCGGATTATCAAAATGGGCCCCGAAAAGGGCCCAATTGGCTGCACAGCAGTGGCTGCTGTGCACCCCCGTACAGCAGCCACACCAATTCCGTTTTTGATAATGATAAATTTGTCCATACCTAGTAACTCATATGGAATATAGTTTGGTAGAAGATAGTTTGTGATTAATTGTAAGAAAGGGCCTCACTTGTAATTCTCTACATTTAAGGGTTTAATTGTAATGTGTTGATGAACATTACTGCAATTAGTGGAAGCTCTATATTATCTATTTAAAAGATAATTAATAAAAAATTGGATAAGTTGTATCTTGCATGTTTAAGATAAAAGATACATCTTTTATTTTATCCCCACAACTAAAAGATAGAGATCGCATCTCTAAGGATCTCAACTACATACAAACTCTATCATGTGTTGTGTACATATATTAGATGTATTTGATACAAAAATTGGCCATTAGAATTTTTAAGGTCGGTAGAAAAATATACACAAAAACAAATTCAAGAGAGTGCAAGGTGAATCACTTTGGAGGAGGCGAGACATTTGGATCGCTTGGTGAAGTACACACTTGGATTGAAGTATTTTAGATTGTGTAATCAGATGAGGTTTCTTTGAAAAGTTATTTTTCAAAATAAATTATTTTTCCGCAAACTTTCATTTTTGACCAAAAAGGATTCTTCCTTACATCTAATGACTTATACTTTCTTGAAATTTGGCTTTTCACCAATTAACCCAAGAAATAAATGGTTAATCACCAAAATTGATTTTAAAATAAATTTACCAAACCTTAATATTCTCTCAAATTTAAATAGGGAAATATCAAATCAGTGGTGGTTGAAAAAAAATAATTACAAACTAGTGATAAAGTTTTTTTTTATAGATTGAACTAGTAACAAACTTTATAAATATTAATAATTAAAATCATTATTCTTTTTATAAATTTACAATTATTTTGTAAGAAGTCCACTAAATTGTAATTTTCCCAATTTAAACGTCAACTTGATTGTGCCATGGGTACCCTATCCGTCCCCATAATTTCTCCCAAGGAAGACACATTTATCCGTCCCAATAATAATCTCAGTGACGGCACAGTCCGTTTTGACATATTATCATTGTTAGGTTAGAACAGATGGAAAATAATTGTGATAGTATTTTATTGGATGAAAGATAACTTTTTGTATTTTTTTCATTTAGAAATTTTGTCAAAAATTCCAGAGATTAGAAGTGGACATCGTGTCGTGTTGCAATAACTGAAATGGGCTTTCGTATTTTCACAGCAAAATCTGAATCTTTGCTAAAAAAATTCGTTGGGCCAATAGGATAGTGGGATTCAAGTAACGACATTCTTAATTTATAAGAAATTAATTTTTAAGAATTGAAGATTGTACACCACGTCGAGAAATCAAACTTAATACTTAACAACTCTTATTTTAAATTAATACGTGTTGGTTACATATTTTGTATAAGTCAATCACAGTTCGACACATGGTACACTACAAGAAAAATCACCTTTGGCGACTAAATTTTTAGTCGCCAAAGGTCCATTTTTAGTCGCTAAAAGTCGAGTTTTTGGTTTCCCCGACAAAAATTTTTAGTCGCTACCTTTGTCGCCAATAAATGGTCGCGGGAGGTATTGGCGACTAAACCTGTTTTAGTCGGCAAAAAGGAGGTCTTTAGCAACCAATAATTTAGTCGCCAATAGTGTTTTACACTTCTGAAAATCATACGTTTACCGACTAATAATTTAGTCGCCAATACTCAATCAAACATCGACTAAACCGTTTAGTCGCCAAAATAAAGACTTTTGGCGACTAAATTTTTAGTCGCCGAAGGTGTTTCCGTCGAAGAAAAAAAAAATCTCATTTTCTTGCTGTTTCTAAGTTTCAAACCGCAGCCGCCCAACATTCCAAACCTTTAACAACACACTCCCTCCACTATGCTACTACACATCACATGAATATATATGAAATATATATTATTTATATAGTATATTGTCCGATATTAATACAAAACAATATTTATAAATATAATTATTTTTATTCAATATAATTTATGTAAAAAATAAATGATTTATTAAAAAAAAATTTAGGCCACTTTTGGCGACTAAAATAAATTTTTAGTCACCAATGCTATAATTATCGGCTACTAATTATTTTTTGTCGCTAAAAAATTAAGTTCCGTTTAAAAATAAAGCAGTTTTGGCGACTAAATCTATTTTTAGTCGCCAAAAATGTCACTTTTTGGCTACTAAACCTGTTTTAGTCTGCAATTGTCAGTTTTTAGCTACTAATTTTTTTTTTGTAGCCAAAAACCTGCACATTCAGCGACTAACCTGTTTTTTAGTTGCCAAAACCATCACTTTTGGCTACTAAATTATTTTAGTTGCCAAAAACTGTGACTTTTCGCTACTAAACAATCTTTTGTCGCTAAAACCCCTATATTCGGCGACTAAACTGCCGTTTAGTCGCTAAAACCATTATATTTGGCGACTAAACTCTTTTAGTCGGCAAAAGTGATCAATTTTGGCGATTAATTCAATTTTAGTCGCCAATTGGACTACTTTCAGCGATGAAAACTGCAATTTTAGTCGCGAAAAGTGATTTTTGTTGTAGTGGTAGGATGCGGGCAATACGGGAAAACAATTCAAATCTTCAATCGTAATCACACACGTGACAATTAGTATTGGTTATTGTAGATCTGTATAGCACTGGATCAGCAAATAGATACAAAATGACGTGCCTTCAACGGTTACTCATATTTAAATTCAAAATTAGGAGGGAAGCCTAACTGCAGACATGGCATAGTGGAGTTAACTGTAAGGCAGCATGATCAGTGATCATGGAGGGATGGTTCGACGGTTAGAAATGCATTTCGACGGTTGCCGTTGAGAAGTATAAATAGCAGAGAAGGCCCCAGAAAGACCCCCCAGACTCAGATCCAAAAAATCAGTTTTATCTACTTTATTTTCTTTCTAGTTTTTACATTTCTTGTTCTTTACATTTCTGTATTTCAAGTTCTTACATTGCACATCGTTCATAGGAGTAGTTTCAAGTAATTTGTCGCTGTAGACCTCTACGAGGCTGATTTGGATCTTTGTAAGTCTTCCATTTTATTTAATGAAATGCTACAATTGTTCTTCATTTAATCGTTGTTTGCTTAATTCTCCTAAACAAAGCCACCAGTAAAAGTCTTCTTCATTGAGGCTGAAAGAACTAAAACACAATCGTCTGATAATTGGTTGGCAATTAATATTTTGTAAGAACTGATTGATCCTTGCTGGCACGCTCAAAATTACAATAATAACCTTTGAAAGCCAAAAAGCCAACATATATTTTTGGCATGCCCAGTGGGACTTGGGAATATATGGTTAGACGTAGGAGACAAGGAGAAAATGAACGCTTGGAAGAAGGCGTGAAAGGAGAGATAGAAATACCTAATCCAGAGGATAATGTGATAACACATCCTGTAGAAGTACCTGTTTTACTAGAACCTATAGTCGAACAGATCTGCACTTCGGAGCAAGTACCATATGTTCAAAGTATTAGACGAGGCTAAGGAATTGGACCATCCACTATTCCATCTACTCAGCTAATGAATCCATGGGGAGGCCTAGTAGATGCCATGGGACAACAATTAATGAACACAACGGAAAGATGGGCAATATCCTTTATGGATCGAATAAATACTCATCAACCAACTAACGCAAGGCAAATGGGGAAATTTCAAATGTCCCTCAGCAAAGACTGGCTAGAGATAAACAGCCTATGCAAAATAGTGGACATTCTAGTGGTCAAACTAGTAATCAAAACTACGAAAGATCATCACCTCAGTCTTGGTATGAGCCTTTTTCGAGGCTTGTGACAAATCAAAATGCCTCATTACTTAACAGTGAAGCCATGTAAATTAGTGGATCTGGCCCATCACAAGAAAATAGCATAAGGATGTTTCCAAATCCCATGTTCGAAGCCATACCTGGCACGAGGGGATTCACTAATCCTTTGTTCGAATTTGTACCCGGGGGGTTAGAAGGGTTTCCTGCAACTGGAAGAGACATAACACCTGTTCCAACACCTTTTGCAGGTCCTTTCGTAGGACAGGCTCAGAGGGGTTACCTATACCCTAACAGCAGCCAGCACCACAGGGACAACCAGTCCCAAATATACCGTCCTATGGACCAAGAGGACCTCAGGCACAAGGTTGTCCATCAAATCCTGTATTTGTTCCTCCAGTAGTGGTTTAACAAGCACAAAATATGGTTCCTAGGGACCAAATTGCTGATATTGTTAGAGAGATGTGTGGACCGATGGCTCGGGGGGTTCAAAGTCTTGTGTACAGGAAACCATATCCAGAATGGGTAGATCGGGTACATGAATACCCAAGAGGGTTTAGGATACTAGACTTTGCTCTTTTTTATGGGAATAGAAACCAGTCAACGGTAGAGCATATTGCTAGGTTCGCTACTCAATGTGGTGAATTTACTAATAATGATTACATGAAATTAAGATTGTTCCCAAATTCTCTAATTGGGACAGCTTTTGTATGGTATATTAACCCTACACTTGGCTCCATCCAAACTTGGCCACAAATGGAGGAAGCATTTCATGCCCAATTCTTCCAAACGGAGCCAGAAGTTTCCATGGCAGACTTGGCAAGGTAGAAACAAATGTAGGATCATCCTACCAGAGCCTGAGTTCGTGAGATTGGCTCAAAATGGTTTAGAGTTTAGGCTTCGAAAGAAGTTTGACTTAACTGAGTTTAGAGACTTAGTAAAACTGACCTATAAGGTGTCTAGGTATGAAGCATTACTAGAAGAAGAACAAGATCGAAGTAATGCATCATACAAGACGTATTATAGAGATCCTAATTATGAGATTGATGCAGCAGAGATTGTAGGGAAAGAACCTGTGATCTGTGAAGTATTAATTCATAAAGACACAACAATAGACTAGCAGTTTAAAAAGAAAGACCTTCATAGGAAATACTCTTTCGATTTAACAAAGGCAGATGACATTTTTAATCATTTGCTTGCGGCAAACTTCCTAAAGTTACCAAAATGAGTCAAAATTCCGTCTCCAGAGGAACTTAAAGGAAAAGTGTATTGTAAATGGCATAATTCTTGGCCTCACTTAACTAAAAACTATATTGTTTTTTGAGACAAGATCCAAGAGCAAATTCGAAAGGAGAGTTTAAAATTCCTAGCTAAGTCAGAAAAGGCTATGGGGATTGACACTAATTCGTTCCCAGAAATTGGAAAAGTGGCAGCCAATGTTATTTGCTAGACTTCCAGAACTTTTCCTTGAAGGAATTGGAAGAGGTCAATGTGCAAATGCATGTTGCCAGCCAGACTACTGTCAAGAAAGATGCTAGGAGTTTACCAACTATTGGACAAGGCTTTGCAGACCAAAGGGAAGACTCTGATGAAGAGGCATTGGATGATGATTCTTTAGAGGCAGTTGTCATGCAAAGAATGTGTCCCAGGTGCAGGTTGAGCTACAAGTGGTTGAAAGGGCTTCCGATTGATGGGAAACAATATTACAAGGATATGTAGAGGCGTCCTAAACCAACCAGTGCCTATAACAAGAGGCCATATCCAATTGATACTAGGCAGCAGCCATTCATGGCTGAGCCAACAGCCACTAGAGTGCACTCCAAGGGCAAGAGACCTTTACATGAATTCAGACCACCCAACTATTACAGAATGGAGGGTAATCATCTTGAGAGGAGACTTGAAGTGAGCTCAAGTCATGGGATCAAAGCCAGAGATTGGCCCCCTAGACTAGCCTCACACAAAAAGGAAAGTGGCCACCTTTATGGAAGGCCTGAATTAGGCCCAAAATAGGAGGTCAGAGCCAAGTAGTGGCCTTCATAGCCAGCTTCGAAGGAAGAAAGAGACAGTTCAACAACTTGGCTAGTGGGTTCATGGGTATCTAGAATTCCAGATTGGCTTGTCATGCAGAACAAACCTAGGGAAATGTCTACCCAAAGAAATGTTGTTGGAGGCTAGGGTAGGATGGTTAAACCTCTTTTGGTAGCTCCAAATAATTAGGTGTTACTAAAGCATCCAAAAGCGAATGAACCAAATATGGTTCTAGTGATTTCTAGATCCCAAAGGAGGAAGATTCAGCGAAGGTATACTCAGAACTAGAAGGATCTGAAAGAAAGTGGAGAAAGCTCTTCATTGGTCCAGTCAAAGGGCTAGACAGAGGGAAAGAAAAGTCCAAAGTCAGATCATAGTCCAAACTCGACTCCTCAAGACAAAATGAGTTGCAGTAGAGAGCAGTTGGCCAAAGTTCACTCTGAACTAAAAACCAAAGAAAGATCCAGTTTAATAGGATTGGAAAGGGCTTTGATGGAAAGCGATAGTGAGGCAGAGGGAGAGGTTGGCTTAGGCCAAAGAAAGAAGATGGTTGGGGAGAAAATGTTTGAGGCCTTCATGGCTGAACAGACAGTTTTGGTCGAAAAACCAGTAGAAACAGACCATTCGAAGAAAGTTACTAGTACTGAAGTGCCAGAATGCAGCATGGAAGATGCTTTTGAAGTAATTGAGCAAGTTGGTCAAGAAGAGAAGCAGGTACAACCAGTCGTCCAATTTGGCTTGTTTCCTCCAGTGTCAGTGAATATGGTGCATATACTACCACAGGAATTCTAAGCTGAAGATGAAAACCAAGAAGGTCAGGAGATTGACCCCATTCCAGTTTCTAGTGAGGACTTACAAGTGAGTATAGTGCAGGACGAATCCGAAGTGGCCACACCAATGGAAACTGGAGAAGAGAGTAAGGAAGAGGTGAGTATTAACCTCTCATATCCTTTTGAGTATCCCACGATATCTATGACACAACATGTTAAACCCTTGTATATCAAGGCCTTCTTCGATGGGGTACAGATGAACCGAGTATTGGTGGATAATGGAGCAGCAGTAAATCTGTTTCCGAAATCTTCTTTGAAGAAACTAGGAAAGAGGAACCCCAGACTAATCCCAACCAGCACAACCATTACTGGTTTCGCTGGAGACAAACAGATGGCTCAGGGCATTTTGCCCATCAACCTGAGTGTGGGAACCAAGGACTGCATGATGGCATTCTTCGTTATCAACAGCAATGCTAAGTATAATGCTCTACTTGGTAGGGATTGGATTCACACCAACAAATGTGTGCCTTCCTCTCTACATTAGAAGATCATGATGGCCTTGTACAATGGAGAGATAGATGAGATCAACGCAGATCCTCAACCCTTCATAACTTGTGCAGATTTTGCAGAGGCCAAATTGTATACTGAATGAGTGGCACCACTCAATGTACTGAGAAAACCTCATGGATCAGCCGAAGTGATGGTTGATGAGGAATTAGCACACCTGAAGCACTTAGTCCATGAAAGTGCTGATGAAGAGTTTGTCGCCAAAGATGACAATGATGCCTAGTTATAGGCAAAAAGATGGAAGCAAGGAGGCCAGATCTTTGGCTTTAGTTAAGTTCTCAGTATTGGACATAAAATCAATAGTCCAGAGGGTGCAAGAGCATGATAAAGAAGCTATGGTAATTGGCTGTAAGCAGGAGCAACAGCAGGTCAGGGTTTTGGCCTTGGATAAATACTGTGCATTAGACATTGAAACAAAAGTCTAGGAGATGCAGGAAGAAGAAGCCTTATGGACAGACTTTGTCTATGAGGAGGAGGGTAAAGACATTGAATCAAAGAAGTTGGGAGCAGGACAAAGCAAGGAGATTGCTTCGAAGACAGAAGAAATCAAAAAAGAAGCATCAGTGAGTCCTCAGATGCAAGACCCTTTGGAAAAAGTGAACTTGGGGGAAGGTTATGTACAGCAGGCTATCTATATAAGTGCTTGGTTAAATGCTCTTAACAGGGACCAGTTGTTGGTGGTTTTAAAGAGATATAAAGATTGTTTTGCATGGTCTTATAATGAACTACCAGGATTGGATAGGTCATTAGTAGAATATAGGCTCCCTATGAGGCCTAATTTCAAGCGATACAAGCAAAAACCAAGAAGGATAAGTCCTGAAGTGATTCAGAAGGTCAAGGAGGAAATTCTTAGGCTCCTCAAGGTAGGCTTTATTAGGACAGCTAGGTATGTTGAATGACTATCTAATATTGTGCCTGTAGTTAAGAAGAATGTTAAAATGAGGGTATGCATCGATTTCAAAAACCTGAATTTAGCAACTCCAAAAGATGAGTACGCCATGCCCATAGTAGATTTATTGGTGGATAGTTCAGTAGGGCACAAGATTTTATCAATGATGTATGGGCACTCTGCTTACAACCAAATCTGCATTATAGAAGATGATATCCACAAGACAGCATTCAGATGTCTTGGGAACATTGGCACCTTCGAATGGGTTAAAATGCCATTTGGCCTGAATAATGCTGGGGCTACATATCAAAGGGCTATGAACACTATCTTTCATGATCTCATTGGAGGATATTTAGAGTGTTACATTGATGACATTGTAGTAAAGTCCCAATCTATGGAGGAACATTTGTTTCACTTGGAAGCAGCTTTTGAAAGAATGAGAAAGTTCAAGTTGAAACTTAATCCTCCCAAATGTGCTTTTGGCGTATCAGCTGGAAACTTCTTGGGCTATGTAGTACACAAGAAGGGAATATAGATTGATCAGAACAAAGCCAAAGCTATTATTCAAGCCAGACCTCCATTAAGTAAGAAAGAAGTACAAAAATTCCTTGGGCAGGTTAATTTTCTTTGAAGATTTATTTCTAATTCTGCAGGGAAAACTAAAGTATTTTCTTCCTTATTAAGGTTGAAAGATGAAGAGGAATTTGTGTGGACAACAGAGCATCAAACTGCTTTCGAAGGAATCAAAGCCTACTTGGCCAACCCTCCAGTGCTAATGCTACTAAAGGGTGATAAGCCCTTGAAGTTGTATATAGCTGCAGTAGAAAATTCACTAGGAGTTTTCTTAGCCCAAGACAATGAAGAAGGCAAAGAGTAAGCAGTTTATTACCTTAGTAGGTTTCTAAATTCTTGTTAATGTAAATATTCAGCTGTAGAAAAGCTGTGCCTTGCATTGTATTTTGCTGTAATGAAATTACGATACTATCTTTTGCCCACAACGTCTTGGTAATTGTAGACACCCCATTTTTGACCGTCCTCAAGACTCGGACGTCACCGCTTGAACACTCGGTGATCACCCATGTTCGTGTTCCGTTTTGAGTTCCCGGAGGTCTTGGCTGCGCGCCTTGCCTCAGGATCTCTCAACTCGACTGTTTTGTGTTTGGTTTTACACCAAACACTTGTGTTTTTCCTTCTAGGGGTAGAGAGTAGCTTGTTAGCTACTCCAGGCACCCACCGGCCGTGGCTTGAGGCCACCGGCCGTGTTCTGGGGCTACCGGCCATTGGTAAAATATACCATTGGCCGGTCGGCATTTAGTGTGGCCGGCCGGCCATCTGTTTGGCCGGTGGCATCCTTTTCTGGCTGGTACCATCTTTTTGCCTTTTTCAGGCATGGTGCATGCCAGCTGTGCCAGCTGGAATGCACAAACCCTGTCCCCGTGCACATTTGTGGCTGTTTTGCCCCATTTGCATCCTTTTGGTCTAGCTTCTTGAGGAAGCTTGACCCTTTTTAGCTTCTCCAAGAAGCTTGCACCTTTTTAGCTTCTTGGAGAAGCTTGAACCTTTCTAGCTTCTCCAAGAAGCTTGCACCCTTTTAGCTTCCAAGAGAAGCTTGGCACCTTGCCTTGGCCTATATAAAGAGGGCCTCTCCTCCCATTTCAAGGGTTAGAAAAATCAGCCAAGGCTCTTCCCCTTCTCCCTCCATTTTCATTATTCCAAGCTCCTAAAACCCTAGTTTTTTTGGCCATTTTCCCCTACACCTCATAGCACAAGGCCTCCATCCTCCATTCCAGCACTTTGGGACTGACTTGCAAGGATTGAAGGCTCAGAATTTTGGTCCAATAGCCCCTGATTTGCTGCTCTTCAAGGGTAAGCCTCTATTTCCCTTAAACTTGCATTTTCTTGCTTCATTTATAAGCTATAGTTGCAAGCATTTTTGGACTTCGTCATGAACTAAAAAGTGTCATATTTTGGGCTCATCTTCATGTTTGTATAAGGACACTTTTCTATTTGAGGCCATCTACTATCCCTTGTCTTCAATCCCTCTTTTAGGGCTATTTTTGCATGATATTTTAGCCCTACTTGTGATTATTTTTGAGATTTTCTATAAACTGGAAAAAGTCTTGTTTTGACCTCCTCTTTAAGTTTGTTTAAGGTCCCATCTCTGTTTGGGATCATCTTCCCCCTATGCATGCTTCATCTCTCCATGATTAGGGCTATGCATTAGAGCACTTGCATTGGCCATGGTTTGGCCTCTTAGCCACTGAAATCCAGTGGATTTTTAGTAGCTTAGGTGTATCCTTGAAGGCCAAAATCAGAGGGGGGTGACCCCCTCTCTCCTTCTCTTGTTTGGTGGCCTTTTTGGCCTTCCAAAGAGACCCTATCTTGCATGTTTCCTAACCACATTTCAAGGTCAATTTGGTAAGTTTTAGAGCTATCATATTTGATTTTCAGAGTTGTTTGTGCCATGCTAAGTGTCCATCTTGTGTGTGCCTAAGAATCCCTTGCATAGCTCTCCAAAGGAGCTCATCTTTTTTGCATATGTTGGCTTCATTTCAGTGGTTATTTGGGCCTATTTTCATATGTTTTATTCACTGATTTTTGCTGGTTTGGTGAGATTCCATGTGCATCCTATACTTGCCGTATAACTCATGTTTGCTAGCCAATCTTGCATGCTATTTTAGTCCATCTTGCTAGCACTTTTTGGCCATGCTTTGAACTGGAAATGTTCATGTTTTGGGACTGCCTTAGCTCTGTCTTTATACTTCGTGATCAAATAATGCATGCTTTGTATAGTTTTAAGTCATTCCATGTGCCTAGTTTTGAGTTTCGGGGTTCGTCTCATGCATCGGGTGCCATTTTTCCATGTTTTGGGGCTGTTTAGCATCATGTTTCAGTGCTGGAATCACATGTTTGTATGCCATATCGCATCCCTTGCCATGCCTTGGTAGAGTCGCATTTTATGCCTTAGGTTCGGTCCTCGGTTTGCGTGCATGTGTGCACGCATTTCGATTATCTCATTTTCATCTAATGGCCACTGATTTTGGCATGCTTGCGAGCTATCCATGTTAGTTTAAGTCCATCATCGCATGTTGTTGCATGCCATGTTTGCTTACATGTTTAGGTTGCGTGCCTAGTATACATTGCTCATTTGCATGTTCATGTTGTATACTTAGCCTCCATGCCTAGGTTGCATTCCATTGAGCATGCATCCCTTGCCTCTTGATCAATCATGATAGGGGTTGGGGCCCTTTGATGTGTTTTGTGCTTGCATTTCATTTGATATCGAAGTTGCACACTTGGCTTTTGGGCCATCATGCATTGAAATGCGTGATTGATGGCCCGAGGGTCAAGGGCCATGCTCCCTTGAGTCTATTGCATGATAAGGAGTGTGGCCATGCTTGCATTTGCTTGAAAATCCCATGCCATACACTGCTTGCTCTCTGTTGCTATCAAAACTAATTTCTGCAGGAAGTTTTGGCCGGCCGGCTATCTCTAGTGCCGACCGGCCATCAATGAATGGCCGATAGTTTCTTCAGTGGCCGATGGCAATTTCCCATGGCCGGTGGCCATTCCTTCCAGCCGGTGTCCTCCACAGTGTTTAGAGAACCTATCCCAAGACTTGTGCAGTCTTCAGAGGAGCAGGGCAGTGTAAACAGAGGCAACAGTGCTATGGCAGCGAGTTTCCGGGCAAGACGGATCAAGCATGCATCATCCACGCGTCCCGAGGCAGGGCTGCGGCCACCTTCTTTCTGCATTTATTTTGTTAATTAATTAAGGGTCTGTAATAATTAATTAGTTAGGATAGTTAATTATTTATTCGGACTGTAATATTTATTCGGACCCTCCGAGCGAGGGCAATTGTGTAATAAGTGTGCGTGAGTGTGTGTATGTCTTCCAACCCCGCGTCTTTCTTCCCTTTTATTTACTAGCTTTCGATGGTTAGTCTAGTACATGTTTCAATTAGCATACAGTATGATAGCATGTTTGCATCCATTCATTTGTTTTACATGCACCGGGCTCGGCACATCATGCTAACTGCACTTGTATTTCAATTCCAAGTTGAGTACTTGTTAGTTGCAGCATTTCACACGCCATCTTTAGGATAGCCGAGCCTATTCTAGTTGCATCCTGTATGTGTTGCATTAGCCATCTTAACATGAACTAGGATCATGCATATGATTACTAACTAGTTTCTGTTTTGGCTTGGAGTACTAGGTAAGCTTTTTATGCTTTAGCATACCACATGCGTGTAAGTGTTGCCATAATAGCATGATTACCATGAGACTAGCTGCTTATGTGATATAACTGCTTGAATGCCTGTGGATGGAGGTTGAATTACCTAAATTGGGATAATGCATTAAAACCGTGAGTTTTTAAGCCCACTAGATAGTGGCAAAACCATCTTTTCTAAAGCCCACTTGAGGGAGGCAAAATCTGCATTTTAGCCTACTTGCGAGTAGCAAACCATATTCAAAACAAACATGCAATGTTTTGTTCCAATTTAGGCGATTTGGTCTATACTTGTTTGCTGTGCGCATAACATAGTAATTCTAGGCTAATAACCGGAATAAGAACATATAATGTTTTCAAAACAAGATATCACGGTTAATAGAGGCCGATCTTTGATCGGGCGAGAGGGGGTGCTCATAGCTGACCTTCCCTAATCGTACCTAAGTTCCCGAGCCGAGGCAACTTTGGTGATGACGGACACGTGGCCTTTGGCACCGAGTCAGGGTTTCCTAAATTTCCCAAAATAAAATATTTAGGTGGCGACTTTGTATCTGGTAAAGCAGTCCATGTTTGGCACTTCTTTCAAAAATCTGTTTTCTCAAAACGATTTGCCGGATTTGGACTCTTTGGTTCAGATTAAGAACCGTGACAATTTGAGTCTGAACTGTAGTAGACCCACAAATGAACAAAACGGGGGGACTTCATCCTCCCCGGATGTTCGGGGACGTCTACAGTAATTGCAACCACATATTTGGTTAAATATATGTTATCTAGACCTATGTTGAGAGGAAGAATTGACAAATGGATACTAGCTTTATCAGAATTTCATCTGGAATATATCCCTCAAAAAGCAGTAAAAGGACAAGGTTTAGCTAATTTCTTGGCAAACCATCCATGTCAAACAGAAAGCCAAAAGATAATGGAACTTGGTATGGTTAGTGTTGAACCGTGGCAAATGTGGTTAGATGAATCAAAAGCCAATGGTCTAACTGGAATTGGTGTGGTGATTAAGTCACCACAAGGGATAGAAACCACACATGGTTTCAGAGTGGATGAAATTACTTGTTCCAATAATCAAGCTGAATATGAATCTTTAATAATGAGACTGGAACTACTTATTGGATTACAAGCTCATGCAGTTGATATATTTGGAGATTCTTAGTTAGTGGTTAACCAGGTGAAAGGAATTTTTAAGTGTCAAAGTGTAAGCATGTTGCCATATTATGTTGTTGCATTACATTTGCTTTCTCAATTTCAAATAGCAAATGTAACTTATGTCCTAAGATTCTTGAATAATAAAGCTAATGATGTAGCTCAGAAAGCTTCGAATTTCAAGAGAAAGGATAACACTCAAATGAACATAAGTCAAACAACATATCAAAAGGTAATACCACCCTTAAATAAAAGGAATATGGTCTTAGAAGTCAATCATAATGACTTACAAGAACAACATTGGAGGCATCCAATAATGCAGTATCTAGCTGGCCCATCTTCGAAAGCCAGCAGAAAAATGAAATTGCAATCTATGCCATACATAATGTATGGTAATGCTCTCTACAAAAGGGGGGCAGATGGGTTATTATTGGAATGTTTAGGTCCAAAGGAAACATTGATAGCAATGACTGAGGTTTATGAAGGCATTTGTAGTGCTCATCAGCCTGATGTGAAGATGAGATGGCTACTTCGAAGACATTCTTACTACTGGCCAACCATCCTTAAAGACTGCATAGAATATGCTAGAGGTTGCCAGGCATGCCAAAAGCATGGCGCAATAAGGCATGTACCCATAACTGATCCGCATGCGATTGTGAAGCCTTGGCCATTTAGAGGATGGGCTATGGATATGATAGGGAAAATACACCCACCATCTTCGAAGCATCATTGTTTCATCTTAGTAGACACAGATTACTTCACTAAGTGGGTCGAAGCTAAGTCGTATAAGGCTGTAGACCAGACCGAAGTTATTAGATTCATTAAAGATTTGATCCACAGATTTGGCATCCCACAGACTATAACTGTCGATAATGGGACTGTATTTGATGGGAAGATAGTAAAGTCTTTTGTGGCAGAATTTGGAATTACTCTTATCAATTCTACCCCTTATTATGCACAAACTAATGGTCAGGCAGAATCATCCAATAAATCTTTGAAGAAAGGAATATAGAAAGTTGTGGAAGACAATCTCAGGGATTGGCATAACTTACTGTTGGATATATTATAGGCTTACAGGACTTCTCCAAGATCAAGTACAGGAGTTACTCCTTATGCCTTAGTATATGTGCATGATGCAGTGTTACTTGTAGAAATTAACATCAAGTCCTTCAGAGTGAGAGGTCAGGATCAGTTAGTTCCTGAGCGATACCATCAGAGTATGTGCTTGGAATTAAAGAACGTGGATGAAGCTAGAATTCTGGCATTAAATAGCATTCTTTTCCAAAAAAAGAAAGCAGCCAAAAACTATAATAAGAAAGTCAAGCACATTAGCTTTGATGAATGTGATTTGGTTTGGAAGACAATACTCCCAATAGGGATTAAAAACTACAAGTTTGGCAAATGGTCACCTAACTGGGAAGGACCATATCAAGTTCATAGAGTCTTGCCTTCGGGAGCATATCATTTGAAAATTTTGAATGAATATGTACATCCCAAGAAGATTAATGACAGATATTTAAAGCCTTATTATCCAACCGTGTGGGAAACACAAGGAATATAATAAGTGCTAAATGAAAAGAACATGAAAACACTCAAATGATAAATAAGGATTTTATTTCATAATGAGTTGAATACATGCAACCACAGATTGGCCCAAAAGTCAGTACAATGTTTCAGTTGTTCCTTTACAATAGACTTTATACTCTTAAGAGATGGGAACAACTGAATGGCTGTAGCCATCTCCTGCTTTCGATCAGCCAGTCCTTGGTTAGTGATCTACAGCTTAGTGGCAGTTCGATCTAAAGCCTGGTTAACTGCTGATAACTCTTCTTCAAGCTGAGCTTTCTTCTCCAGTAGTTGAGCTCGAAATTGGGAGACAGAGGAATGTTGTTCTTTCAATTCTGACATTTCAGCATGTATTTAGGAAACAAAACTCTGGTCTCTCAGCAATTTCTCTTCTGCAGCTTTGGTAGCATGGCAGATGTTGATGTAAAATTCAATGGTGGCTGCCGCTTGAGATAGATGACTCGAAATAGTCATGCTGGATTGCTCAACAACCTTGTAGCACTAGAGGAAGCCATTCTTGATTATGGGCCTTTGTAAGGCTTCGAAGGAGATCCTCGAGAAGGATGTCAGCAACTCCAAACAGCTATCTAAGTCTAATGTAGGCAAGGAAGTCCTACTAGTGGAGGAAGAGCTCTCAAAAATTTCTAAGAAAGAATCAGCTAGGACTAATGGCTTAGTTTTATTATTAGCTGGTGGAGTGATGGAAGACATGTCAAAAAGACTAGCTAACCTAGTCTCGAAGATATCCATTTCATCTGTTGACATGGAGAGTGCAGAAAGAACTCTGGTAGGAGGAAGAAATGGCTGCATAGGAGTAGGAGAAGAAGACGAAGTATCCCTAGCAGTCTCCATAGTTTTGGCTACCAGTAGGTCAAGAGATGAGGGACTGGAGCTAGGTAGAGATAATGGACAAGGAATTGGCGAGCTACCAGTGTCTTCTCTACGGGAATCAACTATCCCTGGAGATGAAGTAATAGCTGGAATTTCCTCAGAAGAGGAAGGAACAACAAGGCTTAAAGGGAGAGCAAATTGAGTAGAGTTGAAAGATAGATGAGGAAAGTATGGAGTTAAGCCAAAAGATAGGGATGCAGGAATACTTTGCCTCAAGAAAGGTATGAAAAATGTAGGACTAGGGAGTGGGAGTATCATTTGAATTGGCTCCACATTTTGAGGTCTTTCAACTTCAGATGAAACTGAAGGAGTCCTTATTGAAGGAGAATGCGGAGTAGTTGTTGCTGCAAAAGAAGAAACACAAAGTAATGTTAAGTCTCAATATCAAGAATTTGAGAAAGAAAAGTGGAGACACGAAAGGAAATTACTGGTTTCAGAAGTGGTGGCCATGATGGGAGAACTACGAAGGGAATAATGCTTAGCAGTGTGCTGCCTTCTCGCAGTTTCCTTTTGGATTTTATCAGCAGCAGTAGCTTCATCCCTTAGTAGTTGTTGCTGCCGTCTTTTTTCAACCCTTTTGAAAACAATTATTTCTTTAGAGTGTTCCTTCTCCACTGTTTTGGCAGCTGCCTCATGGGTAGGGTCTTTGACCAAGTCAGAGGGAGAGACAGTTATCTTCTTTCTCTTTTTCCTCTGCAGTGGTATTTCCTGTTCTTTCTCTATGTCTTTCTCTTCAATTTGAGATTCAGACTCCTCAGGAGTGAGTATTAGTTTTCTTTTCTTTCTCTACTGGTGTTTGTCTTTGAGAATAGCCAGAGCTTCAGCTCTTTTGGGAGATTCTTCTTGTGGAGACCCAACACCAAGTAGAATGAATATGAAGAAAACAAATAGAAAATTCTAAAAGAAAGGAAACCTAAAACTGCATACCTTTTTTCGAAGCAACTCTGGTAACTCTGGAAGGAGGGAGTGAGATTGCAGGAATAGTCTTGGCAGTTGTAGAAAGAGAGGGGATGGTCCCGGTTTCTTTCGGTTTAGCCTTAGAAGGCACACCTAGCCCTATTAGTAAATCATGAGGATGTATTGCTAGATGCACTTCCATATTGGCTGTCCACCAATTTTGAAATCTTTTTAAAATTGAGCCAGAGGGGAGGAAGGGGGTAAATTTAAACTCACTCAGATCTTTCAACAGTTTAAATGTTGCCTCATCTAGTTTAGATTTGGGTACTCTCAGGTCTTTGGCTGTAAGATGGATATTCGAGAGACTGCAGAGTGGAATGGGAATTCCTTGGGTAAACCTAAATTGCTTGACAAACTGGGAGGGACAGTATACCTCAGATATGCACTTATAAGCTCGAGGGTTTAAAGTACCAATAAAAAGTTCCCTTAGCAACAAAATAGAAGCCCACATATCTTTGTGCGATGGCATGGAACACTGTCTATCAGCCAGGAATGTCCTTAGCTAAGTTGGTCCTTTATTGGCATCGAAGGGGTAAAAGAAAGTGGCAGTTGGGGAAACAGGAAGCTGGTGAAAAAAAGTAAGATAGTAGGCGAAAGAAGCAGGATAAAGGGCAATTCTAGCATACTTTTCTTCGTAAGTGCTAGGGTCTTGAACTAAGAACTTCAAGCACTTGGGATTTAAATCAGTGAAGTATGCAAAGAGCCAGAGTTGAAGCACCCAGAGGGGACCTCCTTGGTTGATATCAAGAGGTTTCTCACAAAATTGGGAGCAGGCTCTATAGACATGGCCTAAAAGATAAGGGGCCAGGGCTATTCGCTTCTTCAAAACAAGAGCTTTTGCAAGTGGGGCAAACTCAGGCATGATTTGTTGAGATGATGTACAAAATAGAAATTTACACAACCAATATAAAATAAAGGAGAAGAGTTCTCGATTAGTCACAGGGCCTTCCTTTTTATCCTCAGCTTTTACGAAGTCACTAAAGGAAGAATTCAAAGGTGGAAGAGAAAATTTAACCGAAAGGTCCGGATAACTGGGTGTAAATGGAGTACCGAGTGGTGAAAGCCCTAAGAGATGACAGATATCAAGAACGATGGGAGCCATCATACCACACCGAAACTGAAAAAAGTTGAAGGCCATGTTCCAAAAACAAAGAGCGGCAAGAATCAAAAAAGGGTCTTCAGGAATGATAAACCTGGAAAGACGAAGGGTATCGAGAATACAGAGCTCTTGTAGGTCCCATTCTCTTGCAGGCACAACCCTATCATACTACTCCTTCCACTCAACCCTCAATGTTGGCCAACAACGATGTGGTCGGTTCATCCTCCAATTTCCCCAGTCAAGCCCCCCTTCATAGAGAAGAAAGTGGTCCTCCAAGCGAGGGTACAAAGCGGGAAGTTGGTCAGGAACTTCTCGAAGATAGGACCTAGGACATATTCTTGTTTTTCGCTATGACGAGGAACAAAGAGGCGTCCGTCTATGGCACTCGATCCACCAGCCTTAAATTTAGTAATTTCTTCCTCAATACATCTCTTCAAAGCCATTGTTGGGCTTATACGTTCGCCAGTTGGTACTTTCAAGGAAGAAGACTCCATTGGTAACGAGTAGCAAGAAAGGGAGAGTCAGTAGAGGTGAAGGGTTTGTGTGTTAGGCAAACGAGTGAATTCAAGGCACGAAGTAAAAAGGGTTTTAAAACCTTTGTGGCAGAAAAATATACCCAATTGTTTTAAGTGGGTTGAATTCATAAAGATGTGTTAAACGTACGGATACAAAAAGTTCCCTCCAATGGCGATAATTTGGGAAGGAAATGTATCTCAAATACTAATGTTGGCTTCGAAATCAAACTTTTGGCTTCGAAGCCAAGATTTGGCGCCAAAATCAAGTGACAAACAGCTTCGAAAATAGGCATTCAACTTCGAAGCACATTCCTCATCTAAGGGTACAGGAACGTCCAGGTATTTGTTTACTTCAAAAGGATTAAAGACCTGTTTTTAGGTTTCTTAATGGGAGTAAAATCCTTCGAAGAAAAATTTGAAATACCTTACGGCTAGAATTTGTTTATTCTAGGTTTCAAACTAATAGTTGGTTTGGTAGCACACAGAAGAAATCACTTTTTTAGAATAAAATAGTGCAGTCTTTAAAAGAGGTTTCCATATGTTGGCAAATATAGACTGTTTGTTCGAAACAAAATTAGTTGATTTGAAATTACTTGCTTGTATCAACCATATGTTGGGGAATTGGATATGATCAAATCAAGTTTCGAAGGACAAAATTGGTAAATTTGAAGCTCTGATTCTGAAAGGAAACCGACGAAAGTTGTCAATTACATTCCATATATTGGAAAAGTTCAAATGGACTTCTAGTAATTCATTGAATATGATCAAATCAAGTTTCGAAAGACAAAGTTGGTTAATTCGAAATTGATGGCTGAAGAATTATGTTAACCCTAGAATCAGTATGTGAGGCAATAATTGTTTTCTTCAAGGGAAAACTTCACACTTTGGAAGAGTTTGAGTTAGAATTTGGGATGAAATTAAGGAGTTAAAACACATCAACCATACATATTAAGTTCACAATTGGAGTGGTAAACTAGAGTCTGACAAATGAAATTCGGAAAGCCTAGTTTTATTGATAAGTGCTATTTACACCGAGATTCATTTGATTATATTCTCAATTTCATAGAAATATGGAATGGATAAAGTTACAAGATCATGGAATTTAGTCCAACAAAATTCAATAAATGAATACTTTTTTCCTACTCTATCCTCTATCTTTTCCAGGTTTGGTTTATCTAATTGGTAAGCCTTTAATTGAGAAGTGAGTTATTGGGCCTTCACTTCAAATTCTATCTGTTTTAGGGCTTTATCTGTGGCATCCATCTCCTCTTCTTCATTCACTTCGTTCATTGCAACATCCTCTCTATGCTCAAAATCCTGGTTCTTGAAGGCTCATATTCATCAAGGAGGTTCTCTGCCTCATACTGAACCTGAATTCGAGCAGAAAAGGCTTCATCCAGAACTTTATTGATAATGGAAGCCTGCAAGTGCCAGTTGAGCAGAAGAGGAAGTTGGTCTAAAAAGGTATAAAGCTCTATTTGGGCAACAGGGTTGAGAAGATGACTTCGAGACATAATGTCACAAGCCCATAGAAAGTTTTTGTGGGGGATGTCATCTCGAAGGACTTCAAAGGATAAATGGAAAAAAACAGCAAGCAAGGTCTGAGCCCTAAATTGCTGATAAGGAGTTGGAGGCATTGGGGCCTGGTAGAGGGTGAAGTACTGGCCCTCAGAGAGAGTGAGCCTCAATTCATTAATCCAATTTGGATTGGAAGGCAGAGGGGGAGCAATCGGAGGTTCCCTGATCGAATCTAGGAATTCAGGTCTGGCCACACATTCTAGCCAATCAGAGGTATAAAGTTTTGCTTTTTTGGCTAAAAACGCAGGACTAATCCCTAAAGCTTCATTAGGACGTGGGACACTTCGAACCATCCGAGATGGCAAGGTAGAAGTATACCATGCTGAAAGCAGATTGTCCTTAAGATTGCGTATACGGTCAATAGAAACATATGGATACACTACAAAGTTGTGTTTGGAAGGGGGGATTTCAAGAGGGTCATCGAATTCTAGGAATCGGTAATGAATGCGTTCCTTCGTCTGAGGTTGAGTAGGGGTAGGCCAAGTTCTCCAGCTAGAGGACGTAGAAGAAGAAGAAGCAGCAGCTTCATTCCACGTGGAAGGCTTTGTTGCAGAAGAAGAGCTTCTGATATCCATGGTTGCAAATTTGTGTTATAAAGAATCGTAAGCAGTAGGTTCTTGGTTCGAAGGTTGGTGATTTGCGAAAGCTTCCATAACTTGTATAAATGGGGGTGGATAAATGTGGCTAATCAATGCATGAATGTTCTTTCAAGGACGAACATCATTATCAAATAACTCTTCGCATACTTGATCAATGTAAGAAAAAAACTTGCTTGGCCATAGAAGATGTACCAGTCTTTTCGAATACTGAGATAGTGAGAATGTTCAAAAGTTAGAAGAGAATTTAATACAAATGTTTCATTGATGAATGACGGTTGCATTTCTGAAAAGTGCAAAGCCCGTGCACGTTCTAAGATGTGGGTAAAATACCTTGATCCACTAATATCACCAAGTATTGGGTATATTAGTGCGGGGGGTAATGTTGGCTACATATTTTGTATAAGCCAATCACAGTTCGACACGTGGTAGGATGAGGGCAATACGGGAAGACAATTCAAATCTTCAATCGTAATCACACACGTGGCAGTTAGTATTGGTTATTGTAAATCTGCATAGCACTGGATCCGCAAAGAGATGCAAAATGACGTGGCTTCAACGGTTACTCATATTTAAATTCAAAATCAAGAGGGAAGCCTAACTGCAGACATGGCATAGCGGAGCTAACTGTAAGGCAACATTGATCAGCGATCATGGAGGGATGGTTCGACGGTTACCATTGAGAAGTATAAATAGCAGAGAATGCCCCAAAAAGACCCCCCAGACTCAGATCCAAAAACCAGTTTTATCTACTTTATTTTCCTTTCAGTTTTTACATTTCTTGTTCTTTACATTTCTGTATTTTAAGTTCCTGCACTGCACTACGTTCATAGGAGTAGTTTCAAGTAGTTTGTTGCTGTAGACCTCTACGAGGCTGATTTGAATCTTTGTAAGTCTTCCATTTTATTTAATAAAATACTATAATTGTTCTTCATTTAATCGTTGTTTGCTTAATTCTCCTAAACAAAGCCACCAGTAAAAACCATTTTCATTGAGGCAGAAAGAACTAAAACGCAATCGTCTGATAATTGGTTGGCAATTAATATTCTGTAAGGACTGATTGATCCTTGCTGCCACGTTCAAAATTACAATAATAACCTTTAAAAGCCAAAAAGCCAACAATACGTCAACGTTTTCAATTTTATCTGCACAACCAAGTTTATACATTAATTTTTAAAACAGACTCATCATTTCTTTGAACGATTTTTACTAGCAAAAAACACAATTTCACGACTAATATATTTAAAAAATCTCACACGATACTTATTGGGGAATAACTTCAATTAATAGAAGCGACTAATGATTTTGTTATTTTTTTAATGAGTAAGAACATTTATAATATAAAAAAAATTACAATCGATTTTTTTTTTAATCTATAAAAGTATTTATAATAAAAAAGAGAATTATAATCTGACAATATAGACCTACTCAAGTCCAAAAACTAGTCCCAATAAGAAACAATCAACCCGCCAATCTAATAATGCACTTATGAAACAGGGTTATAATGGGATTTACAAAGCAACACAACCAAGCCCTAGAAGAGACTATCAATATTTGTATTTATGGCTTGTTTGGAATTTAATTTTTTTTAGTTTTTTTTAATTTTATAAAAAAAAGTGTAAAAATATAAAAAGAGCGATTTAACAACATGTAATGTAATGGCTTTTTTTTAACTAAAAATATCTCTTTTCGCACATGAATTGAAAGTGTATTGGTTGACCAAGTATGCTTATTCAATTTGTTAGAAGCATTTTCTGTTTGAACTGGATCATCTCAAGGAAAGATGGGCATATCTATTCAATCAGGAAATGATGGTCAATAAGATAGAAATTGAAATTTTTCCGTGCATTGTTTGTGTAATATTATTTCGGGTTCATGTTAAAATTATTTTAACACTAACTGAACTCATTTATTATTTGGTATTATCATACCAGGTCATTTTCGGTCGGTATCTAGTTATATCTAGTTATGTCAAATTTTGAACTTCAGTTAAAAATATCAAATGTATAAAAATAAAAATAAAAATAAAAATAAAAAATTTATCTTCGCAAATTGAATTTGATAAAACTAATCTCTATTAAATAAAATTATTCATAAAATTCATTTCAACTCAATTTGATTTCCCTAAATTAAAAAAAAAAAAACTATATTCTACTAGATTAACTTCAAAATAAAAGGGAAAAAATATTATATTAGCATTATAATACGATTTTACATACTTTTTTTTTAATCAATTGGATATAGAGTTACAAATTTTTTTTTTTAAAAACATCACCCTTAATAAAAAAAATAATATTAAAATATATACCCAATTATTTATTAGATGAATTATTCGCAAAATAATAATAAACAATAAAATACAACTGGCTTTCGAAAAATAACGTGCATATCAAAATACTTTCAAGATTGTTAGATGCGAATTCAACCCGAATTGTGCATTGCAGAGAAGTTTGTGATGTTAATACTTTCAAGATTGCCACTTCGCTGATTATGACGGGGATCGAGCTGCCCGGTCAGCTCGCGGGGGTCGAGGGGGCAGCGCCCCTTGACGGGTCCGAGGCAGTGCCACGGCGGGGTCGAGGGGCAGCGCCCCCGAAGCAAAATGGAAAATTGCCTTCAAAGTTGCTTGTCCACTCGAGCAGACATTTCCCCGCTCGAGCGGAGAATACTAGCTTTCAGAAGTGTGTTTGCCTACAAAAATACTGGATGTTGTTTTTTCCCGCTCGAGCGGAACTTTACGCGCTCGAGCGTAGGTCCGCTCGAGCGGCCAATTTGACGCTCGAGCGGAGATCGCGGGACAGTTTTCTATAAAATACGTGTTTCAGTCCAAATCTAGGATGACTTCTACAGATCTTCTTCGTGGGCTTATGGGTTTATATCTGGGGATATTTTGCTAGTTTTCTTTGATGTTTTGATTGAGTATTCAACTCATGGTTTAAAGAGTATACATCAATGGATTATTTGTTTGTTCTACACAAAAGAAAGAGTTGTTCTTCGGTGGATTCTGAAGAATTCGAGCTTGAAGCTTTGGTGGATTCCAGAGTGGCTCATCATCAAGACAATTCCAAGGTGAAGACGGGGTTGAAAGAGGCACATAGGGGTTGGTTCAATTCGGGCGTGGATTCGCTAGGTAATTGAGAGTATACCTGTGTAATTCCTTTATATCTTCTTAGTGGATTGTTTTGTGGCAATTGCCCGTGGTTTTTTATCACAATTGGAGGTGTCCAATTGTGATTTTTCCACGTAAAATCGTTGTGTCGATTTGTCTTGATTGTTTGATTGGGATTGTTGTTTACTGCTTAAAATTGATACATAATCACAAATCAATATATAGGGGATTTCTAGATTTTTTAATTGGTATCAAAGCAAGTCGCTCTATTTTTTTGTTTTACAAATCTATTAGAGCAAGATCTTGTTTGATTTGTGATAATAGATACAATTTGTGAGGGAAATTCTATGGTTCGACCACCCCTACTTGACGGATCCAATTATTCTTTTTGGAAAGCTCGGATGAGATCGTTTTTAAAATCTATTGATGAAAAAGTTTGGCAATCTGTCATGTATGGGTGGACTGAACCAACAATTACCATTGATGGAGTAACTTTCCCCAAACCAATTGATAAGTGGGACACAATTGATTACCAAAATAGTAGCTGGAATAGTAAAGCTATCAATTCTATTTTTTGCGCTGTCACACCTGAAGAGTTTAGTCGTATTTGCAATTGTGAAGTCGCAAAAGAGGCTTGGGATATCTTACAAACTATTCATGAGGGCACTCCTTCTGTTAAACGCTCAAAACTTCAAAGGCTCATGTCTAGTTTCGAAAACCTTTCAATGAAAGATAGTGAGACCTTTGATGAATTTTATGTGAAATTGAGTGACATTGTAAATTCCAGCTTCAATTTAGGTGAAAAAAAATACCAGAATCCAAAGTTGTGGGAAAAATTTTGAGATCCTTGCCCGATTGATTCCAACCAAAAGTTACGGCTATTGAGGAGACTCAAGATGTTGACAACCTCAAGCTGGATCACTTGGTTGGAAATCTCCAAACTTATGAGGCACATAGGAATTTCAAAAAGAAACAAAAAGATGCTATTTCTTTTAGTAGTGCTCATAGAGTTGGAGAGGATTCTGATGAGTATTGTGAGATAGATTCTAAGATTACGGCTGCTTTTGTTAAACAATTTAAAAAATCTTTTTTGAAAAAGAACCCTAATCTTTTGGAATCTACTCATACTCATAAATCTAAAGGCAAAGATAAACTCAAAATTAATTCTATAGCCAAGAAGGAGAAAGGAAAGATATAAGGGAACTCTGAAAGAGTCCAATGCTATGAATGCCAAGGATTTGGCCACTTTGCTTCAGAATGCCCCACTCGTTTGAAGAAGAAGAAAGCCCTCACAATCACTTGGGATGATGAATCGGAATCTGATGAAGATGAAAGTGACAACGAAGATCAAGGCGAAGAGGGACATAAACAATTCCTTACTTTCATGGCGGCTTCCGAAACTGAAGGACTAACAGAGTATCCGAAGAGGTCGGTTGAGCTTGCCACTGATGATGAATCCTCGGAGAGTGATGATAAAGAGCTTGAGCAAGCTTATGAAAAGTTATATAAGGAGTCTCTTAAGTTATCTAAATTAAATGACAAACTCATAACGAAACTCAAAGCATGTGAAAGTGAGAATGTCAAACTTAAGGATGAGATTTCCGAGGCTAGGATTGATGCCATCAAGATAGCTAATGATCGATAAGCTCTTTGTGCAAAACTCTTGACTTGTGAGACAGAGAGGAATGAGCTACAGCAAATCTATGCAACATATGAATAAAAGATTGAAACTCTCGAGATGTCTCATGTTGCTTTGGAAGAACTAATGATCAAGAAAGAGGAAGAACTCAAGTGTGCTATGGCTACCATTGGTCTTTGGAACAGAGGATCAAAGACTTTGGACAATATCATTGGGTCTCAACAAATTTGTTCTGACAAGAGTGGCATTGGCTTTGGTGGTAAGAAAGAGCAAAAACAGAGTGCTTCCATATCTCATGATACAAGAACTCAAGGAAAGGTAGAACAAAAAATTCAACATAAAGATGGACTTCTCAAACTTCCTAGAGTTGGTAAGGTAAAAGAAAAGAAGGTACACCCTGTACACCCTGTTTTTATTTGTCATCATTGTGGTATGCATGGCCATATTCGCCCTTATTGTTATAAGTTGCATGAGAGAGTGTCTCATAGAGATGGAAGAAATTCTAACATCTCATGGGGTAGGAGACACTTCATTGGTCGTAAGGAGGTTAAGGGTCACAATAAACCTTGCTATTTTGATTTGCTTGAGACCAAACATGAAGCAAGTTTGTATTTGCATAGACCTAGAAATAGGAAGTTGGAAACCAAGTCGAGACGGGTTCCCATTGAAGTGGAAGGGAATCGCAACGTCAAGACACCACCCAAAAATCGCAATTCTCACAACTTTGTTCATACTAAAGCTGTTTGGGTGAGAAAACTTGACTTGTGTTAATTTGTTTAGTTGTTTTAGTTTTTGGGTTTCTGTGTGTTTTTTTTGGGTCATTTAATGTGTGGTGTCATTTAGTATGTCCTTGTTCATTTTATGTCTTGCTTTTGTTTAAAAAAAAAAATGAAAAAAATCCAAAAAGATTTACTTAGTATGGTTTTGCAAGCTTGAATTTTTGAGAAGTCCTTGGTGCATATTGGAATTGATGAGAATATCCTTTACATGTTAATATGTGTGTACTTTCTGTAGTCATTACTGATTTTGGAGTGTGTGTTCTTTGATTAGTATGTCTCATTCTATACACACTCTTGGATTAGCAAATTTTGGAGTCTTCTGCCTTAGTGATTATTTTTTCTTTATGGACTTCTGTCATTAATCTTTTGCCTTTCTAGAGGAATTGACCTATACTAGCATATCATGGGTGATGTTGAGTCTTTTAACCATCTTCCATCTTTTTGCATCTCCATGGTTTTCCCCTCTGTTCTTTGTAGTCCAGGCATGAGGAAAAGGCTACCTCAGAGTCACCAACCAGGCTATCGTTATTATATCCATGCTTCTCTTGTTCGGTTTTCATACTCTTGAGCGTGTCAACCGCCAATGAGTGTGCGAAAGAAAAGAAAAAATGTGCAAAAGAAAGAAAAGAAAAAATGTGTGAAAAAAAAGAAAAAAAAAGATTCATTGATTGAGGGGGAGCCTCTGCTTTTATTCACCAAATACCTCTTGATTCCTAGTGGTTTGACTTTCATTTGTTGTGCTTAGATTCTCTTGTCGGAGGTCCAACTTTCAGATCACTACTAGAATTGAATCTAGTGTTTTTCGAACTCCAAGAGTCACACATACACTTTTCTCATGGGATCTATGCTTTTCATATAATGCATCACTTTCTTTCATGAGGAATCTTCTACAGACTGTGCACATTGTGTTTTCTTGTAATTATGCTTCTTGGATAATCTTGTGTATTTCAAGGTACAAATCTGAAATTCCTTGCTTGCTCCACCATATTATTTTTTGTTATTTTCTTCTTGTTCATTGTTTTTAGTAAGGGGGAGTTTGGTTTATCATTACAAGAGTTTGTTAGCATGAACACTTCGATTTGTTTGGTAAGGGAGATTGGCTATAGTTGTTTTGTATGTTGCTATGCACTGTTTGCTTATTATTTCCTTCTTGCATGCTCCTGATATTTACATCATCATATCATTACTTGTGTGGTTTATGATCTTATTTTTGTTGTTTGAGCTTCCTTTGTCAATTCGTGACAAAAAAGGGGGAGAAAGTTGTTTTTCATGTATTCATGCCATGTGTCGGGTGCATGTGTCCTAGTTTTCATGCTTTCATGCTACATGTTGTTAATATCTCCAAGTCGCACCTATTCATGTTTTCCATCTCATGCTTCAAGATAATCTTGTCATATGTTAATTGCTTTTCATATACTCTTGTGGCACTAATAGTTGTTTTGGAGATTGTGACACTAATAACTGTTTTGCAGATCATGACCTTGAGAAAGAAGTTTGTTTTTGTTAGTTGTAATGGGTTGGGGTAACTAGGATTTTACTTGTTAGGTGTGTTTTCTCACGGCATTGCCAAAGGGGGAGATTATTAGGTTTTTATTCTTGGCAATCCCGTTTGACAAAACTCCTTTCAGTTGTACTTGTTTTCGCACTTTTATTTCAGTGAGGCTATGAGTTTGTTAGATGCGAATCCAACCCGAATTGTGCCTTGTAGAGAAGTTTGTGATGTTAATACTTTCAAGATTGCCACTTCGCTGATTATGACGGGGATCGAGTTGCCCGATCAGCTTGTGGGGGTCCAGGGGGCAGCGCCCCTTGACGGGTCCGGGGCAGCGCCATGGCGGGGTCGAGGGGCAGCGCCCCGGAAGTAAAATGGAAAATTGCCTTTGAAGTTGCTTGTTCGCTCGAGCGGACATTCCCCTGCTCGCGTGGAGAATGCTGGGTTTCAGAAGTGTGTTTGCCTGCAAAAATACTGGATGTTGTTTTTTCCCACTCGAGCGGAACTTTATGCGCTCGAGTGTAGGTCCGCTCGAGCGGCCAATTTGACGCTCGAGCGGAGATCGCGGGACAATTTTCTATAAAATACGTGTTTCAGTCCAAATCTAGGATGACTTCTGTAGATCTTCTTCGTGGGTTCTAGGGTTTATATCTGGGGATATTTTGCTAGTTTTCTTTGATGTTTTGATTGAGTATTCAACTCATGGTTTAAAGAGTATACATCAAAGGACTACTAGTTTGTTCTACACAAAAGAAAGAGTTGTTCTTCGGTGGATTCTGAAGAATTCGAGCCTGAAGCTTTGGTGGATTCTGGAGTGGCTCATCGTTAAGACAATTCCGAGGTGAAGACGGGGTTGAAAGAGGCACATATGGGTTGGTTCAATTCGGGCGTGAATTCACTAGGTAATTGAGAGTATACCTGTGTAATTCCTTTATATCTTCTTAGTGGATTGTTTTGTGGCAGTTGCCCGTGGTTTTTTTATCACAATTGGAGGTGTCCAATTGTGGTTTTTCCATGCAAAATTGTTGTGTTGATTTGTCTTGATTGTTTGATTGGGATTGTTGTTTACTGCTTAAAATTGATACATAATCACAAATCAATATCTAGGGGATTTCTAGATTTTTCAACATATATTAAACATTATCTTTCAAATTTTTAATAAATTAGAGGCACATACATTCAAATTTGAATAAACCCTAAACCAACAATGTCAGAAGAGGAGGGGGGAAGCATAGTATAGAAGAGAGAGAGAGAGAGATTGTGTGAGAGAGCTCAAGTGACAGAGAGAGAGATGCACGAACAGATCGTGAGCGAGAGCGAGAGTGCGAGAGACACACACACACATATATATATATAGAGAGAGAGGTACCTGCGATGTGCTGCTGTGATGGTGGTGAGTTGTGACGGTGGTGATTTGTGAGGGGGGCGATAGCCGTCGTGATGTCAACTGTACGGTGGGCTACGGTGAGGGGGATGGTTTTTGTGAGGTTTGGTGAAGGACGGTGTGTGTGTGTGTGTGTTTTACAAAGTGTGATGTTATATAAAAGAGAGAGGGGCGCGCGCGGAAGGGTTGAAAATTGAACATTTAGCAACTAATTTCTGTATTAGTCAGCAAAGGAATAAATTTGCCGACTAAATTTTTTTGTAGCCAAAAGATTACGGTACAACGACGAAAATATTAGTCGCCAAAAGTACTATTTGGCGATTAATTTTAATTTTAGTCGGGAAAAACCAATATTGCAGATTAATTTATTTTTTTGGGCCTAAAATTTGGACTAACAGCAACCAATCAAATTTTTAGTCGCTGAAAGTGGAATTTTTACCGACTAAATTTAAATTTAGTCGCCAATAAGTAATATTTACTGACTAAAATATTTTAGTAGCAATATCTTGAACCAACGCTGACAAATTTAAATTTTAGTCGCCAAAAAATGCACTTTTGGTGACTAAAATTTGTTTAGTTGCCAAAATGGTCGCCGAAGGTGCAATTTCTTGTAGTGCATGTGATAAATCACGTATTCAAGCAATGAAATGGAATTTTGACATTGGTTAGTATAATGAACCGAACCCAAATGCATGTGAGACGAGTGTATGCAAACATGAGAATGCTAAGTAAACATAATGCTTTATACTACCATCATAAGCGGAGAAAGAAATGGGGATTGGAAGACACACACACTTATTACATATTTGCCCTTGTACAAGAGGGTTCGAATCGATGTCCGAATGTCCGAAATAAACTAACCACTACAAATTCGACTGAATGAATTACATAACTAACTAACTAAGCTGTTACAACAAGGATCTCTAGAATAAGCAACAAGCTAGTAATCTAAGTTAACTAGCTATGTAACTACAACAATCATGAGAGCATTAATTTACAATTTACAAAGGAAGCACAAGGATGACATGCACGCGACGGTTTCAGAAGCAGCTTTGCTTACTTTCCTTGGAATTTGCCCTATTTCACATTCATCCACTGCCCTTTGTTTCTGCAAAACACACTATGTAACAAACATTGGGGGCCGGCCAGCCGGTCCCCAATTAGGCTCGGCAGGACCCAAATAAGGCCGGTTGTGCCCTAATTTTGTGCAAAACCCTGTTTTTGTGCTCTGAGGTGAAAATAGTATAAGCAAAGTTTATTTTTGAGCTTTGTTTGTCGCTTTTACTTCTCTGTCATGGAAAGCCTCAAGAGAAGGACGAAGTCGTTTCCAAAACCATCAATGAGCAAGTTGCTTGCTTGATGATTTCAGCCACGATTTGGAGAAAATCAATGAATGCAATGACTAACGCGCACATTTCTCTCTTATCATGGAGTGAACTCAAAAAGGGAAGTAGAGACGCTTCAAGGGATGTCAAAACACCATGAATTAATATGTAACGGCTCTTGACACAATAGACTCGGCATAACGTCCGGCCGAACAAAAGCAACCTTGTTCATTTTCTTTATGCTGGTTGGTCCAATTTTAAGCCCAATTCATTAGTCTTGTCCATTCTTTAATCCATATGTCTAAAGTGATGATTAAGTCTGCTAAATAAGAAGAACATCAAGCGAAAGGTACTCCTAAAGATGAAAGAGAGACCATCCCTTTGACGATGAACCTTT
Organism: Camellia granthamiana; assembly: GCA_036172215.1. Taxonomy (NCBI): domain Eukaryota; kingdom Viridiplantae; phylum Streptophyta; class Magnoliopsida; order Ericales; family Theaceae; genus Camellia; species Camellia granthamiana. Next base: position 111,167,126 of record CM069911.1, read on the forward strand.
GTAGAGATTAAGCCATTGAGCATAGGTCTCTAGCTCATATTTTGAATAACCATCGATCGGTTGAAATAACTCTCAAACAAGAGAAAAAAAGCCATGGACAATACAACACAACAAGTAAGATACGAGGACTTACAATACAACAAGCAAATATTCAAAGCATAAACTAATTTACTAAATTAGGACAGCCCCAAATAGCCCTAAAGCATAAAAAAAATAGTGGCTAAAAGTGTGTTAAAAGTACACAAAAAGATAGACAAAAGTAAAGAGACACAAACTAGTAAACAAAGACAAGGAGAGGTGGCCAACCCCTCTACTTTTTGAAACCTTAAACCATGTTTTCTATCCCTTTCTAACCTCTAAAAATCAGTTTGAGAACTAAAGAAAAGAGTGTAAAAACAAGGGCTTGACTATGAAATAAGGTGTAAGAGAAGGTGTTAACCTCCTCTGCCCTTTGGTAGTTATCCAAACCCAAGTTTAAACACTTGAAATAGACTCAAGACAGCACAAAGATACAAGAAATAGATAGCAAGAGATAGAAAAAGAAGTAAGAGAGAAGGTGGTAAACTTATACCTCTAAAAAAAAAAAAAGCAAGCTCTTGTTTGGTAACACAAACTTAGTTCAAGTACACTCTTAAGCTTGAATTGTGATGTACAAGCCTCAACCAAGGCTCTAAGGTTATGATCTAAGGTGGTATATGGTGTATGGATATTAGTCAAGAGAGATAGGTTTGCTCAAAGGTGACTTGTATAGGAAGAAGGAGCTCTCTCTTATGTGTATAGGCTCTTTAGAAATTGTTCAACCCTAAAAACAGAGATATAACCTCGTTTTTATAGAATTTGAGCAAAGTAGGTCAAAAATATCTTCAAAAATGGACAGCTAGCCCATTCCCTCCTAGAAACAGTGTTTGTCGCTGTAGACATCCCAATTTTGACTGCCCCTAAGACTTGGACGCTTTCTTTTGATTACCCGATGATGACAATTAGAATGTGTTTCTCACAGAATCCTCAATAAGAGAGATGAAATTTGAATTTTAATCCCAACCTTCACCATTATGGCCAAATTGTTTTAAAATGCTGAATATTTCATTAGTTTAGTATTTTTGTAATTTTGCATAATTTTATGTGTTTGTTTATATTTTTGGTATGTTTATATAAATTGGTATAAATTACATATTTTATATATATAAAAGAAAATAATAAAAAAAGTTATATTATTATATTATATGTTTAATATTATTATATTATATGTTTAGTATTTTGGTATAAATTATATATTTTATATATTATATTATATATATTATAAAAAAATAATAATAAAAAATCATTTGATGTCGGTCAGCCCTCGGCTGCCGACATCAAACATCAGGCATATATATATATATTTATATTATTATCTTTATACTATTATTATTATATTATATTCATATAGATAAGGCATATATTATTATATTATTATAATATTATATTTTGCTTATATAAGGACAAAGAGTGAGATCAGCAGAGGGCAAAAAAATTCAATTCAAGAGAGAGTTAGAAAGAGTTAGAGAGAAAAGAGAGAAAACATTAAAGCAAGTAAAGGCTCACCTCTTTGAGCTCTGTCAAAGAGGGGTAACTGTAGACACCCCAATTTTAACCGGCCTTAAGACTTGGGCGCTTTCTTTTGATTACCCGATGATGACAATTAAAACGTGTTTCTTACAGAATCCTCAGTAAGAGAGATGGAATTTGAACATTTATATGTTTAATATTATTATATTATATGTTTGGTATTTTATATATAGTTATATTATTATATTATATGTTTAGTATTTTGGTATAAATTATATATTTGATATATTATCTTATATATATTATAAAAAAATAATAATAAAAAATCGTTTGATGTTGGTCAACCCTTGGCTACCAAAATCAAACATTAGGCATATATATATTTATATTATTATTATTATTATTATTATTATTTGTAGACACCCCATTTTTGACCGTCCTTAAGACTTGGGCGCCACTGATTGTTTACTTGGTGATGAAAGATGTGCAGTGCAAAGATTTGATTTCTTCGGCAAGAGGGGCTTCAAATCCCAACTTCACACCCCCTTTTTGGACCAAAGCCATTTTAGACCAAAAATATTTTAGACCTTAAAACCCTCTCTTTCAAAATATTTTTGAAACAAAGTTCCTACGATGTTCCGACGCTCGCATTTTGTTAAATGTTGTGTTTTTCAATAAACCGAGCAAGAACAAAGTGGGGATGAATGAAGGAGAGGTGAAATCTTTGAAAAATATTTTAAAACACCTTATTTAGGGGTTTGGAGTTGAAGAAAATGAGAGAGGAGAGAAGAAAACTAGTTTGGGAGAAGTTCGGCATGAATTCGGGTAGGATCGAAACTGAGCAGTCTTCACTCAAACAGGCATAACTTTTTTCACACTTGGAATTTTGAAGTGAGGCTTCCACCATTAGAAATAAGACTTCAAGGGCTTCAATTTAGGCACAAGAATGACCTGTAAAGGAGTCTAGATGAAGGAGTTATATTTGGTTGAAGTCGAGCCCAAAAAGTAGATTTTTCTACCCAACCAGAGGTGAAGGATGCTGGCCATAAATGGGATTTTTTGGCCATATGCCGGCCATGAATGGCCAATGCTGGCCCCCTACCATCTAAGAGTGTCCCATGCCAGCCAACAATGATCAAGTTCCGGCCAACAATGAAGAAGTGCCGGCCATTGATGGTAGAAAGCAGTTTTTGGCAGATATTTTTGCTCCAGCTGTTCCAACTGTCTCTCTTGAGATATTTTCGACCAAAGCTTGTATTTTGCTATATATAGAGAGGCTTCTCTATGGTTTGAAGGGTTAGAAACATTTTAGGAAGAATTTTGGGAGCCTCTCTCTCTACAACTCTCTCTCTCAAGAACCTTTGTGCATAAAAAGCTTACAAGTGTAGATACACTATCCTTTTGCCAATACATCCTTGATCAAAGTTGTTGATCTTTGAGCTAAGGTTTTAGAAGGCCTTCTTGGAGCTCCTTATGGTGGTTTTTGACTTGGTTTTGTGCCTCCAAGTGTGCTTGGCTTCAAGAGGTATAACTATCAACCTTTAAGCTTGTTTTCATACTTGTTTTTGCCATCCTTTTGTGCTGTTTTTGGGGTGGTTTTCAACTGTAAAAAATTCTATTTTTCAGTCCTAAAAATGGTAGTTTGAGCCTATTTTGTGTTAGGGGGTTGTCTCTCCCTTTTGTTCCTTAGCTTGTAAAGCTTTTGTGCCATCTTTCATCGCCTTTCAAACCATCTTTTCTTGGCCTTTTAACCACTAAAATCCAGAGGAATTTTAGTAGTAGAAAGTTGGTTTTGAGGACCAAAATAGGAGGCGGTGGTCCCCCCTCCTCATATCCTCTTTGCATGTGTTGATGGCCTACCAAATGAGCATGTATGTCTACCTCTTTGTAGCTTTATTCAAGCATGTTTTAGGCCCTATTTTGACCTGCTTTAACTCTATTTTTAGCTGGTTGGGTCACTCCTTGCTTGCTTTTGGTACTTGTAGTGCAATCATGCTTGTTGGCCTAACATGCTTCATGTTTTAGCCTATTATTCTAGCATATGTTGGCTCCACTCCAGCATGTTTTTGCTCATATTTTAGCATGCTTAAGCTCTGTTTTGAGTGGTCTTGATCATATGAGGCTTGCTTTGTGTAGCTATAGTGTAAATGGCCTTGACTAGCTTTGAGTTTCAAGGTCTTTAGCATGCTTTGCTTGGGTTATTTGCATGCCATAGCATCATTTTACATGTGATTTTAGAGCATATATCATTGACATGCTCTCACATATTCCACTCTTTCATTGCTTTTGAGAGGTGTGGTTTGTGCCTTGTTTGTGAGCCAATATGTGTGCATGTTTTTCTTGCCATCTATGCTTCCATTTCAGCATGTTTAAGCCATTGATTTGGCATGATTAAGCTCTATTTTGAGCTGGTTTGATCACATGAGCTTTTCTTTGTATGCTTGTAGTGCAATTGTGTTAAATTGCCTAGCATGTGTTATTGTTTTGGCCTCTTAATATAGCTATTCTTAGCTTATTTCAAGCATGTTTTAGAACTCCATTTAGGGTGTTTTAGGACTATTTTGGACTGTTTGTCCCTTTTGTGTATTGTATTGCATGCCTCTAGTGTTGTGTCTTTCACTAGCCTTAATGTTTTTGACTCTTAACATGTTGTACATGAGTTGTTTGTATGTTAGAGTCTGGTTTTTCATCCATTCCAGCACTGAAATTCTACCATCTCCCTCACTTCTTCATCATTTGATTTGTTTTGATGTTTGGTTAGTCTTCAAGTTGTGCTTAAGTCATGGGATTGAGGCTTATGCTTAAATGGCTTTAATCCTCTTTTGAGGCTTCCTCCTAGTCAAAAGCGTGGCTTCTCTCATGTCTTAAGCCATCTTTTGATTGGCTTCCCTCTCATTAGAGGACTTTCACATTGGACAAACCGGTTAATGAATGGCTCGGTAATGTAAAATGTGTAAACAAGAATCGAACCAAGTAAAACATGCCAAGATAAGCATGTTGCATTTGCATTGCATTGTGTTCAATCGGACGTTATATTGAACACAAGATGAATTGGTCCATTTCATACTCAAAGTAATGAAAATGAGCCAATTCCCTTTGTCTCCATTGCCTTTGACCTTCCATGATAAGGTAGTGGTTCTAGAGTCTTGTTTGTCTTGCATTTATTGAATTTGTGCAAGTTGGATCTTTGGCCATCATGCATTGTATGCTTGGTTGATGGTCTTGGATCCAATGGTGCCTCTCTCTTGATGTTTTGAGATGATATGGAGTGGCATAGTACATACATGTTTTTGGGAGACCCTTCATTTTTTTCTGTTTTGTGCTCTGTTGCAGTTTGGTGTCATAGCACACCAGTGGCCGGCAGTGCCACACTGATGGCCAGCACTCTTTCGTTTTTGGCTGGCAGAGGCCCATCCTTGGCCGGCAGCCACTATTCATGGCCGACAGGCCACTGGTGCACTCCCCAGCATTGTTTTGGTAAGGTTCAGCAGAGAGATCTTGGAGACACCCTGCAAACAGAGCCTCTCAAGAGCAAACCGGAAGGTGTTTCGAGGCGGCAACCGGGCGCATGCATCTTCTCATTCCCAAGGCAGAGTTGAGGCAGCCTAGTTTAAATATCATGCATGTTTAGTTGGTTTTGTAATTTAATTAGTGTGCTAATTAAGTTGATTGTTGTAATAATTAGTAAGTAGTTTGCTAGTTATTCGTTTGTTGTGTAATAATTAGTCTAATTAGTTTAATTAGATTAGTTAGCTTAGCTTAGCTTTTATTCGGACCCTCCTTCGAGAGGGCACAATGTTGTAATAAGTGTGCGTGTGTGTGTGCATGTCTTCCAACCCCACTTCTTTCTCCCTTTTACTTAACCGCTTTCGATGGTTAGTTTTAGGGCATTTTTCAATTAGCATCCTTATGCTTGCATGCGTACATCATTCATTTGTCTTGCATACACCGGGCTCGGCGCATCATTCAAATTGCATTGTATTTCAATACTTACTTGAATATGTGTTTCAAAGCATGTTATCAAGTTGCTTCGTATGCCATGATTAGATAGCCGAGCCTATTTAGTTGCATTTTGCATGTGTTGCATTAGGCATTTTAACGTAGTTAGGATCATGAATGATTTCTAATTAGTTTTCTATTTTGGCTCGGAGTACACTGTAAGTGTTTACGCTTCAGCATCTTTACATGAGTATGAGTGTTGCCATGATAGCATGCTTGCCATGAGGCTATTTACTTAAGTGCTTAAACTGCTTGAATGCCTGTGGGTGAAGGCTTGATTGCCTAAATTGGGACAATTCATCAAATGCGAGTTTTAAGCCCACTTTATGAAGTGGTAAAAATCATGTTTTCAAGCCCACTTGAGGGTGGCAAATCCACGCTTTAGCCTACTTGCGAGTAGTACTTTCAAACCATTTTCGAAAACAAACATGAGGGGTTTTGTTCCAATTCTCATGATTGAGTCTATACTTGTATGCTGTGCGCATCACATAGTAAGTTAGATTAATAAATCGGAATAAGGAATACATGGTTTATAAAACAACATATCATGGTAGTAGAGGCTAATCTTTGATCGAGTGAGCGGGGGTGCTCATTTTAGGACCTTCCTCTCTCGTACCCAAGTTCCCGAGCAGAGGCAACTTTGGTGATGATGGACACGTGGCCTTTGGCACGAGTCAGGGTTTCCTAAATTTCTCAAAATAAAATATTTAGGTGGCGACTCTGTAATCTGGCAAAGCAGTCCAGTTTTGGCATTATTTGATCTAAAATCGATTTTCCAAAACCTTTGCCAGATTGGACTCTTTGGTGATTTATCAATCTTACATTGCACTTTGCGAGATTAGATTCAGAATCGTGACAGGAGTCCGAACTGTAGTAAGACCAAATTCGCGCCCTCTCCGAGATGGGGGTTGTAGACACCCCATTTTTGACCGACCTTAAGACTCAGACGTCACCGATTGAGCGCTCGGTGATGTTGCATATTGTGCTCGTTCAGAAGTCTCAGAGTCTCGGCCGTGAGCCCTGCCTCCGGACTTCCGAACCCTTTTCTGTACTTTGCCTTGGTTCGCGAACTAGGCTCGGTTTTCTCTATTTTTGTTCCTGAGGGGAGGGAGAGGTCCCATAAACCATCTCTCAGTGGCCGTGGGCTACTTTTAGTGGCCGTAGGCCATTTTTCCCATTTCGGAGCCCGGTTCCCGATTTTCGGAGCCGTCAGGCCATGTGCCTCGGTTCGGGACCGCCTAACCATCTCCGATTTCTCTGATTTTTGGCATGCATCTTATTTGCTCCCTTTTGAGGGACACTGGGGTCCGAGGGACCGACTTCGTGGTCAAACACCACTCCCGGTGCCTAACGGCCTATTTTCGGGACCCCGAACTGCGTGTTTTGGCCCCCGAGCCTTCATTTTGCATCGGTTTGGGCTTATTTTTGGTGGAGGCCTTATTTTCATGGTTAGGAAGCTTGTAGGAGGGTGGGAGGCCAGCAATTGTTTTGACAACCAACTTTTTTGTTTGGTCAAAAGTGGTTCAGCATGAATCCGGGAAGGAAAAGTCTGCACGGCTTCACCGAAACAGGCGTAACTCTTTGCACAAGAGGAATTAAAGTTTGAGGCCACCACCATTGGAAATCTTACTTCCGAGGCTTCATTTTTCACTTAAGAATATCCTAAGTTCAATTCCGGATGGAGGAGATATGGTTGATTGAAGTAAGGCATCACTCCGGTTGAACCGAAATCTGCGCGGCTTCACGGAAACTGGCATAACTTTTTCCACAGGAGGAATTTTGATGCAAGGTTTACGCCATTGGAAAGATAACTTCCGGGGCTTCAATTTGGACACTTGAATGGCCACATTTGGACTTCTGTAGCACCCACCGGCCAGCTTTCTTCCCGGAAGTTCCTGAAAACTAGTTGGCCGGCCAGAAAATCTAGCTGGCCGGCCACCCCTTTTGTGAAATAACCATTTTGCCCCTTTAAGCTGGCCGGCCATTTTCCTCTCCCTCAGTGTATTCCAGCTGTGCCAGCTGGTTGCCAAATGGACAATCCTCCATACACGTGTATGGAGGATTAGAGAGGACCCTTAGATTTTTTTGATGCCTCTCCTCTATAAAGGAGAGGCTTGGCTTCTTGGCTCAGGGTTGGACAATTGTTAGACATATTTGAGAAAGAGATACACCTTCCACCTCCCATTTCTCTCCATTTCCAAGCCCCAAAGTCATTTTTCTTCAAGTTTGGTGCCATTTCTTCATCATCATCAAGCATCCCCATCACCACTCCATTTCCAGCAGCAAGGAGAGGTTCTCAGAGGCTTAGAAGCAACATTCCTCAAGCCAAGAGGTAGAAAAGAAAGGGTCTACAAGGGTAAGTCTCAATCTCCCTCTTTTGTAGCATTTTCTTGCTTCATTTCTTAAGCCTATTCGCTCACTGTTTTAGGCTCTGACCCTAACTAAAAGGGTCACTCTTTTGAGCTTATCTTCATGTTTGTTTAAGGGCTCAACCTTGTTTGAGCCTTCCATTTGGTACTTGCTTCAATATCATCTTATATGCCATAATCTTGCATGAAATTTATAGCCTATGAGTGATTTATTTTCGAGCATAATGTAAACTGTGAGTGGGCCTATTTTGAGCCCCTCTTCAACATTGAAGAAGGGCTCAACCCTGTTTGGCCTCTCTATCATGCACTTGCTTCATAATCTCTCACATTTACCGTAAATTTGCATGATTTGTTTGGCCTACATGTGATCTGTTTTGGAGCATTTCATGAACTGTGAGTAGGCTTATTTTTAGTTCCTATACAACATTGTAGAAGGGATCAACTTTGTTGGGGGTCTCCATGTTATACTTGTCATTATACCCCTCTTTGACCCCCATTTTTGCATGCTTTGTTAAGCCTATCTAGATTCTGTTTTCGGCCATCATCAGGTCTGGAAAGAGTCATATTTTGATCTTCTTGACATATTTCATGAAGGGTATTTTCTGGTTTGATGAATGTTTGGGGTACCTCATGTTATAGCCTATAGTATCCTAGTTCTTGCATGGCATTCTTAGCATGTTTGCATACTGATTTGGGGGATGTCATCTACTGTAAATGTTCATATTTTTAGGCCCTCTTCAGTGTTGTAGAATGATATTTTCTTGTTTGAGCTTTGCATTTATTACCTACTTCAATATCCCTCTTGTGGAGCCATTTTTGCATTCTTGCTTAATCCTATGTGTGCTTGCTGTTTAGCCCTTTTTATGACTGAAAAATGCTTGTCTTGGGGCTGCCTTGCTACTGTATTTTCATTCCATGTCCATATTGTGCATGTCTGGTATAGCTATACGCCATTTCGGGTGCCTAAATTCGCATTTCGGGACCATTCCTTCCATTTGGTGACATTTCGCCTCATTTCGGGGCTGTTTTGCATCATTTGTGAGTGCTGAAATTCATTTGCATGTTTGCATATCATTTCCATGCCATTTCATGCCTTAGGGCCATTGCCTCGGTTTGCGTGCCCGTGTGCACGCATTTCGAGGCACTTCACTTTTCATCTCACGGCCTCTTATGTGAGTGTGGCTGAGGCTCACTCATGTTACTGTAAGTCCATTTTGCATTCTGTATGTCATTTCAGTCTCATTGCATCGTGTATGCCATCGCCTCGGTTTGCGTGCCCGTGTGCACGCATTTCGAGGCATCTCATTTTCATCTCACGGCCTCTTATGTGAGTGCGGCTGAGGCTCTCTCATGTTAGTGTAAGCCCATATTGCATTGCATATCTCATTTTAGTCCTGTTGCATTCCGTATGCCATTTTCTCGGTTTGCGTGCCCGTGGGCACGCATTTCGAGACATCTCATTTTAGTCTCATCGCATTGCGTATGTCATTACCTCGGTTTGCGTGCCCGTGTGCACGCATTTCGAGGCACTTCACTTTTATCCAACGGCCTCTTATGTGAGTGTGGCTGAGGCTCACTCATGTTAGTGTAAGTCTATTTTGCATTCTTTATGTCATTTTAGCATCATTGCATTCCGTATGCCATTGCCTCGGTTTGCGTGCCCGTGTGCACGCATTTCGAGGCGCTTCTTTTCATCCGTCGGCCTCTTATGTGAGTGTGATTGAGGCTCACTCATGTTAGTGTAAGTCTATTTTGCATTGTTTATGTCATTTTAGCATCATTGCATTCCGTATGCCATTGCCTCGGTTTGCGTGCCCGTGTGCACGCATTTCGAGGCACTTCACTTTTATCCGGCGGCCCCTTATGTGAGTGTGGCTGCGGCTCACTCATGTCAGTATAAGTCCATACGGCATTGCGTATGCCATTTCCTCGTTTTGCGTGCCCGTGTACACGCATTTCGAGGCTTCTTTTTTTCATCTCACGGCTTCTCATGTGAGAGTGGCTGAGGCTCTCATGTTGGTATAAGTCCAATTTGCATTGTGTATTGCCATTTCATGCCTTAGGATCATTGTCTCGGTTTGCGTGCCCGCGTGCATGCATTTCGAGGCATCTCATTTTCATAGCATTGTGTATGTTAGGATTGTATATTAGCTGCATTTCATGCATATTGCATCGTGTTCGGAATAGGAGTTAGCCCGGGCACGGGAAACGAGGCACGTTTCGCACCCCGAGTGACGGAACGGGTCTCAATTCCCAAGTCACCGACACTCCGGATTACCCATGATGGAGTTAGGTTTTGTTGTAGCATTCATATGCATTCATCCTATATTGAGTTGTGCAATTCGGCTCCTCGGCCATCATGCATCGAGATGCGTGATTTGTGGCACGAGGGTCGAGGCATGCATATATTTGTGAAATACATTGCTATGCCCCTTTCCTGCTCTCTGTTGCAGCATATCCAGAACCAGCGGTCTTCCGAAGCTTGGCGCGCTTTTCGAGAAACATTGCAAAACAGAGGCTAATTGGGGCATCCCAGTGGATTTCCGCGCAAGGCAGCTCCAACGTACATCATTCATCAGAATCAAGGCAGCCCCCGGCTTGCATGCCAGTTTACAGCTTTCTTAGTTAATTTGTTAATTAATTAGGAATTTGTATTTTATTCGGACTGTAATATTTTGGACTGTATTATTCTTTCATTCGGGACTGTATATTTATTTGGACCCTCTGCGCGAGGGCATAACTGTAATAAGTGTGGGTGTATGTGATGTATGTCTTCCAACCCCACGTCTTTCTTCCCTTTTATTTATCTGCTTATGATGGTTAGATATAGGACATATTTCAATTAGCATACAGTATGACAGCATGTTTGCATCATTCATCTGTTTTGCACGCACCGGGCTCGGCGCATCATACAAACTGCATTTGTATTTCAATTTCAAATTGAATACGTGTTAGTTGTAGCATTCCATATGCCATATTTAGAATAGCCGAGCCTGCTATAGTTGCATTTTGCATGTGTTGCATTAGGCAATTCTGTATATCTAGGATCATGCATGGATTTCTAATCGGTTTTTGTTTTGGCTTGGAGTACTCGGTGAGTTTTATGCTTTAGCATCCTTGCATGCATGTGAGTGTTGCCATGTTAGCATGCTTGCCATGAGGCTATGTGCTTATGTGATATAACTGCCTGAATGCCTGTGGGTGAAGGTTGGGTTATTTGAATTGGGACAATTCATCAAATGTTTGTTTTAAGCCCACTAGATAGTGGCAACACCATGTTTTCTAAGCCCACCCGAGGGTGGCAAAATCTGCATCTTAAGCCTACCTGCGGGTAGCAAACCATCTTTCAAAAACAAACATGAAATGTTTTGTTCCAATTCAGACGACTCAGTCTATACTTGTATGCTGTGCGCATCACATAGTAACCTAGGCTAATAACCGGAATAAGAACATATAATGTTTTCAAAATAAGATATCATGGTTAGTAGAGGCCGGTCTTTGACCGGGCGAGCGGGGGTGCTCACGAAGTGACCTTCCCCAATCGTACCCAAGTTCCCGAGCCGAGGCAACTTTGGTGATGACGGACACGTGGCCTTTGGCACCGAGTCAGGGTTTCCTAAATTTCCCCATTTAAAAAATATTTAGGTGGCGACTCTGTATCTGGCAAAGCAGTCCATGTTTGGCACTTCTTTCAAAAAAATCTGTTTTCAAAACGATTTGCCGGATTTGGACTCTTTGGGTCGAGATTTAGAACCGTGACATTTGAGTCCTTCGAACTGTAGTGACCCAATATCGAACCAGAACGGGGGGGACTCGCACTCCCCTTCCCCGCGATGCGTTCGGGGGACGTCTACAGGGGTGCGTGAAGAAAGTCGGGTCTACATTATTATCTTTATATTATTATTATATTATATGCATATAGATGAGGCATATATTATTATATTATATTTTGCTTATATAAGGGCAAAGAGGGAGAGGCTCAGTAGGAGGGCAAAAAAAACATTGATTCAAGAGAGAGTTAGAAAGAGTTAGAGAAAAGAGAGAAAACATTAAACATTTCAATCTTGAGCCAAAATACTTCCAAGCTTGCATAACTACTGAAATTCCTCATTCCATACACCAAAAACACTCCAAAAATTCTGATATAGCCAAAGATCAATTGCCTTGATCATAAGGAAGAGTGTTTAGTGATTGAAAGTGAGAGAAACTAGAGAGTTAGCCACTTTCCATACCATAAACTTCATAATTTCGAATTGAGGATTTGAGAACACACTTCTTACACTTGAGGGTGATCAAGAGGGAGTTTGTGAACTAAGGAGTTCATCCTTTCCTTGGAAGGTGAATTTCACAAACCTTTCATTTTCTTGCATTTCTTACTTTTTTCTCTTTTGCTTTGATTTATTGTTATATTGTATATTGTTGTAATCTAATTAAAAGTGGTGAATTGATGTCCCATATATGTTATTTTTTAGCATGAGAAAGAGACCTTCCATGCTAAATGGTTTAATCTCTTCGGAGGTTCATTACCGGGGCATTACATCTCTCTCATGCCCAGAACAACTCATTGTTTGACGCTTCTTTCCATTTAGAGGACTTAAACTCACCATTGGACTTAATGAATTAAAGAACAGATGGTAATTTAAAATTGAGTAACTAAAATTGAGGCTAAAATGGTGCAAGTTAATAATTTGGTTGCGGTCAATCAGACGTTAGTTGAACACATGGAAACTTAAGGCAGTTTATACTCAGTAGTGATGAAATGATTCAAGTTTCCAAGGTCACCACTTGCCTTGATCAATTCATGAAAGGAAAGAGGTAGAGTCATATTTTGTTGCATTTATTGAAATTGCACACTTTGATTCACAAGCCATCATACAATGGAATTGCTTGAGTTAGTGGTTTGTGGCTTAAGTTTACTTCTCCTTTGATTCGTTCATAAAAAGGAGGGGTGAGTTGTGCAGACAACCCTAGAGAATACCTTGTGCATGCACTGTTTGTCCTCTGTTGCAACAAGGTGAACTGGGCAGCAGTGGCTGGCAAGCCACTTTCCATGGCTAGCAATGGTCGGCAGACCACCTTTGATGGCCGGCATCCCTCACCAGTGGCTGGCCGACCACTAATGCAAAATTCTTCAGTGTGTTCCTTTAGCGGAGTAGAGCCATTCTGGAAGTGGGCAACAGTGTATGTGTTCTATTGTGCAATAGAGGCTCTCTAGAAGTAAAATAGTGGTTGTTTGGATAGAAATCGAGCATACGCATGAACATTCATCGCTTCCCGAGGCGGAGCAATTAGTTGTTTAGCTTACTTACTTCTTTTAATTATACTTGTGTTGTAATTATTTAATTAGTTAAAGTAGTTAATCAGTTGTGAGTTAATTTATTTTAATTAGCTTAGCTTAAATAGTTAGCTAGTTAGTTTATTCATTTGAACTCTCCTTCGTGAGAGCATAATGTTGTAATAATGTGTATGTCTTCCAACCCCACGTCTTTGTCCCTTTTATTTAACTGCTTATGATGGTTAGTATAGGGATATTACATTTAAATTAGCATTCTTCATGTTTACATCCACTTGTATTGCATGCACCGAGGCTCGGTTTATCATTCCAACTACATTGTTAGTTTAATACTTATTTGAATACGTGCTTAAACCACATGCTATCAATTGATTCATATGCCATGTTAAGTAGCCGAGCCTATTTTAGATTAAATATTGCATGTGTTGTATTAGTCATATCGCATAGTTAGGAATCATGTATTTTTTCTAACTCTCTTATGTCTTTTTGGCTTGGAGTACGAAGTGAGCATTTACTTGCTTTAACATATTGCATAAATGTGATTGTTGCCATGTCTAGCATGCTTACCATGAGGCTAAGAGCTTAATTGATATACCTACTTGTATGCCTGTGGATGAAGGCTAATTGCTTGAATTGGAATAATTTGAGCCATGCACATTTAAGCCCACTTTTCAAGTGGCAAATTTAAACTCTTTTCAGAAAACAAACATGACTCAAGTGTTCTAATTTTTGCAAGTTAGTCTATACTTGTATGTGCGCATCACATAGTAATGCTAGATTAATAATCGGAACAAGAACATATAATGCAAAGTAAGATTCATATCATGATTAGTAGAGGCCGATCTTTGATTGGGCGAGCGGGGGTGCTCAATTCATCACCTTCCCCTTTCGTACCTAAGTTCCCGAGTTGAGACAATCTTGGTGATGACGGACACGTGGCCTTTGGCACGAGTCATGGGTTTTCTAAATTTTTCCAAAATAAGACATTTAGGTGGCGACTTTGTATCTGGCAAAGCAGTCCATTTTTGGCATTTTGATTCAAAATCGATTTTCCAATAGATTCACCGAATTTGGACTCCTTGGCATTTATCTATTTCACATTGCACTTGTGGAATCAGATTCAGAACCACGGGAGTCCGAGACTGTAAGGCTTATTTCGACTTCTGAAAGGAGGCGAGAAAAAGTCGAGCTACAGTTTCTATCTTTATCTGTTATTTACCTGAGGGTTCGGTTGTGATCTTTACTCTGAGAGAAAAGCTAGGTACAATGCAGAGTAGTGCTATTCAATCAAGGGGCAGTTCTGATCTTTTGATACAGCGTTATACATCTTGAGGATTAATTCCGTGTGTGTCAAGTGGTGATCCTTTTCGAAAATGATTTTTGAGAAGTTTTGATAAAAGTTGATTTTGTTCAAATTTTACCTTTTACAACTTAGACCATTTTTGGACCAAAAGGAAAATTTTTAGTGCTTACAACTTTAATTTCATTGATATCAAACTTAAAGTTCTCCAAATCTCTGATACAAATTAAAGTTGTTTTTATTACAATCAACAAGAAAAAAAAAAAAAAACTTGAAAAGAAAGATCGAACCAATAAACTAGTGGCATAGAAGGAGCAGTGTATGATAGTCAGATAGCACTGACCGACCTCTTTTTAAAGCCCAGCCGGGTCTAGGTGGTAGCCCAGACCAGTGCAGATGCAGCAAAAGCTGGCCCTTTGTCCTGGCATGTCGCGGCTATGTTTTGAGTACTGTTTGTACCAAGTGTCTTTTAGTATTTTCGAGTTGCTTTCATTTTGTTTACCTGTTATCGAGTTGCATTTTACATATTTGTCCGGTTATGGGTCATTATCTGATTCAAGAATGAATGCAAGAGCAGGTATTCATAGTTTTAAGTCCTGTACAATGCTACCATTCATCACACATTATGTGAGGAGATCATCCAAACTGGTGGGTCCAACCCCGATCATTGTTTTACAAAGCAATAAAACAAAAGAAAAGTCTTCTAATACAGCGAGTCTATCTGAAACTAGTGTTTAAACTACAAAGGAAAAAATAATAAAACCAAAAAAAAAAAAAAAAAGAGAAGGAAAGTCAGGCTAAGGTTTTAAACAGGCTGCAACAACAACAACCATAACCGGCAGTGGCCTTTGCATCTCATACACCTCCTACGGGTATCCCAACACCCGGAGCCACTGCCCACACCGCTAATGTCTAGGAAAATCAGGGCAATCAGGGCAATCTAGCGGAACCGATCCCAGCACAGGCCTTCAAAGCACCTGTATATCAAACTGAGGCTCCATTTGAATTTGAGGTTGACCCGACTGTGCTTAAGGTCAACAAACTGGAGAAATTGTTCAAAAAATCACAACGAGTCGACTCCATTCTAGACATAGAGAAAGGGTACACCGAGTTTGCAGTTACCTTACCAGAGCGTTTTAACATGCCGTACATTGATCGCTTTGATGGTTTCGGCGACCCAATGGTGCATTTGCATTTGTTCTCGGATATTTTGCGATCCATGGGCTTGACCCGATTGCAGAAGCTATCACTTTTCGGTCGCTCTATGTCAGGTATAGCGGCCATCTGGTATGCCAAGTTGGAAGATTCAGTGAAACAGAATTGGGAGGAATTGGCCGAAGCCTTCTTGGCTCAGTACTCTTACAATACCCAATTCGAGGTCATAACTCGTGATCTCGAAGCAACACGTCAAGAGCCAAAGGAGGGTTTCTCTTATTTTGTAACAAAGTGGAGAGCTAAAGCCTCGATGATGACCACGAGGCCTTTCGAGGAGGATCAGATAAGGATGGTAGTCCGAAATCTCCAAGGCAAGTTATTACAGAAAATGATTGTTCTTCTGTTATCCACGTTCTTAGAGCTCCATGAAATAGGGGTTCAGATTGAAGATGCTATGAACCAGGGGCTCATTATTGATGATAAAGCGCCAACCAAAAGGCCGTTTGTTCGCAGTTCCAATGCTGCCAGTGGTAGCACAGTTGCGAGGCCATCAGATGTAAGTGTTGTCACCACAACTAATACCGCCAATCCCTTTGCCAATATAGCTCCACAACCTTCAGCCAACTCTGTCCAATCCCAGAGGACCTTTACCCCATTCTACATGACTCTATCTCAAGCCATGAAAGTGTTGATTAAAAAGGGGCACCTAAGACCGTTAGAACCTTACCCACTACCTCATCCTCTTCCACCCAAACACAACCCAGCAAAATATTGTGCGTTTCACCAATAACATGGTCATGATACTGACCAATGGTTTCGACTGCGTCATGAGATTTAAAACCTCATTGACAACAAGGTGATCGCACCACTCAAGAAACCAAACACAATTACTAACCCTCTCCCGGCCTACAATCAAGTTCCCCCACCTCGGAACCTAAACCTAATCCATACACTGGCCCTTCCCTATGACCCCAGCGTATATATTATCCCTTCCCACCTACCTAGTCTGAGGTGTTCATTCCTAAAAGTACAGACTTGTGCATGATAAACACATCCACACTTCAACCTAAACCTGTGGTGGTGACAGGTGCAGTAGAAGGGAGGCCAACCTTAAAAGAGAGTACGAATTCGTTGCCTGAGTACTCTAAGAACTTGTTTGAGGAGGGGTATGATCTGTGTTGCTACATTGTGCCAGTTGATTAAGTCAAGCCGGAAGTGGTATTGCCAATTATAGCAGAGGTCAATGTGGTTAAGGAGGATGGCCCCAGCCAAGGTTTGGATGATCTGGCGGAGTTTGAGGAAGACTTAGACAACTTGCAATTCTTCCACGAACAAGATCAAGGAGATGTATAGATTGACTAGTTCGATTTCAATAGGTCGACGGACAACTTTGGGTGGTTAAGTGATGAACCCGAAAAGGAGGAAGGAACTAAAATAAAACCGGAGAAAAAGGGAGCAAGAATTGTTGCAGTAGCCAAAATGGCCAATGAACGGTGCATGCAATACAAGTGGATGCAAACATGAAGAATGCTAATTTAAACGTGATGTCCTTATACTAACCATCATAAGAAGTTAAATAAAAGAGAGAGAGAGAGACGTGAGGTTGGAAGACATACACATTATTATAACATTATGCTCTCACGAAGGAGAGTCCGAATGAATAAACTAACTAGCTAACTATTTAAGCTAAGCTAATTAATTAACTATTACAAACCAAATGAAATAAATTAACTCACAACTAATTAACTACTTTAGCTAATTAAATAATTACAACACAAGTATAATTAAAAGAAGTAAGTAAGCTAAACAACTAATTACTCCACCTCGGGAAGCGAGGAATGTTCATACACATGCTCAATTTCCACCCGAAAAGCCACTGTTTTGCTTCTAGAGAGCCTCTGTTGCACAATAGAACACATACGCTGTTGCTCACTTCCAGAATGGCTCTCCTCCACCAAAGGAACACACTGCTGAATTTTGCATTAGTGGCCGGCCGGCCACTGGTGAGGGATGTCGGCCATCAAAGGTGGTCTGCCGGCCACTACTGGCCATGGAAAGTGGCTTGTCGGCCATTGCTGCCTAGTTCACCTTGTTGCAACAGAGGACAAACAGAGCATGCATAGGGTATTCTCTAGGGTTGTCTGCATAGCTCACC
This sequence comes from Camellia granthamiana, assembly GCA_036172215.1. Lineage (NCBI taxonomy): Eukaryota > Viridiplantae > Streptophyta > Magnoliopsida > Ericales > Theaceae > Camellia > Camellia granthamiana. The sequence continues at coordinate 111,184,945 of CM069911.1, forward strand.
CCTCCTTTTCATGAATGAATCAAAGGAGAAGTAAACTTAAGCCACAAACCACTAACTCAAGCAATTTCATTGCATGATGGCTTGTGAATCAAAGTGTGCAAGTTCAATAAATGCAACAAATATGACTCTAACCTCTTCTCTTTCATGAATTGATCAAGGGAAGTGGTGACCTTGGAAACTTGAATCATTTCATCACTAATGAGTATAAACTACCTCAAGTTTCCATGTGTTCAATTAACGTTCGATTGAACACAACCAAATTATTATCTTGCACCATTTTAGCCTCAATTTTAGTTACTCAATTTTAAATTACCATGTTCTTTAATTCATTAAGTCCAATGGTGAGTTTAAGTCCTCTAAATGGAAAGAAGCGTTAAACAATGAGTTGTTCTTGGCATGAGAGAGATATAATGCCCTGTTAATGAACCTCTGAAGAGATTAAACCATTTAGCATGGAAGATCTCTTTCTCATGCTAAAAACAACATATATGGGACATCAATTCACCACTTTCAATTACATTACAACAATATACAATATAACAATAAATCAAAGCAAAAGAGCAAAATAAGTAAGAAATGCAAGAAAATGAAGGGTTTGTGAAATTCACCTTCTAAGGAAATGATGAACTCCTTAGTTCACAAACTCCCTCTGGATCACCCTCAAGTGTAGGAAGTGTGTTCTCAAATCCTCAATTCGAAATTATGGAGTTTATGGTATGGAAAGTGGCTAACTCTCTAGTTTTTCTCACTTTCAATCACGAAACACTCTTCTTTATGATACTGTAGGGCTTATTTCGACTCCATTGTTTTGAGTACTATTTTTACCAAGTGTCTTTTAGTATTTTCGAGTTGTTTTCATTTCGTTTTCCTGTTATCGAGTTACATTTTACATATTTGTCCAATTGTGGGTCGTTATTCGATTCAAGAACGAATGCAAGAGCAGGTATTCACAGTTTTAAGTCCTATACAATGCTACCATTCATCACACATTATATGAGGAGATCATCCAAACTGGTGGGTCCAACCCCGATCATTGTTTTACAAAGCAATAAAACAAAAGAAAAGTCTTCTAATACAGGGAGCCTATCTGAAACTAGTGTTTAAACTACAAAGGAAAAAATAATAAAACCAAAAAAAAAAAAAAAAAGGGGAGGAACTTTGTTTTTTTTTTTTTTTGTTGTTTTGTTCCGATAATTCGTAAGTTGTTCTGTTATATTGTGTGCTGGTATTCTGTCCTATACCTGTACTATCGAGTTTTTATCGCCGGAATGCGTTTCCGATGAGCGATCGACTAGGTGATCGACTGGTATTGCTCTGTCATGCATCCATTTTGTGTCTATTTTATCGAGTTTTGTCATTTCATCGAGTTTTGATTTGTGTTATAATCAGTGAGAGTCTTAATTTTTAGTTCGGAACTAATTACCATTCGGATTTGCAAAAAGAGAAATAAAGAAAAAAAAAAAACAAACTCATTTTATTAATTGGGATTAACCCCGATCAAATTTGTATAAACATACATATATACAAAAAAAAAAAAAACAAAAGCAGCAAAAAAACGGAAAATAAAATATAAAAAAAAAAGAGAGAGGGGGATCTTTTTCTTCTTTCTTCTCCGGCAACAGCCCAACGGCGAAGATTACAACCGTCTTCATTTGTACACAGCTTCGTTGCCCGACTTTATCATCAGTTGCCTCACTTCATCTTTACTCATTCGAAACTCTTGAAGACTCTGCCTCAGCCTTGGTAGAGCTTCCGAAGGAGATTATTCTTCGCCGGCCATCAAATTAGTTGTGTGAAAAAACTCCGAATCGAGCCACGGAGGTGGCCTGTCATTTCAGCTCTTTGTTCGGCCTTTTTAGCGCATTAATTTCTACTCGAGCATCTTTGTACATACGTTGAAGGAGGGAGAGTTGTGCATTTAACTGATGTACTTCACATGTCTTGTTCTGCAGTTGACGGGACAAGTTAGAGACCGCAGTCACGATCTCCACACATGACTTCAACGTATACGAATTTGATTCGATACCAGACTATGCCACCATTATTTGTTCAACTGACATCGTTGGAAAGCTGAAAACAGGGGAATGAGAAGGAGCCCGTGGTTAAGGTTCAGGGGAGTCAGAATCGGTCATCTCTATCGTGGACTCGTTCAGGTCTGGAAAAAGAGTGAGAGAATCATGTGAAAAGGCCATGGTAGAGGAGAGTAATGCAAAAGAAAGAGCTTGCAAAGTGGTAGCAGAGAAAGTTTGCAAGCTTTTGTTCTGCCTCTCTCTCTCGCAGGCCTTAATTTAAGAAGAGAGCGAAGAAGAAGACAAAGAGGGAGAAAGGCCGAGACGATCATTGACAATCGGGGCAGGATTAGATAGCCTGTCGGTCAGGTGCCGCGATTGTTGAAATCGCACAACAGACATGACACTCAAAGAAGATGGAGGAAGAGAGAGTGAGACAAAAACAGAGAGAGAGACGAGAGAGTTGTATATATATATGTACATATATTGTGTATATATATGTAATATATACATATTTATCTGAATATTTTGTCACAAGAGTGGCTTGGTTTAGTGGTTTGGCTCAATGATTGAGGGCTCGGAGAAGCCTGGGGTCAGAGGTTCTAACCCCCATAGTAACGAGTGTTTCTTTTCTTTTGTTTTGGTTTTATGTCTATATGTCTTATATACCTATATATATATGTTTATCTGAATATTTTGTCACAAGAGTGGCTCGGTTCAGTGGTTTGGCTCAATGGTTGAGGACTCGGATAAGCCTGAGGTCAGAGGTTCGACCCCCGTATCCATGCATTTGTGTTTTTCCTTTCTTTTTGAGTGTTTTGCGTATGCACGCTGATGTCAGCAAACGAAATATGCCATCTCAGTAACGGCATCTTCCTGTTGATAGCCACAAACAAAATATTCAAGCAAACAAAATATTCCTCGAATATGTATATGTATACCGTATGTATATATCTGTGTGTATTTTGTATACAGTATTTGGTATTTATAAAATAAAAAAAATTATTTTTTGACATTTTTTGAAAACAAGAAAAAAAGAAAAAGAAATCATTCTATTATACCTTCTTCCACTCGCGTGAGACGCGTTTGGAATTCAAATTCACCTTTGTTCTCTTCGTGTGAAACGTGTTAGGATTTGATATTTACTCGATTAAAATCTTTTCCCTCTCCATATGAGATACGGTTAGATATGCTTGTTGGTTATACCACCTTTGTTCCTTCCACGTGAAATGTGTCAGGATGTGATGTTTACCTGGTTAAAACCCCCTCTCTTTGTATGAGAAACAGTTAGGTACGTTTGTTAGTTATGTTGTAACCAAACGATATTGTATGTATGGTTCATTCAGAGGAGTTTAGAATAGGTTATTCGTGTCTCGTGTCTCGGTAGGAGAACCAGCACGGCTTTGTAGTTGTGATCACTTTGTGCATCTATCGCACTCAATCACTTTGTGCATCTATCGCACTCGTTCACTTTGTGCATCTATCACACTCATTCATTTTGTGCATCTATCGCACTAGATTACTTTGTGCATCTATCGCACTCGATTCAATTTGTGCGTTTATCGCACTCCTTTACTTTGTGCATCTATCACACTCAATCACCTCGTGCATTTACCGCACTCGTTCCTATTGTGCATCTATCACACTCATTTACTTTGTGCATCTATCACACTCGATCACTTTGTGCATCTATCGCACTCATTCACTTTGTGCATCTATCGCACACCTCTCCGTTGTTTCTTAGGGCACGTGAAATGTAGCCCTGAGTGAGATTTTCTTTCCTTGTCCTATGTTCTGGCATAGGTAGAGTGTTGTTTTGGATCTTTTCCTTTAAGCTTGAAGCTGCTCATTCATGTGCTATTAGTTTGCAATCTTGCATATTCTATTCATTATTGCTTATTACATCATCTTGTATGATCATTTTCAAAATAACCGGTTTCGTGAAGAGTGTCAGTCTGTCTTTCAAAGTTGCATCGTGCATATTTGCATCTTGTCCCTGAACTACGCAGGTTTGAGTCCTCAAAAGGATACATAGGCAACCCTCGGGTTCAACCAATTGTTTGCACATTTATTTGTTTGCCCAAGTCTTACGACCTCATCAAATGGGTTATCTTTGGGCTTTGACATTCACTCGCATCATAAAATGACTTTGAGCTCTATCAAATAGGGGCAACTGTAGACACCCCAATTTTGACCGGCCCTAAGACTTGGGCGCTTTCTTTTGATTACCCGATGATGACAATTAGAATGTGTTTATTATAGAATCCTCAGTAAGAGATGGAATTTGAACTTCAATCCCACCTTTCACCATTATGGCCAAATTGTTTTAAAATACTGAATATTTCATTATTTTAGTATTTTTGTAATTTTGCATAATTTTATGTGTTTGTTCATATTTTTGGTGTTTTTATATAAATTGGTATAAATTATATATTTTATATATATAAAAGAAAATAATAAAAAAAGTTATATTATTATATTATATGTTTAATATTATTATATTAAATGTTTGGTATTTTATATATAGTTAAATTATTATATTATATGTTTAGTATTTTGGTATAAATTATATATTTGATATATTTGATATATTATCTTATGTATATTATAAAAAAATAATAATAAAAAATCGTTTGATGTCGTTCAGCCCTTGGCGGCCGACATCAAAAATATATATTATTATTATTATCTTTATATTATTATTATATTATATGAATATAGATGAGGCATATATTATTATATTATTATTATATTAGATTTTGCTTATATAAGGACAAAGAGGGAGAGGCTTAGGAGGGGGTAAAAAAAATTTGATTTAAGAGAGAGTTAGAAAGAGTTAGAGAGAAAAGAGAAAAACATTAAACATTTCAATTTTGAGCCAAAATAATTCCAAGCTTACATAACTACTGAAATTCCTCATTTCCACACACCAAAACACTCCAAAAATTCTGATATAGCCAAAGATCAATTGCCTTGATCATAAGGAATAGTGTTTAGGGATTGAAAGTGAAAAAAACTAGAGAGTTAGCCACTTTCCATACCATAAACTCTATAATTTCGAATTAAGGATTTGATAACACACTTCCTACACTTGAGGGTGATCAAGAGGGAGTTTGTGAACTAAGGAATTCATCCTTTTCTTGGAAGGTGAATTTCACAACCCCTCCATTTTCTTGCATTTCTTATTTATTTTGCTCTTTTGCTTTGATTTTTATTATATTGTATATTGTTGTAATCTAATTAAAAGTGGTGAATTGATGTCCTATATATGTTGTTTTTAGCATGAGAAAGAGACCTTCCATACTAAATGGTTTAATCTCTTTGGAGGTTCATTACCAGGGTATTACATCTCTCTCATCCCAAGAACAACTCCTTATTTGACGTTTCTTTCCATTTAGAGGACTTAAACTCACCATTGGATTTAATGAATTAAAGAACGGATGGTAATTTAAAATTAAGTAACTAAAATTGGGGTTAGTATGGTGGAAGATAATAATTCGGCTGTGTTCAATCAGACGTTAATTGAACACATGGAAACTTGAGGCAGTTTATACTCATTAGTGATGAAATGATTTAAGTTTCCAAGGTCACCACTTCCCTTGATCAATTCATGAAAGGGAAGAGGTTAGAGTCATATTTTGTTGCATTTATTGAAGTTGCACACTTTGATTCACAAGCCATCATGCAATGAAATTGCTTGAGTTAGTGGTTTGTGGCTTAAGTTTACTTCTCCTTTGATTCGTTCATGAAAAGGAGGGGTGAGCTGTGCAGACAACCCTAGAGAATACCCTGTGCATGCTCTGTTTGTCCTCTGTTGTAACAAGGTGAATTGGGCAGCAATGGCCGGCAAGCCATTTTCTATGGCCAACAGTGGGCGGCAGACCACCTTTGATGGCTTGCATCCCTCACCAGTGGCCGGCCGACCACTAATGCAAAATTCTACAGTGTGTTCCCTTGGCAGAGTAGAGCCATTCTGGAAGTGGACAACAGTGTATGTGTTCTATTGTGCAACGGAGGCTCTCTAGAAGCAAAACAGTGGCTTTTCGGGGGGGAAATCGAGCATGTGCATGAACATTCATCGCTTCCCGAGGCGGAGTAATTAGTTGTTTAGCTTCCTTACTTCTTTTAATTATACTTGTGTTGTAATTATTTAATTAGCTAAAGTAGTTAATTAGTTGTGAGTTAATTTATTTCATTTGGTTTGTAATAGTTAATTAATTAGCTTAGCTTAAATAGTTAGTTAGTTAGTTAGTTTATTCATTCAGACTCTCCTTCGTGAAAGCATAATGTTGTAAGAATGTGTATGCCTTACAACCCCATGTCTTTCTCCTTTTTATTTAACTACTTATGATGGTTAGTATAAGGACATCATGTTTAAATTAGCATTCTTCATGTTTGCATCCACTTGTATTGCATGCACTGCATGCACCAAGGCTCGGTTCTTCATTCCAACTACGTTGTTAGTTTAATACTTATTTGAATACGTGCTTAAACCACATGCTATCAATTGATTCATATGCCATGTTAAGTAGCCGAGCCTATTTTAGATTAAATATTGCATGTGTTGGATTAGTCATATCGCATAGTTAGGAATCATGTATTTTTTCTAACTCTCTTATGTCTTTTTGGCTTGGAGTACGAAGTGAGCATTTACTTGCTTTAACATATTGCATAAATGTGATTGTTGCCATGTCTAGCATGCTTACCATGAGGCTAAGAGCTTAATTGATATACCTACTTGTATGCCTGTGGATGAAGGCTAATTGCTTGAATTGGAATAATTTGAGCCATGCACATTTAAGCCCACTTTTCAAGTGGCAAATTTAAACTCTTTTCAGAAAACAAACATAACTCATGTGTTCCAATTTTTGCAAGTTAGTCTATACTTGTATGTGCGCATCACATAGTAATGCTAGATTAATAATCGGAACAAGAACATATAATGCAAAGTAAGATTCATATCATGATTAGTAGAGGCCTATCCTCGATCGGGTGAGCAGGGGTGCTCAATTCATGACCTTCCCCTCTCGTACCTAAGTTCCCGAGCTGAGACAATCTTGGTGATGACAGACACGGCCTTTGGCATGAGTCATGGGTTTCCTAAATTTTTCCAAAATAAAACATTTAGGTGGCGACTCTGTATCTAGCAAAACAGTTCATTTTTGGCAATTTGATTCAAAATCAATTTTCCAAAAGATTTGCGAATTTGGACTCTTTGGTGTTTATCTATTTCACATTGCATTAATCACACTCGATCCCTTTGTGCATCTATTGCACTCCTTCACTTTGTGCATCAATCGCACTCGATCACTTTGTGCATGTATCGCACTCATTCACTTTGTGCATTTATCACACACCTTTCTGTTGTTTCTCAGGGCACGTGTAATGCAGCCCTGAGCGAAATTTTCTTTCCTCGTCCTTTGTTCTGGCGTAGGGAGAGTGTTGTTTTGGATCTTTTCATTTTAAGCTTGAAGCTGCTCATTCATGTGCTGTTAGTTTGCTATCTTGCATATTGTATGCATTATTGCTTATTGCATCATCTTGTATGATCATTTTCAAAATAGCCGGCTTCGCAAAGCGTGACAGTCTGTCTTTCAAAGTTGCATCGTGCATGTTTGCATCTTGCCCCTGAACTACGCAGGTTTGAGTCCTCAAAAGGATACATAGGCAACCCTCAGGTTCAACCAATTGTTTGCACATTTGTTTGTTTGACCAAGTCTTATGACCTCATCAACTGGGTTGTCTTCGGGTTTTGACATTCATTCGCGTCATAAATGACTTTGAGCTCTGTAAAAGAGGGACAACTGTAGACATCCAAATTTTGGCCGGCTCTAGGACTTGGGCGCTTTCTTTTGATTACCCGATGATGACAATTAGAATGTGTTTCTCACAGAATCCTCAGTAAGAGAAATGGAATTTGAGCTTTAATCCCAACATTCACCATTATGGTCAAATTGTTTTAAAATACTGAATATTTCATTAGTTTAGTATTTTTGTAATTTTGCATACTTTTATGTGTTTGTTCATATTTTTGTTGTTTTTATATAAATTAGTATAAATTATATATTTTATATATATAAAATAAAATAATAAAAAAAGTTATATTATTATATTATATGTTTTGTATTTTGGTATAAATTATATATTTGATATATTATCTTATATATATTATAAAAAAATAATAATAAAAAATCGTTTGATGTCGGTTAGCCCTCGGCTGCCGACATCAAACATCAGGCATATATATATATTTATATTATTATTATATTATATGCATATAGATGAGGCATTTATTATTATATTATTATTATATTATATTTTGCTTATATAAGGACAAAGATGGAGATGCTCAGCAGGGGGTAAAAAAAATTTGATTTAAGAGAGAGTTAGAAAGAGTTAGAGAGAAAAGAGAAAACAGTAAACATTTCAATCTTGAGCCAAAATACTTCCAAGCTTACATAACTACTGAAATTCCTCATTTCCACACACCAAAAACACTCCAAAAATTATGATATGGCCAAAGATCAATTGCCTTGATCATAAGGAAGAGTGTTTAGGGATTGAAAGTGAGAAAAACTAAAGAGTAAGCCATTTTCCATACCATAAACTCCATAATTTCGAATTAAGGATTTGAGAACACACTTCCTACACTTCAGGGTGATCAAGAAGGAGTTTGTGAACTAAGGAGTTCATCATTTCCTTGGAAGGTGAATTTCACAACCCCTTCATTTTCTTGCATTTCTTATTTATTTTGCTCTTTTGCTTTGATTTATTGTTATATTGTATATTGTTGTAATCTAATTGAAGGTGGTGAATTGATGTCCCATATATGTTGTTTTTAGCATGAGAAAGAGACCTTCCATACTAAATGGTTTAATCTCTTCGGAGGTTCTTTACCAGGGCATTACATCTCTCACAACCCAAGAACAACTCCTTATTTGACGCTTCTTTCCATTTAGAGGACTTAAACTCACCATTGGACTTAATGAATTAAAGAACGGATGGTAATTTAAAATTAAGTAACTAAAATTGGGGCTAAAATGGTGCAAGATAATAATTTGGTTGTGTTCAATCAGACGTTAATTGAGCACATGGAAACTTGAGGCAGTTTATACTCATTAGTGATGAAATGATTTAAGTTTCCAAGGTCACCACTTCCTTTGATCAATTCATGAAAGGGAAGAGGTTAAAGTCATATTTTGTTGCATTTATTAAAGTTGCACACTTTGATTCACAAGCCATCATGTAATGAAATTGCTTGAGTTAGTGTTTTGTGGCTTAAGTTTACTTTTTCTTTGATTCGTTCATGAAAATGAGGGGTGAACTGTGCAGACAACCCTAGAGAATACCCTGTGCATGCTCTGTTTGTCCTCTGTTGCAACAAGCTGAATTGGGTAGTAGTGGCCGGCAGTGGTTGGCAGACCACCTTTGATGGCCGGCATCCCTCACTAGTGGCTGGCCGGCCGGCCACTAATGCAAAATTCTGCAGTGTGTTCCTTTGGCAGAGTAGAGCCATTCTGGAAGTGGGCAACAATGCATGTGTTCTATTGTGCAATAGAGGCTCTCTAGAAGCAAAACAGTGGCTTTTCGGGTGGAAATCGAGCATGCACATGAACATTCATCGCTTCCCGAGGAGGAGTAATTAGTTGTTTAGCTTCCTTACTTCTTTTAATTATACTTGTGTTGTAATTATTTAATTAGCTAAAGTAGTTAATTAGTCGTGAGTTAATTTTATTTCATTTGGTTTGTAATAGTTAATTAATTAGCTTAGCTTAAATTGCTAGCTAGTTAGTTTATTCATTCGGACTCTCCATTGTGAGAGCATAATGTTATAATAATGTGTATGTCTTTTAACCCCACGTCTTTCTCCCTTTTATTTAACTGCTTATGATAGTTAGTGTAAGGACATCACGTTTAAATTACCATTCTTCATGTTTGCATCCACTTGTATGGCATGCACCGAGGCTTGGTTCATCATTCCAACTGCATTGTTAGTTTAATACTTATTTGAATACGTGCTTAAACCACATGCTATCAATTGATTCATCTGCCATGTTAAGTATCTATCGCACTCGTTCACTTTGTGCATCTATCGCACTCGTTCACTTTGTGCATCTATCGCACTCGGTCATTTTGTGCATCTATCGCACTCGGTCACTTTGTGCATCTATCGCACTCGATTACTTTGTGCATCAATCGCACTCCTTAACTTTGTGCATCTATCGCATTCAATCACCTCATGCATCTATCGCACTCCTTTACTTTGTGCATCTATCGCACTCGATCTCTTTGTGCATCTGTCGCACTTGATCACTTTATGCATCTATCGCACTCATTCACTTTGTGCATCTATCGCACATCTCTCTGTTGTTTCTCAAGGCACGTGAAATGTAGCCTTGAGCAAGATTTTCTTTCCTCGTCCTATGTTTTGGCGCAGGTAGAGTGTTGTTCTGGATCTTTTCGCTTTAAGCTTGAAGCTGCTCATTCATGTGCTGTTAGTTTGCTATCTTGCATATTGTATTCATTATTGTTTATTGCATCATCTTGTATGTCCATTTTCAAAATAGCCGGCTTCGCGAAGCATGTCAGTTTGTTTTTCACAGTTGCATAATGCATCTTTGCATCTTGCCCTTGAATTATGTAGGTTTGAGTCCTTAAAAGGATACGTAGGTAACCCTCGGGTTCAACCAATTGTTTGCACATTTGTTTGTTTGCCCAAGTCTTACGACCTCATCAATTGGGTTGTCTTCAGGTTTTTACATTCACTCGCGTCATAAAATGACTTTGAGCTCTGTCAAAGAGAGGCAACTGTAGACACCCCAATTTTGATCGGCCCTAAGACTTGGGTGCTTTCTTTTGATTACCCGATGATGACAATTAGAATGCGTTTCTCACAGAATCCTCAATAAGAGAGATGGAATTTGAACTTTAATCCCAACTTTCACCATTATGGCCAAATTGTTTTAAAATATTGAATATTCCATTAGTTTTGTATTTTTATAATTTTGCATAATTTTATGTGTTTGTTCATATTTTTAGTGTTTTTATATAAATTGGTATAAATTATATGTTTTATATATATAAAAGAAAATAATAAAAAAAGTTATATTATTATATTATATGTTTAGTATTTTGGTATAAAATATATATTTTATATATTATATTATATATATATATTATAAAAAAATAATAATAAAAAATCGTTTGATGTCGGCCAGCCCTCGGCTGCCGACATCAAACATCAGGCATATATATATATTTATATTATTATTATTATCTTTGTATTATTATTATATTATATGCATATAGATGAGGCATATATTATTATGTTATTATTATATTATATTTTGCTTATATAAGGATAGAGAGGGAGAGGCTCAGTAGAGGGCAAAAAAATTTGATTCAAGAGAGAGTTAGAAAGAGCTAGAGAGAAAAGAGAGAAAATATTAAACATTTCAATCTTGAGCCAAAATACTTCCAAACTTACATAACTACTGAAATTCCTCATATCCCATACACCAAAAACACTTCAAAAATTTTGATAGAGCCAAAGATCAATTGCCTTGATCATAAGAAGAGTGCTTAGTGATTGAAAGTGAGAAAAATTAGAGAGTTAGCCACTTTCCATACCATAAACTCCATAAACTCCATAATTTCGAATTGTGGATTTGATAACACACTTCCTACACTTGAGGGTGATCAAGAGGGAGTTTGTGAACTAATGAGTTCGTCCTTTCCTTAGAAGGTGAATTTCACAAACCCTTCATTTTCTTGTATTTCTTACTTATTTTGCTCTTTTACTTTGATTTATTGTTATATTTTATATTGTTGTAATATAATTGAAAGTGGTGAATTGATGTCTCATATATGTGTTTTTTAGCATGAGAAAAAACTCCTTGTTTGACGCTTCTTTCCATTTAGAGGACTTAAACTCACCATTGGACTTAATGAATTAAAGAATGGATGGTAATTTAAAATTGAGTAACTAAAATTGAGGCTAAAATGGTGCAAGATAATAATTTGGTTGTGTTCAATCAAACGTTAATTGAACACATGGAAACTTGAGGCAGTTTTACTCATTAGTGATGAAATGATTCAAGTTTCCAAGGTCACCATTTCCCTCGATCAATTCATGAAAGGAAAGAGGTTAGAGTCATATTTTGTTGCATTTATTGAACTTGCACACTTTGATTCACAAGCCATCATGCAATGAAATTGCTTGAGTTAGTAGTTTGTGGCTTATGTTTACTTCTTTTTTGATTCATTCATGAAAAGGAGGGGTGAGTTGTGCAAACAACCCTAGAGAATAACCTGTGCATGCTCTATTTGTCCTCTGTTGCAACAAGGTGAACTGGGCAGCAGTGGCCAGCAAGCCACTTTCCATGGCCGGCATCCCTCACCAGTGGTCGGCCGGCCACTAATGCAAAATTCAGCAGTGTGTTCCTTTGGCGGAGTAGAGCTATTCTGGAAGTGGGCAACTGTGTATGTGTTCTATTGTGCAACAGAGGTTCTCTAGAAGGAAAATAGTGGCTTTTTGGGTGGAAATCGAGCATGTGCATGAACATTCCTCGCTTCCCGAGGCAGAGTAATTAGTTATTTAGCTTACTTACTTCTTTTAATTATACTTGTGTTGTAATTATTTAATTAGCTAAAGTAGTTAATTAGTTGTGAGTTAATTTATTTCATTTGGTTTGTAATAGTTAATCAATTAGCTTAGCTTAAATAGTTAGCTAGTTAGTTTATTCATTCAGACTCTTCTTCGTAAAAGCATAATGTTGTAATAATGTGTATGTCTTCTAACCCCACGTCTTTCTACCTTTTATTTAACTGCTTATGATGGTTAGTATAGGGGCATCACGTCTCAATTTAACTGCAAATTCAAACTCTTTTAAGAAAACAAACGTGACTCAAGTGCTCCAATTTTTGCAAGTTAGTCTATACTTGTATGTGCGCATCACATAGTAATGCTAGATTAATAACCGGACCAAGAACATATAATGCAAAGTAAGATTCATATAATGATTAGTAGAGGCCGATCTTTGATCGGGCGAGCGGGGGTGCTCAATTCATGACCTTCCCTTCTCGTACCTAGGTTCCTGAGCTGAGACAATCTTGGTGATGACGGACACGTGACCTTTGGCACGAGTCATGGGTTTCCTAAATTTCTCCAAAATAAAACATTTAGGTGGCGACTCTATATCTGGCAAAGCAGACCATTTTTAGCAATTTGATTCAAAATTGATTTTTCGAAAGATTCGTCGAATTTGGACTCTTTGGTGTTTATTTATTTCACATTGCACTTGTGGAATCAGATTCAGAACCGGGGGAGTCCGATACTGTAGGGCTTATTTCAACTTCTGAAAGAGGGCGCGAAAAAGTTGAGCTACAGTCGCTAGCAAGGCACGGCTGGCTCTCAATGGGGCACGACTGGCCCTAATGTGTTGCCCTATTCCTTTATTTCAAACTCAGTGTAAGGTGGCATAATGTTCAAAAATGAACCTCTGAGGTAAGAATAAGGCAATTAAGAAGGTTTTGAGATTATTTCGGGACTTGACCTTGGATTCCTTTGCCGAGAACTCGAATCACACAATGTAGTTTTCATCATCAAGTGTGCTGGACCAAGCGCCTAAGTCTTACGAGTGGTCAAAATGAGATGTCTACAATTGCCCCTCTTTGACAGAGCTCAAAGTCATAAAATGACGTGAGTGAATGTCATTTGACATGACCGTAAGACTTGGGCGAGAAAATAAACCAAAATACAAATACTAAAGGTTGAACCTGAAGGTTGCCTACGTATCCCTTTTGCAATGAATCAAACTTGCGTAGTTCAAGGGCAAAATGCAAAATGATATGCAGGAAACATAACTTATGATCATGTAATGAAACATTCACATGTATGCTAACAAGTGATGAAGCAATGCAACAAGAGATAATAGGAATACAACACTTGAACAAAAACATAAATCCAAGCAAAACAAACTAAGCCGCATCTCACACGGAAAGAAGTGAGTAAATAAACATGTCTCACATGAGAGGGTAAAGGAAGTATGAACCAAACTACGTCTCTCATAGAAAGGATATAAGAAAATACAAACCTAACTACAGCTCACGTAGGCAAGGTGAAAAAGGATACAAACCAGACTACGTTTCACGTAGAGAAGGCGAAAAGCTCCATGCCAAACTGCGCCTCACATAGAGAGAGTGGAGGGTGGTGTAAACAACATGCGCACCTACTATTTTTAACTGAGTAATTGAGATCCTAACACGTCTCACCCAAGAAGAGGAACGGTGGTGTAAACAACAGGAACACCTGTTGTTTCTAACCATGGGAACAATCCGAACGTGTCTCACGCGAGATGAGGGAAGGTGGTGTGAATAACAGGCGCACCTGTTGTCTTAAACCAAATAATTGAGATCCTAACTCGTCGCACGCGATGGAAGGAAAAGTGGTGTGAACAACAAGCACACCTACTGTTTTTAACCAAGGGAACAATCCTAAAGCGTCGCACGCGATATGAGGAAAAGTGGTGTGAACAAACAGGCACACTTGCTGTTTTTAACCGAATGGAAACAATCCTAATGCGTCGCACGCGATAGGAGGAGAGGTGGTGTGAACACCGGGCACGCCCAATGTTTTTAATCGAATGGAAACATTCCTAATGTGTCACATGACATAGGAGGAGAGGTGGTGTGAACACCGGGCACACTCAATGTTTTTAATAGAATGGAAACAAAACTAACGCATCGCACGCGATAGGAGGAGAGGTGGTGTGAACACCGGGCATGCCCAATGTTTTTAACAGAATGGAAATAATCCTAACGTGTCACACGTGATAGGAGGAGAGGTGGATCAATAAAAGAAACAAACAATTCAAAACTTGACACATCGAGATTGGAGGGCCTCGGAAAATAAAGCCCGCTGAGATAACCCAATTCAGGGTGCAAAATTGAAACGCGAATTTACGAAGAGTTAAACATGAATTTAACAAACTTGCAGAAAATCAAAACAATCAGGTGATACTCGAATAGGTTGCCAATTTTTTTTTTCCTTTCACATATGAAATAACAACATGAATTACGAATTACAGAACAAATAATGAAATAATGGACCAATTTATGAAACAAAGCAACAAAAACAACAAATAAGTATGGAACAAGTAAGTAATCAAAGCAACCAAACAAAACAAGAACAAAACCTATTCCTTTTCTATTCTCTCAATTTAGTTATCTTCCATTTTTTCCTATTTTTTTGCTTCTTCTTTTCTTCCTTTCTCTTTTTTGCTTTGTTTTTTTCTTCTTTTTACTGTGTTTCTTCTTTTTTTCTCTCTTTTCTTTTTTCATTTCTTCTTCTTCTTCTTTTTTTTTGCTTTTCTTCCTACTTCTCTCATTTTTCTCCTTTCTCCTCCTTCTTTTTTCCTTTTTTCCTTTTTTCCACTCTCCTTAAGTTCAAATCGAAGCCCAATATTGAAACAAACAAACAAAACAAAAACAAAAACAAAAAAACCAAATTGGGTTGCATTTGGGGCTGGGTAGGCCCTAATGAAGCACGGTCGGGCTCCAATGAAGCCGGTCGGATCGCGATAGCGACATGGGCAGTTTCGGGAAAGCCACAACATGTGGCTATTTTAAACACATCCTAACCTTCACATCACACACACAAAAGGTCGAAAATCCCTCCTCTCTTTCTCTAAGCTTCCTCTCTCTCTAGATTTCCTTTCCTCTCGCAAAACCCATCAACCTACGCGAAATTTTTCCTTAAACCCCTTTCAATCCTTTACATTTTGAACCGAATAAAACTTGATTTGGTTAAGGTTTTGGATTTGCCCATGGTTTTCTTTAGATCCTCACACCTTTACCCACATTTTCCTTCCTCCTCCTTTGATTTTTTCCTTTCTCTTTACTTTCTCTCTCTTAGGGTTTTGTTTTGTTTTGTTTTGTTTTGTTTTGTTTTTTTTTTTTTAGGATTTCACTCAATCTCACTTACCCCCCCTCACTTTTTGTACTTTTTCTCATTTTCCCTCATACATCCCCATGGCTAGCAATGAGGTTCCCATCCCTAACCCCGTTGTGGGTATTGGTGTCATCTTAGGTGTGGATATTGAGGCTGAGGACGTTCTTGAGCCCGCGCTTCCTCCTCTTGCCGACAGGCCACTCGACGCAGACACCTACCAGCCACGTACACACGCTCTGACCCTAGGTGGTATCTTGAGATTCAAGGGCCTCATCTCAAGGATAGATGAGGACATTTTGCTGCGAGAGCCCGTGAAGCACTTGTCCGCCGATGCCTCTATGGTAAGAAATCTTTCCTTTGTTTTGCACATATATTGAATCTCATAAGCAAACTACTCATCAATGCTGTACACGTATTGATAACATTTCCCATTTGCAGGTGATAGCCAGGAGGATTAGCGGTTATGGTTCCATATCTGGCCCTCGACACTGGTATGGAGGCTTCTCGTGGAGGTCCGCACACGGGTCGATGCTGCCAGCTTCGGGCCTTCTGTTCAGGGCTCGTACAGATGAGGGCTGAGCCACTGCTCTACGGGGCCTTGGTAGAGAGATAGTGGGACACCACTGACTCATTCCACTTCTCGTTGATCGGGGAGCTGACCTTGACTCCATATGACTTCTCGATGCTCAGTGGCAAGCGGGTAGGGGTTGGCAGCCTAATCTCATTTGATCCTGATATGACGCAGTGGAGAGCCGCAAAGCGCCAGCTCCTTGGGGCGATCCCAAACACCACCAGCCATGGGATGGTGAGGTACAGTTGCTTCTTTGATCACTTCTCTGACTTTCAGCTAGTTACTCCAGATGAGGTCACCCAGTACACCCGCAGCTTCCTTATGTATCTCCTCAGTACTACCCCATTTGCGAACAGGGAAAATATCGTGGGGCTATATCTCTTGGGAGCACTAGTGCACCTACCACAGGTGGCAAAGTATGACTGGGGTGGTGCCGGCTTAGCCATCCTATATTGAAATATATGAGCTCTGTATTTCGTCGTAAAGCGGATTCAATACGTGGTTCACCATCTGCTAACGTACAGTTAGGTGCAGGTTATGGTTTTACTAACGTGGTTAGTTAAGGGAATTACTAAGGTGAAATGCTTCTAATTCAAGTAATTCATATTATGCTTCCTAACATAGTCCTACTCAACTACCGATTTCGTCCCCATTCTTAATTGTTTTGGACAAACTACATGTCTTGATTTATTGATCAAGGTTCTCCTTCTTCATCATGAAAGTTTGGTTCTGTTGGTCTTATATTCAGATGCTTTCTTCAGCTCCCCGATTCCAATGATGGAATTGCTAGAGCACCACTATACAGCTTCATGAGCTGATGTTGCCATGCCCGAAATCTGAAGAAACGTCCTAAGGTTAGTTAAGCAAAATTTGATTTTTAATGTCTTTTAGTTGATAGAGTAAATAGTGTTGTAATAATATAACATAGTCGAGGCAAGGAAATCTCTAACCGCAGGTCGAAACGCATGGGTAAGGGTTGAACCTAGGCTCTGATACCAAGTTGTGATGCCCCAAAAGTCAAGAACATCAGATAATATATTAACCATTAAATACAGGGTTTTTCTAAGGTTACAAGAGTAGGAATTGTCACTAATGAGTCCTTTGGATAATAACCAAGCAAGATCCCAAGAAGGTCGGAGAAGTCAAAATAGCCTCCCTTCAAAGTCCAACCACTTTAGACAGCAAAGCTACCTTTTTGACAGATCTTGACAAGGTATTAACACAAAGCCTACATGAGTTGACGGGGTATAAGGATAGGTTACAAATGTTGTATATATACAAATTACAAAATCATGTCTTAAATACAACATGAGATCTATCACTTACAATCTCAAAACACGTTTACAAACTAGTTTCTAATCTTCCTAGGGTAGCCGTACGTCCTTAAATGCTTCAGCTTTGCCTTCGACCGGTCTAATAGTCTTCAATACCTGGCATGAAACGCTATGAGCTTTGAATGCACAGTAAACGCAAACACACCCCGTCTCTTTTTCCCAATCCAATACACCATCACATTTATAGCAAGCAAGTAGTGAAGCATAATATTCAAGTCAATAACAACAATTTCAATAATAGAGGAAAGGAACATGTCATTCAAATAGATAACAAAGGTTATAATGTTAGTGGTTAGTACTCTAGAAATCCCCCAAAGAGATTTCATCCTCCCAACCACAAGAATTGGACACCAGACTATTCAAAACTCCCCATTTTGCTGCTTTGTTGCAGAACTAATCTCGGATGCCTACCAACGGTTATATACCGCGTAGCACCAACCGCAGGGCCTCAAAAGGGACAACGGAAAGAAAAAGGTTTTATCTCCTAAATCCAACCTTATCCTTCCAAAAAAGTTTTATCCTCCTGAATGTCCCATCCGGACCCAACCTTATCTCACCAATCAAACCATCGCAAAGAGTCCGAATACGTCTGTTCCATTCTAGGGTTTACGAGACAACCACTTGCGCAAGACTTAACCTCCAATTAGGGAGCACGTCCCATCAATCCATACATAACACATTATCATCTCTGCATTATTCAAGTGATCGAAAACCCAATACCATCCCAATTAAGTTTTCCGTTTGGATCAATGTTTTAAGTCAAGTTAGAACAAACTCAACAAGATAGTAATATCCATATAAGCATGAGCATCATTAAAATGAAGAAGATAAGGAACATAACCATAACACATGAAATACCATACCAAGACATGATCATAAACTAATAAACATATTCATGTACACAAGAGCATAAAACACCCATGCAAAATTAAATTTCCAGATTCAATACCATTTAAAGATTAAATTCAAAAGGGCTATTTCAGATATTTCCCGAACCTAGCCTTTCTATGGTTTGTAGAGGATTTAATCTAGTTTTCAGAACATGTTTTGGAAATGGAATAGCTTTTCTAGATTTTTAGTTATTTAAGAAACACTCCAGCGCTGTCTAGATTCGTCGACTGTTATGAAAATTGAATTTTCTTTCAAACCTCTCACTCTTTTTAAATAAAACCAATTTTACTTGAAATATAACTCTTTAAGGAAGATGTTGACATAAAATTGAGGTCCAGAAGATTTTTATACATTTTTCTGGAAATTTCAAAAGTTGGATGAAAAATAGATTTTTCTGGCACAGTTCTTGAAAATAGAAATTTGGTGAGAAAAGAGGTCAACTAGGGGAAATTTTCCACTTATGTTGTGATGAAAACTTGCTAAATAATATGTATTAAACTCATAAATTTAAGATGAAGGTGTGCTTTTGGAAATTTTGAGAGTTTGATATAGAAAAAGGTAGTCTTATACCGATTAAGAGAAATACAAGAATGGTAGAATCAAGGCTGAACTCCTTTCATTTTTAACACAAGAATACCATCAAAACACATCTGAAATGAATTTTTAAAACTTCTAAGAGCATGTATTTGAAAAAGGAAAATAAAAGAGAGAGTTATGTTGTGGCTTACTTTATTGCCTAGTGAAGTGTTTGCACAATTGTCTCCTCTTCTTTCTTTCTCTCAACTGAATGTGTAGGTGCGTGTGTGTGTGAGATGTGTAACATGTGGAGGGTGGTGGTGTTTTTATAATAAAATTGGTGTAAAAGGTCCAAAATGCCCATTGGTTGGAATGGAATGGAATTGAGATGCATTTAGTTAGAATGTAATGAAATGAAGGATCATTAGGGAGCCTAATCATGTATTAAGGCATGATCTAGTTTGGGTTAGGCTTAAGTAGAACCAAGATAGTTACAAGTACAAGACAACTTTCCTTGATTTAGGGGTACCAATGATACTTTTTCCATGATTTAAGGGATTTGTCTCTAAAGTACCTATGATTGTAGCCTAGAGAGGGTGATGGCTGGCCATGTGCTAGATTTGGGAAGATTTTTGTTGATTTTATATATAGATATGAAGATATTTGTGTATAAAATTATTTATTTAAGAAAGGTACAAATATATATATATATGTATTTATGTGTGTAATGGTACTAGTTTGGGGTCAAAATGTGATTCAAAAAAAAATGAGGGCATCGGGCTTAATTTATGAATTGAAACATTTATTTTAGTATAGAATTAAATTAAATTGGGGTTAGAGAGTCTAATTCGGTTTGGATTTCTTGTTTCGAACAAAAACGCGATCAACCGACGAACATGATAAAGACCGGAAAAAACCTAGGGTTTCCAAGTGGTAATTTCATATTTAGGGAGTCAATTAGAGTATTAGAAATTATTTCTAAGTTTCCGAAATCGATTAGGGTTTGTCATTTTTTGTTGGTGCATGTATTTTGATCCTAGGGTTACAATTAAGAAACTGAGGGACTTCAAGGAAATAATTTAAAAGTAAGGGACTTTTAAGAAATTAAAACTTTCAAGGGCCTTACACAGTCTAGCAGTCCTAGTGATGAAAGTGATGCACCTCCTCCGTAGTCGAGGATATAGAGAGTGAGGATGGGTTACTGATTTTTTGCTTTTTCTTTTGCTTTGTAGTTAGGAACTATATAGCTTTAGACAAACCTATGTATTTTATTTTTGAAGACTTTTCTTTCGTTTTTGGTCTATGTAAATAATGATTGAGGTTGGACCCACTAGTTATAAAAAAGATAGATTTTTAGTGATCTTCTCGCATGATATATGATGAATGGCGTAACCTTTGCATGGTAACCTTGTACAAGGCTTTGGAACTATGAACACTTGCTTTTGCATTATTCTTGACTTAGACAACACCTTACAACTAGAAAAAATATAAAATACAACTCGATAACACGAAAACAAAATGAAAACAACTTGAAAATACTAAAAAAACCTGATATAAATAAAACAGGACTCAAAATACAACCATAGCATATCGAAGCAAGGCCCAGTCCTTTTTCGCAACTGCACTGATCTATGCCAACATTTAGACACGGCCGGGCTCCAATAAGGCACGGTCGGGCCCAAAAATGATGTCGGTCACTACTGTCCAACTATCATGCACTACTTTTTCCCAAATTCTATAAATGGTGCTCTCATGCTGTTTTCTGGCAGAATAACAAGTCCTTGGTATTTTTCTCTCAAGATGGAGACTCTTCTCAACAATAGGCTTCGAGGCTGGATAGCCACTTTGGATGGCTTGGAAAATGTGAAGTTTTGCGGTTTCGGCCTAAACGCTCTTTTTCCTCTGAGCCGTACTTTGCTTTGTTTTTTGTTCCTCCACGCCGCTGCTCGATGTTGGAACCTGATCACACATGTATTTCACTTCGGGTCACAAGAGATGTGTCCGACGATCGAAGAATTTCAAGCATTGATGGAATCCCAGCGCAACGAAGAAATCATGCCTTAGCCCCATTTTAGCCATGTCTAGGCTTTAGGAAGGATGTGTGAGTTTGCAGTACATAAGGCTTCGTCCCTGGCCCATGATGGGGAGCTAGACATCCCTGACTTAGTACATCGATTTTCCGTTATTGGAAACATGGACGACCTTCTCTGGCGAGGTTATCGGCAACATGCTCTCTGTTTATGTTTACTTGCACAATTCCTCCTTGTCCCTAGTTTCGACAGAGCCAACATCTGATTGATCGAAGTGGCCTAGTATCTGAAAGAAGGTAAAAGCTGCATGGACCTGGCCCTGGCTGAAACCTTGATGGGTTTGGATGCCTTTCATCAGCAGGAGACTACCTGTAGGCACCCATTTTTGACCGTCCTCAAGACTTCGACGTCATCGTTTGAACACTCGATGATCATCTATGCTCGTGTTTGTTTTGAGTTTCTGAAGGTTTCGGCTGCGCGCCTTGCCTTGGAGCCTCTCAACTTGTTTGTTTTGTGCTTGGTTGTGGACCAAGAGCCTGTGGTTTGTTTCTGAGGGAATGGGGTGGCCTTTTGGCCAACCTTACAACCCATCGGCCAGGCCCTGTGCCTATCGGCCTTTCTTTCTTTCCATCGGCTATCAGTGTTGGCCGGTCGACACCATTTTTGGCCGATCGGCCATTTTTTTGGCCGAGACCCTTCTTTCTGCTTTTGCAGGTATTTTTCTTCCAGCTGGTGCCAGCTGTTGGTTACTTGGTGTATCCTCCATACACGTGTATGGATGGATTCAAACAAGTCCTAGCTTGTTCAAGAATCTTAGGACTTGGATTTCTATAAGAAGGGAGGCTCCTCTCCCTTTCCAGAGGTTCTGAAAATTAATATACAAGATATATATATTTCTTCCTCTCTCTTTATACTTGTGCTTGTTTGTGCTCAAAAGTGTAGTTTCTTCATACTTTTGCACACAAACACCGAGTGAAACACCTTCATTACTGAGCTAAGGTTCTTGGAGGTTGCATTTGGGTGGTTTAAGCTTGGTTTTTGCCTCTGAAGTTGCTGTTCTAAAGAGGTTCTTCAAGGGTGAGTCCCTTACCTCTTTAAAGCTTTGTGTTCATAGCTTATTTAGCCAACTTTGCATACTGTTTTAGGCCTTGCTTTCAACTAAAAAAAGTCTTGTTTTGAAGTGCTTAACATGTATGTTTAAGGCCTCTTTGGTGTTGGGGTTGGTCTACTCCCTTGCATGCCTTATTTGCTAGGCTTTTGAGCCATCACTTGAGGCCTTTGTTTTAGCCTTTATTTGGCCTCTTCACCACTAAATTCCAGAGGAATTTCAGTGATGGAAAGTGTGTTTTGAGGCTTTAAATAGGAGGGGGTTGTCCCACCTCCTCTTCTCTTGAGTGCTTGTGTTGATGGCTCACCAAGTTGGCATGCTTTTCTACCTCTTTGTGGCTCCATTTCAGCATGTCTTAGGCCTTGTTTTGCCATGATATAACACTCTTTTGTCTTGGTTTGATCACATCATGCATGCTCCTTGCACTTGTAGTGCAAATCCTCTCATTAGCCTAATATGCATCATGCTTTGGACCATCATTCTAGCATGCTTTTGGCTCTACTCAAAGAAGCTTTTACTCATGTTTTAACATGTTTGAGCTCTGTTTGAAGTTGTTTTGGTCATGCATGCCTTGCTTTGTATAGCCATAGTGCATTCTAGCTCACTAGCTTTAAGTTTCCAAGTCACTAGCATGCATTGCTTGGGCTATTTGCATGATTTGGCATCATTTGATATGTGATTTCAATGTATGTAGTATGGCCATACACTCACATGTGTCACTCTTTCAATGTTTTGGAGGGGTTATGCTTTATGCTTTAAATATGAGCCTCTATGCATGCCTTATTGCCTAAGCTTTTGGGCTGCCATATCAGTGCATTTTTTTGTGTTATTTTGACGTGCCATAACTCTGATTTTAGTTGGTGAAGTCATCTCATGCTTGGTTTTGGTGGGTGTAGTGTAATCCTCTTTGTTGGCCTAGTATGCTCCATGCCTCATGCCTTTAATTCTAGCTTGTGTTGGCTATGTTCAAGCATGTTTTTGGTCTTGTTTTGACCTACCTTGGGACTGTTTTGAGTCACCTTGGCCCTTTGGGGCTTGCTTGTTATGGCCATGGTGTAAGTCCCTTGGCTAGTTTTAGGCTTTGAGCCCACTAGCACGCTTTATTTATCATATGTGCATGATTTAGCATCCTTTGGAATGTGATTTCAGAGCCTATTTCACTGCCACACTCTCACATTTTCCACTCCTTCAATGTGCCTGGGAGTTGGTGCCTTCATGCTTTGTTTGTGAACCAATTGGCATGCATGCTTGTATATACTTTTGGACTTCATTTTCAGCATGCTTTGGCCATTGTCTTGGTATGCATGAGGCTTGTTTGAGGTTGGTTTGGTCCTTTAAGTGTTGCATTACATAGCCCTTGCCATTACATTGTTGTTTGCATGTGGTTGTATGCTCATATTGCTTGCATATTGTTGTTGCATGCTCATGTTATTTGCATGTTACATGTTGCATTATCTTTGCATGTTTGTTGCATTGCATTGTGTTTGGATCGGATGTTGATCGGGGAACAAGAGGCATTTCATACTTGAAGTGATGAAATGCGCCTCATTCCTTAGGTCACCGACACCTTTGATCATGCATGATAAGGTGGTGGTTCATCGAGTCTTATGTGGTATTTGTGCGCATTCATTAACATTGATTTGTGCAACTTGGCCTCTTTGGCCATCATATATTGAGATGCGTGATTGGTGGCTCAAGAGCCAAGCACTACACTCCTTTAAGCTCTAGACATGATAAGGAGTGTGGTTGCACACACATTTTCTTGCAAATACACTGTCGTGCCTCTGTTAGTGCTCTGTTGCAGCAAAGGGATAATTTGCAGGAAGGAGTGGCCGATCGACCACTTTGTCTACCGATCAGCTATAAAAATTGGTCGATAGCCATAAAATCTGGCCGATGGCCATTCCTCTTGGCCGACCACTTCTCAGCATGTCCATGAGGTGGATCAGAAGTATCTTAAAGGTTGGCACAATTTTCAGAAGTCTAAAACAGTGCAAACAAAGGCATCATGAGGCACGGTAGTGGATTTCCGGGAGGACGCGCCCGAGCATGCATCATTCATTATTCCGAGGCAGAGCTGTGGCAGCCTATTTCAGTTTCTTGCTTAGCTGGTTTTGTAAATTAATTAATTTGGTTAATTAGTTAAAGTTTTGTAATAATCAATTAGCTAAATTAGTTAATTAGTTAACTTGTAATAATTAGTTTAATTAGCGTAGCTAGTTAGCTAAATTCATTCGGACCCTCCTCCGAGAGGGCAATGTTGTAAATAAGTGTGCGTGTGTGTGATGCATGTCTTCCAACCCTCCCTCCCCAATTTCTTTCTCCCTTTTACTTATCTGCTTTCAATGGTTAATTTTAGGGCATATTTCAATTAGCATCCTTATGCTAGCATGTTTGCATTCATTCATTTGTTTTGCATGCACCAGGCTCGGCGCATCTTTCAAACTGCATCGTATTCCAATACTTACTTGAATACGTGTTTGAAAGCATGTTATAGAGTGTTGCATTCATATGCCATCTTAGAATAGCGGAGCCTACTTAGTTGCATTTTTGCATGTGTTGCATTAGGCATCTTAACATAGCTAGGATCATGCATGATTTCTAACTAGCTTCTATTTTGGCTTGGAGTACTCGGTGAGTGTTTATGCTTTAGCATCCTTGCATGTGTGTGAGTGATTGCCATGATAGCATGTTTACCATAAGGCTATGTGCTTATGTGTTTGACTGCATGAATACTTGTGGATGAAGGTTGAATTGCTTGAATTGGAACAATTCATCAAAATGTGCATTTTAAGCCCACTTGAGAAGTGGCAAATCATATTTTCTAAGCCCACTTGAGGGTGGCAAATCCGTGTCATAGCCTACTTGCAAGTAGCAACTCCAAACCACTTTAAAAAACAAACATGAAATGTTTCGTTCCAATTCAAGCGATTTAGTATATACTTGTATGCTGTGCGCATCACATAGTAAATTAGATGATAAACTGGAATAAGAACATATGTTTTCAAAAACAACATATCATGTTAGTAAAGGCCAATCTTTGATCGGGCGAGCGGGGGTGCTCATTGCATGACCTTCCCCTCTCGTACCCAAGTTCCCGAGCCGAGGCAACTTTGGTGATGACGGACACATAGCCTTAGGCACGAGTCAGGGTTTCCTAAATTTCCAAAATAAAATATTTAGGTGGCAACTCTGAAATCTGACAAAGCAATCCATGTTTGGCGCTTTTGATTAAAATTGATTTTCCAAAATGATTTGCCAGATTTGGACTCTTTGGTGATTTATCAGTCTCACATTGCACTTTGTGAGATTAGATTCAGAACCGTGACATGTGTCCGAACTGTAGTAGCTAAGAACAACGATTCACGCCCTCGCGCGTAGAGCGGAGTTCTGGGGCGGTCTACAGTTTCTGGCGACTCTACTGGGGAATTAGAGAACTTAAATCGAACTCATGATATCTTGTTTTGACTACACTTATGTGTTTCTTTGCATTGCATTTACATTGGTGCGCGTAGGACACCGTGTTTGCCATCTGCTATTCCTGAGCGGTTTGCCAGAGGTTGCGTGCCATAAGGATGACCGGTTACGGGCTCTGCCACGATGGGAACACAAACCTCAGTTTTTACCGAGGCACCCTTTTTAACCATTCGGCCTAGTGCATATCGGAA
Organism: Camellia granthamiana; assembly: GCA_036172215.1. Lineage (NCBI taxonomy): Eukaryota > Viridiplantae > Streptophyta > Magnoliopsida > Ericales > Theaceae > Camellia > Camellia granthamiana. The sequence goes on from CM069911.1 coordinate 111,211,023, forward strand.
TCCGTAGTAACTATTCCAAACTAGGACAGGTTGCTTACCCGATTGTAGGTTGTTTGAAACCGCTGTGTGCGTAGTGAAACCCTAGTTCCTGACGAAACTAGAATAGGGAAACCCTACCTCTCCATAGGGGTGTTTTGGCTCTCACTTGCTTGCCATGTGCTTTTAGAGTGTGTCTCTATAGGAATGCATGTATCAGTTTGCAAGTCTGGGTATCAGGCCTGCGGGCATCAGTATTTGGGGAAATCAGTTTCACCTGAGGGTATCAGATCTGAGGCAATTATTTGGGAATAGTGATTAGTGTTTGAAAACAGCGTATTCAGCTTGCAAATGCCAACTGTGTGTTGTAATGCCAACTGTGTGTTGTCTTTATTTAAGCCATTATGCTGTCCGTTTTTTTGGTTGTTTGTTTCCTTATTGTGCTTTATTTATCTTTTTGCAAGGTAGTTTAGCACAATTGCTTCCGACCAGGCAGATATTCCCCAAGCACTCTGGGTTAGAAGTCAAAGACTTCATCGATCCGAGGATCTGATAGACGGACAACCAGTGTTCTTTTCATTACCCCCGGTTATTAGACGGAGGTCAGTTAGGCGCAGTTCATCAGTACAGCGGTTACCAGATCAGTGGTCCTTATCCACCGCGCTAGTGAGTAGTCAGGCTGAGGTTTTCGTTTCTGCCGAAGAGAGAGATATACCTGTTGTTTAGTTAGACCAGCATCTTATGGCAAGTATGGAGGACATGATGCGTCAGCTCCAAGAGACTATGCAAGCCATGTAGCGGGATGCTGCCCGTCAGGCAGAGTTTGCCGCGCGTCAGGCTAAGGTTGTAGCCCAGCAAACAGAGTTGATTGCCAGACTTCAGCAACAACAGCAACCGCAACCACAACAAATCGGAGCATCTGCTTCGCATCCACCCCAACCCCTACCCCCATCCCACCCCCACCTAGAATTCCAACACTCAGGGATACTGCAAACGTCCAGGAAGATACGGACATTCCAACAGGGCAAGCCTTGCCACCAGTTCTACCGCAGGTTTCGAAGACACCGGCCTTCTCAACAGATACACCGTTTGAATATGAAATGGACCCAACCATTCTGAAGATGAGTAAGCTTGAGAAGCTGTTCAAACGGGTCCAAGGAGTCAGTTTCATTCCAGACATAGAGGACGGATACACTGACTCAGCGGTGATGCTGCCGGACCGGTTCAAGATGCTGCATATAGACCGATTCGACAGTTCTGGGGATCCCATGGTACACCTGCGGTTGTTCTCAGATATCCTAAGGCCAATGGGCCTCTCCAGACTGCAAAAGCTTTCCCTCTTTGGCCGGACCCTGTCTGGTGTTGCGGCTATTTGGTACGCAAAGCTGGAGGACTCTACCAAGAGAAGCTGGGAGAGGATGGCTGAGGCCTTTGTAGCTCAATACTCCTACAACACGTAGATCGAGATCACAACTCGTGATCTTGAGACAACTAGACAGGAGCCAAAAGAGTGCTTCTTCGACTTTGCAACCCGTTGGAGGGCCAAAGCTTCTATGATGACCATCAGGTCGGTCGACATGGATCAGATACGGATGGTTGTGCGCAACCTCTAACCTAAGCTGATGCAAAAGATGATCGTCTTACCCCTTCCCATCTTTGCGGATTTACACGAGATTGGGGTACAGATTGAGGACGCCATGAAGCAGGGTCTTATTGATCACGAAAGAGAGCAGCCCAAGAGGGCATTTTCCTGCAGTACGAATGCAGGTACGAGCAATGCTGCAGTTGCTAGAGCTTCCGACATAGACATGGTCACCACCACCACTCCAAAAACCCTTATAGCTACAACCTTTACCGGTGCGTCTGGAAGTAGTTTACAAACAGCCAGATATCCACCCTGAGGCCAGAGAACCTTCACTCCACTATACATGTCTCTGTCCAAGGCTCTCGGGTTTTGATCAGGAAAGGGCACTTGAAGCCCCTAGAGCCGCGGCCATTACCAGACAAACTTCCTGCTTCCCATAACCCAACCAAATATTGTGCCTTTTACCAACAGCATAGTCACGATATCGACCAGTGCTACCGACTGCGTCATGAGATCCAGGATCTCGTTGACAATAGGGTGATCGCACCTCCAGAAAAACCAAATGTCACAACCAATCCTCTCCCACCACATAACCAGGCTCTACCACCTAAACGCATCAACCTGATCCAAACTGGGGTTGTGTCATATAACCCTAGCATATATATCACGCCCTCTCACCTACCCAAGCCGGAGGTGTTCATCCCGGACAGCACGGATTTGTGCATGTTGAGCACCTCCCAAACCCAACCTGAATTAGTGGTGGTGACTATCGAAGGTAGAATTGGGCCGACTGTGGAGGCAGAGGGGAATGATGATTCAGAGCTTGAGGGGTCTGCAAACTTTGCGTACAACCCGAGTGGTTATATCACATCAACAGATCAGCTTAAGCCGATGGTAGAGTTGCCGGTTGGGGCAGAGATCGGTGTGGTTCGGGAGGATGGACCTAGTCAAGGGTTAGATGACCTAGCAGAACTGGAGGAGGATATCATGAATCTGTAATTCTTCAATGAACAAGATCCGGAGGACGTGACTGTCAACTGGTTTGACTTGGATGGGTCAGCAGAGGCTACAGGATGGCTCAACAACGAGCCAGATGTTGTTGAGGAACCTTAGCTAGAACAGGGACCGTCAGAAACGGGGGACATCAGTAGTGGCCAGAATGGCCGAGAATCAGTAGGGATCATCGGAGAGCGCCGGTGTTAAGAATTTTGCTCGAGATTCGAGCAATTTGAGTACAGGAGATGTTGAACAACAGGCTACACTGAAGCGACTTGAGTAGGAAAAGATCGAAGATCTGGAGAGGGCTAGAAAAACCAAAGCCCCTGCGGGGACGGAGCATGCTGTGAGCACAGGAATAGTTGCAACGGAACCAGATAGCTGCCTGTTGGTGGCCGACAGAATGTGGTGGGAAGACGACGACTTACGTCTTGCCTACACCGACGAGGATTGGGGGCATAATCAACCGGATGATCCCTGGTATGTTGAAGAGGTAGATCATATGATGAGGAGTGGGTGGTATTTCAAGCCCCCACACTTAGATCAACCAGAGGCGTTCTGAAAGGACAAAGAAGCGGAGAGGCAGAAGGAAAGACTACTCGAGGAAGAGGCTGTGCTGAAATACCTTAAGAAAATCCAAGCAGACATCTCCATCTGGGGACTGCTTATGGCCTCAAGAGTTCACAGACAGGCCGTCCTTAAAGCCATGGACCGGGCCAAGCTTTCAATCGATACCACGCCTGAACAGTTGGTAGGGCTAGTTTTTCTGGGAGGAGCTTCCCCAATGTTAACCTTCACTGACAAGGAACTGCCACCTGAGGGCTCAAATCATAACAAACCACTATACATCTCTGTCTAGTGTAAAGAGAAATGGATACCGGTGGTCCTTGTTGACACAGGATCTGCTATCAACGTGTGCCCGTCGAGGACGGTATATGCTATCGGGTTAAAGCCCGCGGATTTTGTGCCTACTGCCCAGGTGATATGGGCCTACGATAATACCAGCAGAGAGGTGATGGGGACTGTACAGATTCGGACTCAGGTTGGTCCAGGGCAACAGGATGTTGACTTTCATGTCTTGGATGTTCCCGTAACCTTCAACCTACTCCTGGGGCGGCCATGGCTACACCAAGTGAAGGCGGTCTCTTCCACCCTACACCAAATGTTGAAGTACCTCCATGGGAAGGGGGTGGCCATCATTTTTGGAAATTCTTCAATCCATCCGCCGCCAGAGGTTTCTACACCAGTTTTGGAGATTGAGCATAGCGCGGAGGATGTGTTTTTGTCAGGGTTCACCCTAGCCGAGGCCCGGGTCGTACAGAACATACTAGCTGTTGATGAGGGGCTATACGTCAGCGCATAGTCTGTCTACCTTATGAACAAGCTCCAGTACATCCCTAGGATGGGATTAGGGCAAAGTGGCCGGAAAGGCATCGCAGCATCGGCCGAAGTGCCGCACAACCCACATACCTTTGGATTAGGTTATCTGCCTACCAAAGAGGATTGCGCTAGGAAAGGAAAAGAGATGGCTGGAAGAGCCAGAGCCAAGCAGGTCGGCAAGCATTATGAGTTGATGCACCGACCTATCCAGGATACCCTGAACGGACGCTTTGTCCGGGAAGGGAAAGAATTCTTGTTCTGCGGCTTCTCAGAGCCATGGCTAAATGCAGAGAGGCGGCGCTTGCCGGGATTTGAGATTTTCTTTGACTTGCAATTGTCCGGGGATGATATTGCCGAAGAGCAAAAAGACCCACCAACTGAGGCTGAGCAGTATAAGGAGCAGGATTCTGAGAGCACAGAGATTGAAATGGGGGTAGCACTGGCTTGTCTACTCTCAGATCCTCAGATCGTACAGGAGTGCTTGGGGGATAACTTCTCAGTTTCTGTGATTAGGAATGAAGCGGTTGTGAGCCCATCTTCAAACATTCTGGATGCATTCATCGCACCTTCCCTCGTCTGGCAATACGAGGAGGGCTTTCTATCGAGCAGCACCGGGTCAGGTAGTGAGCCGGAATCTGATTCCACTGAGTCTGTGGAGTCGGAATCAAGTTCCAGCCCGTCTGAGTCTGAGTCTGGTATTCCTGGGGGTGATAACCCGGATGCCACTGTCCTGTCCAGGTCGTCTTTTTCTTTTTCCTTTGAGTCTGTTATAACAGAGGAATCAGGCGGACTGGATGTTATTAATGAGAATGGTACGGCTGTGGCTTCCGAGTACTTTTCTGTGCCTTTAATTTATTTCATTAATCAGGATTTTCAAAATTTTGATGAAAACAACAAGGGAGAAATTCCTCCGGTTTTGCAATATTTGCTTGATCAAGAGTAGGAGAGGTTTGTAAAACCGCTGGTTGATGAAATCACCACAATTAATGTTGGTACTGAGAAGGACCCGTGGCTGGTCCAGATTGGGTCCACCTTATCTTCGGAGGAGCGCGAGCGCTTAGTCGCTTTATTAAAAGATTTCAAAGATGTTTTCGCGTGGTCCTACGAAGACATGGCTAGAATCGATCCTGAGATTGTACAGCACCGGATCCCTCTTGACCTAGAGGCCCGACCTGTTAAGCAGAAGCTCCGAAGGATCCGCCCGGACTGGGCTCTGAAGATTAAAGAAGAGGTCACCAAGCAGATTGACGCAGGGTTCCTGTTGTATCTGAATACCCTACTTGGTTGGCCAATATAGTTCCGGTGCCGAAGAAGGACGACAGAATTCGGGTATGTGTGGACTTCAAGGATTTGAATAAAGCCAGTCCGAAGGACGACTTTCCTCTGCCGCATATCGACGAATTAGTGGACTTCACTGCAGGGCATGCACTGCTCTCATTCATGGATAGGTTTTCAGGCAACAATCAGATTTTGATGGCACCCGAAGACTGGGAGAAGACTGCTTTCACCACCATGTGGGGAACCTAATGTTATAGGGTGATGCCGTTTGGGCTGAAGAATGCTAGAGCTACATATCAATGGGCTGCGACCACAATTTTACACAACATGATCCATAAAGAGATTGAGGTGTATGTGGACGACATGATTGTCAAGTCCAAGGAAAGAGAGGGCCACTACACTGCCTTGTAGAAATTCTTCCAACGGATCAGGGAGTATCGGTTGCGGCTGAATCCTCAGAAGTGTACATTTGGTGTTATAGCAGGGAAAATGCTGGGGTTCTTGATCACACAGAGAGGTATCGAGGTTGATCATTCCAAAATCAAGGCCATCTTAGAAATGCCACAACCGAGGACTGAAAAGGAGGTGCGAGGCTTTCTGGGTAAAGTGCAATTCATAAGACGGTTTATTACAAAATTAACCTTGACTTGTGAACCACTCTTCGGTCTCCTGAAGAAAGGAAAGAAGTTCCAATGGGACGACCGATGCCAAGTTGCTTTTGAGCAGATCAAGCAATATTTACAGAACCCACCTGTGTTGTCACCGCCTGAACCGGGGGAACCGTTGATTCTGTACCTTTCAGTGACTGAAACTACAATGGGCTGCATGCTTGCACAGGAGTTTAAGGACAAAGTGGAGAAAGCTATCTACTACCTGAGCAAGAAAATGCTGCATTACGAGACCCACTACACTTCGTTGGAGAAGGCTTGTCTAGCCTTGGTATGGGCTACCAGGAAGCTGAGGCACTACTTGTTAGCTCACTCTGTAATACTGGTTTCGAGATTAGATCCCATCATATATCTCTTCGAGAAACCGTCACTTATGGGTAGGCTAGCTCGTTGGTTGCTTCTGCTTTCCGAATTCGATCTGAAGTACATGACGCGCAAGTCAGTGAAAGGGAGAGCAGTAGCGGAGTTCCTAGCCGATCACCCAGTTGAAGGGGATGAAGCAGTTGAGTATCTGTTCCCAGACGAGGCCATTCTGTATGTCGAAGAAGAGACTTGGACGATATACTTTGACAGAGCGTCAAACCAATACAGGTATGCGATAGGGGTGTTACTGATAGTACCCGACAATTCTCGTATACCCTTAGCATTCAAACTCCGGTTCAAAGTGTCGAACAATGAGGCAGAATATGAGGCATGTATTGCTGGACTAGAAGCAGCTCTAGAACTAGGGGCAAAACGGTTGGATGTCATGGGAGACTCGAACCTTGTTGTATCTCAAGCTAAAGGAGATTGGAAAGTTAAAAAAGAAAAGATGAGAATCTACCACCAGACCTTGGACGTTCTAATTCCTCGGTTTGAGAAACTGAATTTCGTTCATCTGTTAAGAGAGAACAATAGGTTTGCTGATTCATTAGCAACTCTATCTTCTATGATAGACATCCCTTTCAGAGTCCGGATGTGTCCTATCATCATTGAATAGAAATTCGTGCCGGCCTACGAGCTGATTGCTGCCATAAATGAGGTACAAGATGAGAATCCCTGGTATTACGACATCTGGAACTTCCAGGGGCAAATGGCAAAGATAAGAGGGCAATTCGAAGAATGGCTGCTCAGTTCAGTGTCTGCGAGGTTAAACTGTACAAGAGGGGTCATCTCGAGATGCATAAACTGTGTGTTGATGCTGAAGAATCCAAACACCTGATGGAGGCCATCCATGGAGGAGAGTGCGGAGCGCACATGAACGGGGTGGTGCTAGCCTAGAAGATCCTTAGGCAGGGTTATTATTGGTCCACTATGGAAGAGGATTGTATTGGCTTTGTCCGGCGATGCCACAAATGTCAGATCCATGAAAACCGCATAAACATTCTGCCGTCGAAGCTGTACAACATGACTTCGCCATGGCCGTTTTCAGTTTGGGGGATTGATGTGATTGAGGCTGTCACTCCAAAAGGTCCAACGGGCATGAGTACATTTTGGCAGCGATAGACTACTTCACGAAATGGGTTGAGGCCCAATCTTACGCGGTGTTGAAGGCATCGCATGTCGCTAAGTTCATCAGAAACAACATCATCTGTCGCTACGGGACCTCGAATGAGTTTATTTCGGATAATGGTTCCCACTTCAAGAAGGAAGTGATCGACTTGTTGGAGAAGTACAACGTGGCTTTTCATAAGTCATCTACATATCGGCCGCAAACCAACGGAGCAGTTGAGGCCGCCAACAAGAACATCAAGCACATTCTGCAAAAGATGGTGGAAACCTACAGGGACTGGCCAGATAAGCTGCCATTTGCTTTTTGGGGCTACCGAACTTCAATTCGAACTTCTATTAGGGCAACTCCGTATTCCTTGGTTTATGGGATGGAGGCTGTTCTGCCTATCGAAGTAGAGGTTCCGTCATTACGGGTATTGGCTGTGTGTCAGATAGCTGAGGCAGATTGGCAGCAAAGCAGGTTTGAAGAACTCATGCTCTTTGATGAAAAAAGGCTGAAAGCACTGTATCACGTCCAGGGTTATCAACGGAGAATTGCCAGGGCTTTCAACAAGAAGGTTAAGTCCAAGAATTTGAAAGAGGGGGATCTTGTGCTCAAAGACAACCGAGCTCCCATCCACGACCCTAGGGGCAAGTTCAGACCCAATTGGACTGGCCCTTACATCATCAAGTCTATCTGGTTGGGTGGAGCTGTCGTTCTGATGGACCTAGATGGCCTAGAGTTCTCCCAGTCAATCAACATGGACAAGTTGAAGAAATACTTTCCCTGAATGGCTCGCTAGGCCGAAAACCTGAAAGGGCGACCTAGGCAAAAGTTAGAGCATCAAAAATTTGAAACAATAAAAACTGAGCTCGCAAGGTTGAAAACCCGGAAACGGTGGCCTTGGCAAAAGTTAGAGCGCAAAAGGAGAGTGTTAATACACGAGTGAACCTAAACCAAACTACGTAAGGCTTGATTCCCATCTTCGGGATACGTAGGCAACTTCATTCTGAAGTCCAGCCATAAACACTTCCAAATCAACTTTGTCCATGTGATCATGTTGGTCATCTTTGTCTACTCTGTATTCAAGAGCTCGGTTGTGATCTCCAGTGCAGTGCTATTCAGACTAGGGGCAACTTTCCAGTTGCTGGGATCCGGGGTTGTACGTCTCAGTGATAGATCTCGGGCATGTCCAATTGTGATCCATATCGAAAATGGTTTTGAAAAGTTTTAATAAAAGTTGATTTTGCTCAAATTAATCTTTTTACGACTTAGACCATTTTTGGACCAAACGAAAAATTTTCAATACCCACAACCTTCAATTACATTGATTTCAATATAGAGTTCTCCTACTCTTGAATACAAATTGAAGTTGCTTTTTATTACATTCATAAAAAAAAACTAGAAAGTACTAATAAAGTAATAAATTTGGGGCATAGTGAAGTCAGGTGTTCCTGCGCCAACCCCCCCAGAGCTTGTGGAAGCCTCTGATGCCAAAGTAGGCCCAACCTGCGCCTCTTCATCAAGCTAAGCCATGCACTCATCAGAAAGGCTGCAACTGAAAGTGGGAGCGGGGGCCAGAAGCTCTCTCGTCCTCCATGTTGTGTCATACCGAGCTAGCTGTGTGCCTCGGACTGGAAATGCAGCAAGGTACTCTATCCCTTCCTCTGGGCAAGTCTGATCATGTCCAAATTGGCTCCGGAATTGGAATGGGAAGTAAAAGACACAGTGTGTTAGGCCAATCAACTAGATCCCAGGCTGGCGAGACATGCTGTAACTCATCGCCGGCAAATTGAGCCAGGGGCAGCGCCAAGCAATGCGATCAGCGGACAAGCCGCACATCCATTCGCACCACCATCCCTCATCAGGGGCATCGACTAGACGTCGTCGGAAGAAATAGCCGTGAGCTGAATATGCTGGGCATGAGTCCACAACCTTCAACTTATCTATCAACCATATTTGGGGAGGGATGAAAAATGAGAGATTAAAGAATAGAGAGGTGCACGAGGAGAGAAAAGTGAGAAAAGGGTTTTGAGAGAAAAACCGAGCCTGAGGGCCGAGTGATGTGAGAAATATATGTGAGATAGGGTGGGAAACATTACCTACAGCAGTAGTGGACTCCTCATGAATCTAGTCGTTTCTCGGCGATGGAAAGCATCTAAATCCATCAGTGTTTCAGCTAGTGTCATGGCGATACAGCTTTTGCCCTCTTTTAAGCCCTGGGCAACCTCAATGAAATGGATGCTAGACCCTCCAGAACTTGGGGCAAGCAAGAAATGAGACAACATGCATAAGCAAAGTGCATGTCACCGAAAACCCTGCTAGTGAAGATCGCCGCGGTCACCGACATCAGAAAATCGACGAATCAAGCTGAGGATGTCCAATTCCCCGTCACGGATCAATGACCGAGCGTCATGTAAAGTGAGCCCGCACATCCGTCCTAAGGCTTGGATGTGGCCGAAACGGAATTGGGGCAAAATCTCTTCCTCGCACTCGAATTCTATCAAAGCTTGGAAGTCTTCGAAAGTGGGGCACAACTCTTGTCTGCCAAAGCTAAAAACATGAGTTATCGGATTCCAATACCTTGCCGCGGCATGGAGGAACGGAAAACGCAGTGGGTTGCGGCTCAGCGTGAATAGTGCATTTATTCTGAAGCCCCAAAAATTCAGCTTTTCCGAGCCATCTAAGTTAGCAATCCAATTTGCGAGATTTTGGACAAGAAATGCCTCCATTTGGTGCAAAAACTGAGTTGAAATGGAGAAACTACGAAGTTGGGGCTTTTGTAGAAGATAAGGTGTTGAGTGGAAGACAGGTGGCAGCATTCTGGAGGTCCTTGCCATTTTCGGCCGATCGGCCAGTAATGATGGCTGACTGACCATCTTTTTGGCCGATCGGCTAGTTTTTGTGGCCGATAGCCCTTTATGGTGGCCGATGACCTCCCACCTTGGCCGATGGCCCCTTCCTTTGTTCTCTGAGCTGTCCATGTCTTGGAAGTGTTGAGAACTTATGATTTGTTCCACTTCGAATGCTTTTCGTGATGTTTTTGCAAAGTCGCGCCTATGTTACTTCAATTTGTTTATCGAGTTGTTGCATTTGATTATCAAGTTGTATTTTGCGTTGATTGTTAAGTCCTTGTCTTGCTTATCGAGTTGTTTTGTCCTTTCAGTTGTCAGTTGGTTCACTACCTGATGCAATTCGAGTGTGCAATTTTCAAACATAGTCCAATCTCATTTACATGCTGTGTGATGTGATGCTTAGAATGTAAAAGGCAGCACTTTTTCAATAAAAAAGATATTTTTAATTCCATCATTTTTTTTTTTGCAAAAGTATAAAGTTTTGAAGAAAATAAAACCTGCCTGAGGTAGTACAATGTGCAAAACTACTAGCAAAAAGAAAAATAAAGCAAAAAGGCAAAACATCTGAATCGGCGCCAGTCGCCTCAAGAGCGGGAACCCCTCATCGCCCTCTTCCTCGACGAAGGCCCGGAACCACCACCGTCAGCTCCGCCGTCAGAGTCTGAACCCGAGCTATCTCCAGCCTCATCTTTATCATGAGAAGACTCCGACTGTGGACTCACTGCCTCCTCATCAGACTCGTTATCATCCGGGGCAGACACCCATGAACTACTCACGGTTTGAGTACGCCCGGCTCTGCTCTAGCTGTGCACTGGAGTCCCTCGTCCTGCTCTCCTTGCTGCTCGGGGAGGCACTGATGGTCCTGCTGAGGTACCCGCTGTGGCTGGTATCTGGATTGGGGCCTGAAAAGAACAAATTGGCAGATGCATCAGTTATGCTATGCGAAGCTGGGGATGATATCAAATACAATATATGATTACAGTGTATGAATGTCGTGAGCAGTGTATGATTACAGTGTACGAATGCCGTGAGCAGTGTATGATTATAGTGTACGAATGTTGTGAGCAGTATATGAATGCCATGAGCGGTGAATGATTGCAGTGTATGAGGGCCATGGCCAATATATGAGATGCAGTGAATCGATGCCGTGAGTGGTATATGAGTGTGGTGTATCAAGTGCAGTATTGACAATGTGGTGCATCAGATCAGTATGGAGCAGATTATAGAGGGTTTTGGGACGAAAGTTGAAAGGACTTACCGGAATACCGTAAGTACTGAGCAAGTCCATACTCCTCTGCAGCATTCCTATCACCGAAGCCGACCGCTCCAGAGCCTGCCCAGTGTACTCTATGGAAGCCTGCAAAAGTGTTGAGGTAATTAGTAATCTGCGGGATATCAATGGAAATGAAATGAATGATCAGAATGTAAGGTATAGCATATACCGGAGTCAAGCCTCGAACTCCGACGAGCTCATGATCAGCTAGGGGAGGAGCAATGGGAATCTGATAAGTCTCTCCAGCCTGCCCTCGGCATGTCATGGTAGTGGGCAGGTTTGGCCACTTCGCTCTCCGTCCCCTCCGGGAACCCCTCCTACCATGGGCCTGAGTCGCCCTCGATGCTTCCACTCCTCCTGCTGGGACTGCGGGTCTCTCTCTCTCACCTCAGCGAGCACTGGCCAGAGGCCGCATCAAATATGTTTGTATGAAGACCGTGTAGTCGCCATCATCTCTGAAAAAGTCGGCATCCCAACCGATTGTGTAATCAATCATCTTCTGCGGGGTATACATCTCTGTCTACCTCATGTGCGAAGGAGGCGGCACTGGAACCACCGGCTTGGGTAAACCAAGGCTCTGTCACAGGAAGCGCTCACCCAGGTACCACGTTTGACAGACCGGACCCTCAAGCAAAACCCGAAATTGGGCAATCTCCCGAGCGCCGATGTACTGGTCTCTCACTGCGTCAAGCAGCACTACCCAGGGCTGCCAGGTGATCTGCAAATGACAGGATATACAGGTTGTTCTCTGCTATTGAAAGTGCAATATAAAGCAAAACTCAAATGAACTGTAAGGTTTGAAATAACTCCGCTGTGGCTACAGTGTCAAAGTATCTGCAGAAGAACAAAAAAGACTTTCGCGGCCTCCGCTCGCATATCCTATCGAACCGATGTGATTATGGAACCATGGGGGGCATCTCCACCTCCAGCTCTAGAGCAAGCCTAGGGAAGTAGGCATATACCCACAACTACAGAATGCGAAAGGGCAATAGTGAGTATGTTTATCAGTAAAGCAGCATACAGATAAAGCAGAAATCAGAGAATAGTGCGCAGTGTATTGTGCAGTGTGTGCAGTGTACAACCAGTGTAAAGCAGATTGCGTGTATGCAGTGTGTGTGGTGTACAGACAATGTAAAGCAAAGCTGTGAAGTAGAAAGAAAAGGTGTACCTCCCAGGCTCGCCAATAGCCTCCTAACAGGTGCCCACTCCGGCGAGATGAAGAACTCATATATCCGTATAGTGTGGCCAAGCCTACGCCGCCCCTGTCATAGCGCCGGATGCAAGTCACGTCCACCAGTGCGCTCAAGAGGTAGAGGCCGACGGTGTTTGCCCGGTCAGCGAAGAGAGTAGTGCCCAACAGGAACATGAGGAACCCCTGGGCATAATGCTCGACCTCCTCCCAGGTTGTCGGCGTCTCTCCCCTGAACTGGTCCTTGAACCATGAATATCTCACAAACCCTGGTCGGGAAAGAGGTGGGCGAATCCCCAGTAGACAGATCTGAGCGGCATCCCACTCGCCCATGTCAATGTCAAAAGGGATCGGATCACCCCCTACTCCGATGCCGGTGAGCAAGGAGAAGTCAAAGGGAGTCATCGTCATCTCCCATACTATAAAAAGGTGAAAGGAATTGGTGGTGTCCCACCACCTCTTAACTAGCACGCCTAGAAGAGGCCGACTCGCAGTGAGGCGCGAGAGTCCCATGCAGAAAATGCCAAAACCGGCCTGATCGACGATGTGGCGTACATCATCGGGTAGCTCCATGTACCAGTCGCGTGCAATGGTGTTCCCATACCCCTAGAAGGCATGAGAATCTCCTTGCGTTCAAGACAAACAGATGCGAAGCAGTGTCAGAAATACAGTGTTTGAAAGTGTTCCGACTTGATAGAAATGCAGTGTGTGTGTATGTTCGAGTCGACAGAAGTATCGTGTATGAATGTGCTCAGAATGAACTAGGCATGCGGTATACAAGTGTGTTTGGCTTAATTAGATAAAGTGTGATATTGGCTATCCAAGACATATAACCTACATTGTAGAAAGTAAAAGGGAAGAGTATACTTCAACGGCGTCGTAAGATAGGTGTGACTCCGGCTCGCGTAGCAGGAGGTCCTCCGAAGCACCTCTCGCAAAGCTCCTGAACTGGCGAATGATGTAAGGAGGCAACACATGTACCTCGGGCTGGTACGTCGCCGGGTCTAAAGGCCAAATGTTGAGCGGCAAGGGCTCGAACTCGAGATCCATCTCCATCCCTAGAGGAGCCCCTCCCTATGGAATATCATCCGCCATCTCGAGAAGAGTGAGAAAATGGTCGAAGGTATGAAAAATGGGTAAGAATGCCAAAAGTCAACCGAAAGTCAACCCCGAAGGGTGAAAAATGGAGGAAAATGTCAAGGCTTGGAAGAGGGCACGAAAATCAAGGATAACTTGGGGGAAGCAAACCCCAAGTGATGGAAATCAAGAATGTGGCACCGAAATCACTTTTCAATGGGTTCAAAGTGTGTAAAACAACGACGGTTTCGCGAATCGAAAGTTGAGGGATGCTTGGAAAAGTGTGTAAAGCTCGAATGAAAGGGAGGAAAATGATCTAGAGAGAGAGGAGGAAGCATTTCGGCAAGGGAGAAGTGAAAGAAAAGGGTTTGGAACCCTATACTTAAAGACCCGAGGCAAATGGACAAAACTGCCCCGAATCTGCCACTTTTGGCCGATCGGCCAAATTGTTAGCCGATAAGCTTGTTTTATGGCTGATGGATGGCCGATGGCTCCCCCTTGTGGCCGATGGACCTGCAATGCCCTTGTTTGGGGTAGTTCTGTTGATTTGTACCCCCATCTCTCAAGAAAGTGCAAGAAATTACACTTTTGAAGCTTAAGCGGCCTCTGTGGTGATCTCGAACCGTGTCTTCCGTGCACGGCACTCAATACGCACACGGTGTATCCTTTTTTGTATCCTTTTGTATATTACAAGATTCGAAAATTGCTTTTGAATATGTTGCATTACAGTGTTTTTGTCATGTTTGCAAGGTGCGCATTTGTTATACGCCTTTTCACTCTTACATTGAGCATGCCTCATCTCGTTTCGAGGTTGTATCTCAACATTGTAGAGAACATGCCTTTACCATGCTTACATTGAATATGTGCATCTCTATGTTATTGCATGGAGCATGCGTTTGTCATGTTTTGCATAGAATATGCATTTCTCCCTCTTGCATAAAATATGCATCATAATGTTACATGGAGCATACATTCCACCTTACTTGCGTTGTCACGCGCACTCGTTGCATTGTCATGCACCTCTTTACTTGTGTTGTCACGCACACTCGAAGCATTGTCATGCACACCTTACTTGCGTTGTCATGCACACTCGTTGCATTGTCATGCACACCTTACTTGCGTTGTCACGCACACTCATTGCATTATCATGCATCTCTTTACTTGCGTTGTCACGCACACTCGTTGCATTGTCATGCACACCTTACTTGCGTTGTCATGCACACTAGTTGCATTGTCATGCACCACTTCATTTGCGTTGTCACGCACGTTCTATTTGCATTGTTATGCACCACTTCATTTGCGTTGTCACGCACGTTCTATTTGCATTGTTATGCACCACTTCATTTGCGTTGTCACGCACGTTCTATTTGCATTATTATGCACCTCTCAACTTGCATTGTCACGCACATTATATTTGCATTGTTATGCACCTCTTAACTTGCGTTGTCCCGCACGTTCTACCTGCATTGTTTTGCACATTTCACTTGCGTTGTCACGCACGTTCTAATTGCATTATTTTGCACACTTGACTTGCATTGTTATGCACTTCTTCACTTGCTTTGTCACGCACGTTCTAATTGCATTGTTTTGCACACTTGACTTGCATTGTTATGCATTTCTTCACCTGCGTTGTCACGCACGTTCTAATTGCATTGTTTTGCCCACTTGACTTGCATCGTTATACACTTCTTCACATGCGTTGTCACGCACGTTCTAATTGCATTGTTATGCACACTTGACTTGCATTGTTATGCACCTTTTCACTTGCATTGTTATGCACGCTTCAGTTGTATTGTTATGCACCTCTTCACTTGCGTTGTCACGCACGTTCTACTTGTATTGTTATGCACTTTCCACTTGCATTGCTGTGTACTTTTCACTTGCATTGCTATGCACCTTTCCATTGGCATCATATGTGCATGCGTTTACCTTGTATTGAAGTTGTATCTTGATATAGCGTTGATTATGTGTTCCTATTATATTGTACTTGTCAAAATCTCTCTTGTGCAGGCACGATACTGTATGTACGGTTCATTCAAGAGAAGTTCTGGTTCAGTTTGATTGCTACCCTTCTCCACTTGTGTTTGACATACGTTTGGACGTACCCTTCTCCTCTCGCGTTCGACACGCATTTGGATGCCTATCTCCTTTCGCGTTTGATACGCTGAGAGATATTGTGTTTGAGACTCCGGGTATTCTCGGTAGTCGCTCTTAGTCTTCTCCGCGTGTAACACAGTGAAAATTGTATAATTTTCTTACATCCTTTCTGTTGGAATGTGTGAGACTGTTGTTTCTTATTCGCTTGCTTAAAATGTTGTATTTATTTTGCATGAATGCTTCATTACAGCCCTCTTTGCATAATCATAAGTTATGTTCCGCATTGTGCATGTCATTTGCATTTTGCCCTTACCTGCGGATGCATCTTATTGTTACCTTGTATGTTTATCTAAGTCTTCAGCCTTATCAAAAATGGGTCATCTCTGGGTTTTGACATTCACTCCCGTCATTTTATGACTTTCGAGTTTTGTCAAAGAGGGGCAACTGTAGATACCCCATTGTAGACACCCCATTTTTGACCGACCATAAGACTCAGACATTATCATTTGAGTGCTCGGTGATTGTGCATGTTTGTGCTCGTTTCGAGTTTCTGGAGTTTTCAGCTGAGTGCCTTGCCTCCGGGCCTCTGAACTCTTTGTGTTTTGGCTCAGTTTGTGGACCAAGCCTTGTTGACCTTACCTGAAGGGAGAGAGAGGTCCATAGACCACTTTTCCCTCTGGTAGGCCAGTTTTCGGTTTCCGGAGCCTTCGGCCAAGCGCCTTGTCTTGCTTCCCTTTCGGTTTGGTTTTGAACCAAACCTTGTTTTCCCTTCCCTGGAGGGAGGGAGAGGTTTGTAGACCACCTTTTTGTGGTCGTAGACCACTTTTCCCTCTTGGAGACTAGTTTCCGATTTTCGAAGCCTTTGGCCGCGCGCCTTGTCTAGGGACCGCTTAATGTTCTCCTCTTGGCTTGGTTTTCAAACCATGCCTTATTGCCTTTGCCTAGAGGGACACTGAGGTTTGGGAGACCACTTTTTGTGGTTGTAGACCACTTTTCCCTCGTAAACCACTTTTGGTGCCCGTAGACTAGTTT
Source organism: Camellia granthamiana (assembly GCA_036172215.1). NCBI lineage: Eukaryota > Viridiplantae > Streptophyta > Magnoliopsida > Ericales > Theaceae > Camellia > Camellia granthamiana. The sequence continues at coordinate 111,227,900 of CM069911.1, forward strand.
TCGAGTCCTCCGGCTGTGCGTCTTGTCCCTCGGACTTTCGTCTTTCAACCTTTTTGGTTTGTTTTTGGCACAAACCTTGTTTTCCTTGCTTGGAGGGTGGAATAAGGGTGGGAGACCAGTTTCTCTCCCTGAAAACCACTTTTCTTCCCCGCCAGCCAGTTTTCTTCCCTGTAGACCACTTTTGGTGGTTTACAAGTGGTTTGCAGCTGGAAAAAGTGGTCTCCCACTATGCCACCACCTTGCTTTCCTGGTGTAGACCACCTCTCCCCCCTGGGAGACCACTTTTCTTTCTGGGAGACCACTTTAAGTAGTTGGCCGAACACTTTAAGTGGTCGGTAGCTTTCCTTCACTTTCTGCAGGTGTTGTGGATGCCAGCTGTGCCAGCTGGATTGCACAGATTGCATCCACCATAGACGTGTATGGATGGATTGGTTCAAGCTCTTAGCTTGTTCAAGATGCTTGATTCTTGTTTTTCTATAAGAGGGAACCTCCTCCCTCTTGTCTCAGGTTGAGAAATTTGCATAGGGCATATATATATCATCTATCTCTATACTTCTTCATTTTTCTTCATATTTGTGCTTGAAAGTGTAGTTTCTTCACACTTTTGCATACAAACACCTAGTGAAACACCATCCTTTTGTTGCTGAGGCACCTAGGAGCTGGTTTTAGTGTTTTTGGACTGGTTTGAGCTCAAAAAGGTTGCTGGAGTTGCAGCTTTGAAGTTGTTCTTCAAGGGTGAGCTTCTAACCCTTTAAACCTTTGTTTTTTATTAAGCTTTTGGCCCTGCTTGCATGTTGATTTAGGCCTAACTTTCTACTACAAAAAGCTCTGATTTCAAGTGTTTAAGATGTTTGTTTAAGGCCTTGTTGGTGTTGGGGGTGGTCTACCCCCTCTTGTGCCTTGTTTGACCTTGTTTTTGTGCTATTCTTTTAAGCTATTGGGACCACCTCCTTTTGGCCTTCTCACCACTGAAACTCAGAGGAATTTTAGTGGTGAAAAGGGTGTTTTGAGGTCCCAAATAGGGGGGGGCATCCCCTTTCCTTGTATCTTGAATGCTTGCCTTATTAGCCTCATGTTTGAGCATGTTAATCTAGCATATGTTGGCACCATTTCAGCATATTTTTGGTGCCATTTTGACGTGGCATAGCTCTGTTTTAGCTTGGTTGAGTCACCACTTGCATGCATTCTACACTTGTAGTGTAATCTTGCATACTAGCCTAACATGCATCATGCTTTTGGACCATCATTCTAGCATATTTTGGCTCAACTCCAGGAAGATTTTACTCATGTTTTACCATGATTAAGCTCTGATTTATATTGTTTTGGTCATGCATGCCATGCTTTGTATAGCCATAGTGCATTCTAGCTCACTAGCTTTGAGTTTCCAAGCCACTAGCATGCATTGCTTGGGCTATTTGCATGATTTGGTATTATTTGCTATGTGATTTCAGTACATGTAGTATGGCCATACACTCACATCTTTCACTCTTTCAATGTTTTGGAGGGTTGGTGCTTTATGCCTTAAGTATGAGCCATTGTGCATGCCGTCTTGCCTAGCCTTTTAGGTCACCATTTTAGTGTGTTTTGGGTGTTGTTTTGCCATGATACAACTTTGTTTTTGGTTGGTTAGAGCATCCCTCATTTTCTTTTTACACTTGTAGTGTAAGCCCTCTTTACTAGTCTCGCATGCCTAATGAGTGAGCTTGTTATTCTAGCATGTGTTGACTTGGTATTAGCCCATTTTTGGTGTTAATTTGATATGCCATAACTCTGATTTTTATTGGTAAAGTCATCTCATGCTTGGTTTCGGTAGGTGTAGTGTAATCCTCCTCATTAGCCTTCCATATTCCATGCTTCATGCCCCTCATGCTAGCATGTGTTAGCTCTAACCCATGCATGTTTTAGCATCATTTTGGCATGCTCTAGGATTGTTTTGGGTTGTGTTGGCCATATGCTTCTTGTATTGCATAGTTGTAGTGCAATTGGCCTTGCTAGTTTCAAGCTTTGAGTCTCCTAGCATGCTTCATTTGTGACATATGCATGATTTGGCATCATTTTACATGTTATTTCAGAGCATATAGCATTTCCATGTTCCCATTTCTTTCACCCTTTGAGTGCCTCTAAGGGTCATGCCATTGTTGCATTGTTTATGGCCTAGCTTGTATGCATGCATGCCTAGACCTTTGAGCTCCCCTCTTAACATGTTTTGGTCTTTGTTTTGACCTATTTGAGCTCTGTCCATGGTTGGTTCAATCATTTGTACCATGCTTTGCATGCCTCTTGTGTAGTCCTCTTCATTAGCTTTCATGCTTAGGGACTCTTGCATGCCATACTTTTGTTGTTTGGGTGGTTTGGCACCATTTCATACATGATTTCAGTGCATTTAGTGTTGTCACACTTCCATATTTGTCACTCCTTGATCATGTTTGAGAGTTGTGTTGCTATGCTTAGTTGATGGGCCCTCACATGAGCATGTGTTCTTGGCCCTTTTGTGCCTTAGTTTTGATGCATTATGGCCACTATTTTGGGCATGATTGAGGTCTGTCCATATTCGGTTTAAGTCCATTGAGTATCTTATTGCATTGCGTTGTGTATGCATGCTTATTGTTGTTGCATTGCATTGTGTATGCATGCCTATTGTTGTTGCATTGCATTGTGTTTGCATGCTTATTGTTTGCATTGTGTTTGGCATGCTTGCCTTGCATTGCATTGTGTTTGGGTAGGGTGTTAGCTTGAACACGAGAAACAAGGAACGTTTCATACTTGAAGTGATGAAACGTGCCTCGATTCTCGGTCGCCGACCCTCTTGATCATGCATGATAGAGGTGAAGGCTTTATGTGTTATTTGTGCATTCATTTACATTGAATTGTGCAATCTTGGCATCTCAGCCATCGTGCATTGCAATGCTCGGTTGGTGGCCTGAGAGTTGAGAACCGCACTCTCCTGAGATCATGAAATGATAGGGAGGGTAGTTATGCACACATATCTTGCAAATACATTGACATGCCCCTTGATGTTCTTTGTTGCAGCAAACTGGAGAAATGCAGCAAAAACTGGTCGGCAGACCAGTAAAAGTGGCTGGCCGGCCACTTTTTTTGGTCTGCAGCAAAGGTAAGTGGTCGGCAGGTGGTCCACCCCACCAACAACTGGTCGGCCATGCTCCTGGAGGTTCCCATGGTGGAGCAAAAGCTATCTGGAGCTTGGTACAGTGTTCTCAGAACAATTGAAAACAGAGGCAAATTGGGGCATCACGATGGATTTCCGAACGAGGCGACCGAGCATGTATGCGTTTCTCGCTCCGAGGCCCCTTTTATTTGCTTTACTTAGCTTCTTTGCTTAGTTAGCTATTTGGTTTTGTACTTAAGTAGTTAATGCGCTTAACTATTCATTTGTGTTTGTAATAACTAGTTAGTTAACTTGTTAGCTAATTAGCTTCGTTTTGTAATATTAGTTAACTAGGATTAGTTAATTAGTTTCGTTTTGTAATAATTAGTTTAATTAGCTTAGATTAGCTAGTTAGCTTATTATTCGGACCCTTCGTCGAGAGGGCACAACTGTTGTAATAAGTGTGCGTGTGTGTGATGCATGTCTTTCAACCCCATTTCTTTTTCCATTTTACTTATCAGCTTTCGATGGTTAGTTTTTGGGCATATTTCAATTAGCATCCTTATGTTTCGCATGTTTGCATTCATTCATCTGTTTTGCATGCACTGGGCTCGGCGCATCATACAAACTGCATTGTATTTCAATACCAATTTGAATACTTGTTATCAAGTTGTATTCACATGACATCTTAGAATAGCCGAGCCTATTTTAGCTACATTTTTGCATATGTTGCATTAGGCATTGTTGACATAGCTAGGAGCATGCATTGATTACTAACTAGCTTCTTTTTTTGGCTCGGATTACACTGTAAGTGTTTATGCTTTAGCATCCTTGCATGTGTGTAAGTGTTGCCATGTATACCATGCTTGCCATGAGGCTAACTACTTAAATGATATAACTGCATGAGTGCCTATGGATGAAGGCTTAATTGCTTGAATTGGAACAATTGATCAAAATGCGAGTTTTAAGCCCACTTGAAGTGGCAAAATCATGTTTTCCTATGCCCACTTGAGGGTGGCAAATCCACGACTTAGCCTATTTGCGAGTAGCAACTTTTAAACCATTTTCGAAAAAAACAAGCATGAGATGTTTTGTTCCAACTTGAGTGATTTAGTCTATACTTATATGATGCGCGCATCACATAGTAATTCTAGATTAATAACCGGAATAAGAACGCATGTGTTTTCAAAAACAACATATCATGTTAGTAAAGGCCGATCCTTTGATCGGGCGACCAGGGTGCTCATTGCATGACCTTCCCCTCTCGTACCCAAGTTCCCGAGCCAAGGCAACTTTGGTGATGACAGACACGTGGCCTTAGGCATGAGTCAGGGTTTCCTAAATTTCTCCAAAATAAAATATTTAGGTGGCGACTCTGAAATCTGGCAAAGCAGTCGATGTTTGGCACTTCTTGATTAAAATCGATTTTCCAAAACGATTTGCCGGATTTGGACTCTTTGGTGATTTATCAATCTTACATTGCACTTTGTGAGATTAGATTCAGAACCGTGATAGGAGTCCGAATTGTAGTAGCTAAGAACTACAATTCGCGCCCTCGCGCGCGGAGTGGAGTTCCGGGCAGTCTACAGTTTCTGGCGACTCTGCTGGGGATTTGGAGAACTTGACTCGAACTCATGATATGTTGTTTTGTCTACACTTATGTGTTTCTTTGCATTGCATTTGCATTGGTGCGCCTAGAACACCGTGTTTGCCATTTGCTATTCCTGAATGGTTTGCCGGAGGCTTGCTTTGAGAAGCATGCCATAAGGCTGACCGGTTGCAGGCTTTGCCATGATGGGAACACAAACCTCAGTTTTTACCGAGGCGCCCCTTTTGACTATTCGACCTAGTGCATATCGAAATCCATAGTGACCATTCCAAACTAGGACATGTTACTTACCCGATTGTAGGTTGTTTGAAACCGCTGCATGCGTAGTGAAACCCTAGCTCCTGACAAGAGAGGACAGGGAAACCCTACCCCACCATAGGGGTGTTTTTGGCTCTCACTTGCTTGATATGTGCTATTAGAGTGTGTCTCTACAGGTTGTATATATCAGCTGCAAGTCTGAGTATCGACCTGAGGGTATCAGTTTACTGGCAGAATTTTGGACAGAATTCAGTAGAGAGCACAGTCATTTAGCTATGCTCATATTTGTTCTGGTGAAATCAGGTTGAGATGCTGTCTGTTTTCTTCTTTTGCAAGGTAGTCTTGGAACCATAGCTTCAGAAAGCTCCAATATCCCCCGAGTACACCAGACTTGTATCGATAGACTTTGTCAGGTCAGAATTGGTTCAGAAGCAACCTGTGTTTACCTCACCCCCATCAGTTATAAGACAAAGGACGTTCAGGCAGAATTCACCAGTGCAGTTTCTACAGCAGTCATCCCTTAGTTCACCCGAGTTTAGTCTGGTTTGGGAACAATTGTCTGTATTCAGCTCGGCACGAGATCAATCACCCATTCCCATGGCTCAGTATCCCCCAGCCAGTATGGAAGAACAGATGCGGTACCTACAACAAACAATCGAGGCACTGCAGCAAGACGCAGTCCGTCAGGCTGAAGTCACGGCTCGTCAGGCCGAAGTCATGGCTCGTCAGGCCGAAGTGATAACTAACAACAACAGCCACAGCAGGCTGCGGCTTCTACATCTCATACACCTCCCATGGGTAATCTGGCGGAGCCAATCTCAGAGCAAGTCTCTAAAACTCCTGTCTATCAAGCCGAAGCTCCGTTTGGATTTGAGGTTGACCCAACTGCACTTAAGGTCAATAAACTAGAGAAATTATTCAAACAAGCACAAGGAGTGAACTCTATCCCAGATTTAGAGGACGAGTATACTGAATCTGCAGTTACCTTACCGGAGTGGTTTAAAATGCCACATATCGACTGCTTTGACGGCTCTGGAGACCCAAGGGCGCACCTCTACCTGTTTTCTGATATTCTAAGGCCAATAGGTTTGACCCCAGCCCAGAAGTTATCACTATTCGACCGAACCATGTCTAGGATAGCCGCAATCTGGTATGTGAAATTGAAGGACTCTGTGAAACAGAACTGGGAAGAGCTGGCTGAGGCCTTTGTTGCTCAATACTCCTATAACACACAGACCGAGGTCACAACTCGTGATCTCGAAGTCACCCGCCAAGAGCCAAAGAAGGGTTTTTCGGAGTTCGTGACGAGATGGAGAGCAAAGGCCTCGATGATGACTACAAGGCCTTCTGACAAAGATCAGATCAGGATGATTGTTCGGAATCTGCATGGCAAGTTGTTACAGAAGATGATCGTTCTACCTCTGTTTACCTTTCCAGACCTTCATGGAATGGGGGTTCAAATAGAGGATGCCATCCGACAAGGGATTTTTGTAGAAGATAATGAGCCTTTGAAGAAGAATGTTGTTCGCAGTTCCAATACTGCTACTGATGGTAGCACAGCTGCGAAATGCTCAGAAGTAGACTCTATCATCATTTCCCTCAATGGCCAAAAACCCGCCACTTCAACTCGACCTTAAGCCCGAAAATTCGATCCTCTTTACATGAGTCTCTCTCAAGCTTTGGAAATGCTGCGAGAAGAAGGACACCTAGAACTCCTAGAACCCCAACCCCTTCCAAATCCTCTTCCACCAAGATATGACCCAGCTAAATACTGTGCATATCATCAACAACACGGTCATGATACTAACCGTTGCATTTGCCTCCGTCATAAGATTCAGGATCTTATTGACGAAGAGACCATACCTCCACCTAAAGGACCTCGGGCCAGTACTGACCCGTCATCTCTACATCTCAATCAGATCCATATACTACCATCTGGCTATAACCCCAGTATATACATTAACCCAGCCCATTTACCTAAGCCTGAGGTGTTCATTCCAAACAGCATGGACTTATGCATGATGAATGCACCTGAACCCCAATCATCTTAAATCCATGAACCTACTACTTCTGAGCTAATGAGAATGATTAAAAATCTTCAGAGAACTATGGCAGATCTGGTCTTTGGGATATTGGCTCCGTCATCAACCACATCACATGCCAGAAATTTTGCGCCAAAAGGCTCCCCAATCTTGGGACAGGTTGCATTGGAAGAAGGCCAATCCCTTGGCAAAGCGGAGGCGAGTGGTAAGAACAAGGTAGGGGTAGGCTTTGGTCCCCATGAACACCTTCAGTAGGTTGTTGAGGCTTTCAAAGCTGAAGGGCTGAACAAATAGCAAGTGATTGCAGTTGTTGCAAAGATTGTAGATGGCACTTTCGCCACTCAGAATCAGAGCAGTTTGAATCAAGGGGCAAACCGGGAGAAGGGTCATTGTACCAGAAATGTTCCTTTCAGCTCTAATCCTACACTCGGAAGAGATCAGCAAACCAAGTCAGCACCTGCCGACCCCTTTGCTAGTGCATCCAGCAAAAATCCACAAACCTCGAAGTACCAACCCCGAGGTCGAAGGGTCTTCCATGCCCTCTATATGCCTTTGTCCAAAGCTTTCCAAATCCTTGTTGGACAAGGCCATCTCAAACCCCTTGAGCCTCGGCCTCTCCTGAATCCCTTTCTAGCTAAGCATGATGCTGCCCAGTACTGTGCCTTCCATTAACAAACCGGTCATGGCACCGACAGTTGCTTTCGTCTTCGCCATGAAGTACAAGATTTGATTGATAAAAAGGTCATCGTCGCACCAAGTCCTGCAAAGTCTATCGGTACCGGGTCAGTGAACTTGGGGGATAATGTGATTATGTGATCGGGGGGATGAACCACCTGCTAATGTCACTCAGTTTACTCCAGATTTGGGGATGGCACGCACTATTTTGAGCATGTGCAAATGTTGTTTATTGCACTTTCTGACTTGGGTATCGGGTCAATCTTGTTGTGTTGTATTGAGTCAGTCTTTTTGTACTGAATCAATTGGGTCTGTCTTGTTGTATCGAGTCAGTCCTGTTGTGTTAGAGTCGGGTGATTTCGGGGGTGTTACCTTGGACATCACTATGTTGTTTTGTGTTTATCTTTTACACTCTTTTGAGTATGTTTCTGCCATGGGGCCAGTTGCACCAGAAGATTTGAATGAAACAGCAGTGATTTTCACACTTTTGCATTTGTTTCTACCCTGAAGCCAGTTGTGCCAGAAGATTTGAATGAAACGACAGTGCTTTTCACCTACTTTTCTGTGCCTTGAAATCAGTGCATTGACCTAAGTTTTTCAAAACTTTTTGAACATTATGATAAAAACAAAGAGGAAGGAATTCCTCAGGATTTGCAAAATTTGATCAACTGAGAGAAAGAGAGGCATGCTAAGCCCTTAATGAATGAGATCATGTTTGTTAATATGAGTACTGAGAAGGATCCTAGCTTGATCCAGATTGGTTCTACATTGTCTTCAGTGCGAGCGACTAGTCGCTTTCTTAAAAGATTTCAAAAAATGTTTTGCGCCGTCCTGCGAAGACCTGTGTGGAATCGCTTTTGAGATTGTGCAGCATAGGATCGCTCCCAGCCTCGAGACTCAACCCCTTTGCTTTCAAACTTTGAACTTGGATTCAGAATGTTCAACGGTCAACCACAACGTGAGGCTTGTATGGCCAGATTTGAAGCAGCCCATGAACTAGGGGCAAGAAGGTCAGATATGATCAAAAGAAAGCTTGCAAAGCTAGATCAGAAGTAGCCCTTGAGCTAGGGGCAAAAAATATCAGACGTGCTCGAAGAGCCAAAGATGGATCATTCTGCAAATCAATGAAGACTGGCAAGAATGCCAAATCCCAGAAGGGAGGAAAGAAGAAAGTTTTATTGAAGGACAATTGAGTTCCTATCTACAACACTGGGGGCAAATCAGTCCCTATCGGATGGACTTTTACATCATCGGCGAACAACAGCCATTCTTCTGGATTCAGATGGTTTCGAGATCTCAAACCATTCAACATGGACCAAGCTACACTTTTACCCTTGAGAGGTTCGTTGGGCCGAAAACTCGAAAGGGCAACCCAGGCAAAAGTTAGAGCAAAGAAAAGAAGAAAAAGAAAAGAAATGAAAACAATGAAAAGAAAAGATGAAGAAAGAAAAAATGAAGAAAAGAAAAACGGAGCTCGCAAGGTTGAAAACCCAGAAAAGGCGACCTTGGCAAAAGTTAGAGCGCAAAAGGAGAGGTTAATACCCGAGTGTACCTTAACCCCGAACTAGGTAAGGCTTGATTTCCATCTGTGGGATACGTAGGCAACTTCATGCTGAAGTCCAGTCGTAAACACTTCAAAATCGACTGTGTCCATGTAATGGTTCTGATCATCTTTGCCTTCTCTGTATCCGAGAGTTCAGTTGTGATCATCACTTTGAGGACTAATTACAGTGCACTGTGGTGCCATTCAGACAAGGGGCAACTTTTTGTTGCCGTGCTGTGCCATTTAGACAAGGGGCAATTTTCTATTGTTTTGGATCTGAGGTTGTGCATCTCAAGAGTAAATTCTGTGTTGGTCAAGCAGTGGCCATTTTCAAAAACAGTTTTTGAGAATTTTTAATGAGGTTGACTAATTTTCTCTCGAAAATTATTCCATTTTTCCAAAACTGGACCATTTCTTGGACCCGAAAAAAGAAAAATTTTCAGTGCTCACAATCTGACTTGCATGATTTTAAATTAGAAAGTTGAACAAGTATGTTAATCTAACTCTCATATTGGTCAAAATTGTTTTAGTAGAAAGCCAAAACAAAAAAAAAAATGGTCAAAATGATGAACTAAATGGCACAGTTGAGTTAGGTGTTCTGTCTTTTTCCCATTGTCAACATACTTGCCAGAAAGGGCACTCTATTTGCTAGAAAGGGCACTCTACCTGCCAGAAAAGGGCACAACTGAAGCTAACAACAAAGGGCTGAAAGCTCTCTCACCCTCCAAGCAGCGAGGTATCAAGCTAAGTGCGAAGCACGAACTGGAATGGATCAAGATATTCCACTCCCTCATCTGGACAGGTCTGATCACATCCGAGCTGGCCAAGCGCATTGTCAACCGATGTCAGTGGCTGATCTGCTGCATATCCAGTCGCACCACAACCCCTCTGCGAGAGAAACTTCACTGTTGTGAACAGAAGAAGAAAAATCTAGCAGAATGCTAGAGGCAAGAGCCCGCAACTTCCTGTTTATCCATCAACCACCCAGGGGAGGGATAAAAAATGAGAGATTGAAGAATAGAGAGATGTGTGCTGAGAGAAAAAGCGAGAAAAGGGCTTTTTCAAAAAAAATAGAGATTGAGTGCCAGAGTGATGTGAGAATCACAAATGAGAAAGGGTGGGAAACAATACCCGAAGAAACAGGCTCCCTGTGCGCATTTGAGTCTTGTGTTTTGTTGTGTTTTGGTTTGTTTTGATTTGTTTTGATTCTTGTCTTGAGTAGTTTTGAATGTCAATAGATGTGTTTAGGTTGTTTTACCTTGTCTTTCTCTTTGTTGAGTCATTTTGGCTGTGGTCCGTCGTAAGCTCAATACCCGGTTGAGAACCCTTTTCTCATTTCAATTTCAAAAATAAATCGTTTTGTGCTTAGAGTGCCGTGCCGTTCTCCACGTTTATACAAAACAAGATTTGTTCTTTCATAAAACTACAGGGTTCAACCCAGGTCATGTGAGAACAATAGAACAAGGACCTATCTGAAGCTATGTGGGTTCCAGACTGCAAAGCAAAAGAAGGGAGGAAAATCAGAGCATCTGAGTTTGTTTCAACTTTAGTTATTTCCGAGATTGTATTTCGGATGTACCTTTTCAGGTCTTGTCAATGCTCTGAAGTATGAGTGTGCCTCTACCTCAAGTTCAGGCCCGCTTCAAAGCCAGAATGGCGATCAGAAGTGCTCTCGCTGAGTATCATTCCCTGCCAGGGGCATCTTGGCTGTGTTTGCAATGAGTTCCTAGGAGACCAACTGCGACAGTGGAAACTAGAGTTCGAATGGTTGTTGCCTAGAACGCAAAGGTTCGGGATTTCCGAGACTAAAGTCTGGTTTAAATACCCATGGGTGTATCCCCGGCTTGAAATCTGTATAGAAGCCCCATAGATTGAGATAGCGTGTATGCACCTCAATTCTGGATACTGAACCAACCTAGTCTGTCACCCCGTTGGAGAATAGGGAAAGTTGTGAATATGATCAGGAAGGAAAACGGCATTCGTGGCTTCTACATACAAAGGTTACTCCTTGACAGCATTTCAGAACCTTTGAACTGTGAGTTGAAGGTAAGAGTTCGAAGAACACAGGAGGAGATCCCCGTCAGAGTAGAGCGGTTCATCGCCACTCATCCTATGAGGTGCTTTCTAAAGCGACGCTATGTTTGTTTATTGCATTCCTTAAACATCATGCATTGTATGGCATTGTACCTACCAAGTTTCTTTCTCATACATGCACAATATTGCATGTATGGTTCATTTGAAGCTGGCACAACCAGAAGATATTGGATGTGTGGTTCATTCAAAGAAGCTTCGTTTAAGATTGATTATGTTTAGTGTATCTATCATATGCTTGCTTTGTTCGTTTAGTGTATCTATCACACTCTCTTCACTTAGTGTATCTATCACACGCTTGTTTTGTTCGTTTAGTGTATCTATCACACTCTTCTCACTTAGTGTATCTATCACACGCTTGCTTTGTTCATTTAGTGTATCTATTACACTTTCTTCACTTTCTTCACTTAGTGTATCTATCACACTTCGTTCACCTTTAGTGTATCTATCACACTTCATTCACCTTTTGTGTATCTATCACACATGTTCACTTAGTGTATCTATCACACTTCGTTCACCTTTTGTATATCTATCACACATGTTCACTTAGTGTATCTATCACACTTCGTTCACCTTTAGTGTATCTATCACACTTCATTCACCTTTTGTGTATCTATCACACATGTTCACTTAGTGTATCTATCACACTTCGTTCACCTTTTGTGTATCTATCACACATGTTCACTTAGTGTATCTATCACACTTTGTTCACCTTTAGTGTATCTATCACACTTCGTTCACCTTTTGTGTATCTATCACACATGTTCACTTTAGTGTATCTATCACACTTCGTTCACCTTTTGTGTATCTATCACACATGTTCGCTTAGTGTATCTATCACACTTCGTTCGCCTTTAGTGTATCTATCACACTTCGTTCACCCTTTGTGTATCTATCACACATGTTCACTTAGTGTATCTATCACATATGTTCACTTAGTGTATCCATCACACTTCGTTCACCTTTAGTGTATCTATCACACTTCGTTCACTTTGGGTATCTATCACACATGTTCACTTAGCGTATCTATCACACTTCGTTCACCTTTTGTGTATCTATCACACATGTTCACTTAGTGTATCTATCACACTTCGTTCACCTTTTGTGTATCTATCACACGTTCGCTTAGTGTATCTATCACACTATGCTCACTTTGTGTATCTATCACACGCTCACTTAGTGTATCTATCACACTATGCTCGCTTTGTGTATCTATCACACGTTCGCTTTGTGTATCTATCGCACATGTTCGCTAAGATTGCATAATTTTCTTACATCCTTTCTGCTTGAGATGTAGTTTGGTTCGTGTTTACTTGCTCGCATAGCATTTGCTTAAAATGTTGCATTTATTTTGCATAATTGCTTTATCACAGCTTTCTTTGCATGATCATAAGTTACGTTCGGCATTGTGCATGTCATTTGCATCTTGTCCCTGCCTGCGGGCACGTCTCTTTGTTATCTTGCCTGTTTGTCTAAGTCTTCGGCCTTGTCAAAAATGGGTCATGTCTGGGCTTTGACATTCACTCCCGTCACTTCTTGACTTTCGAGTTTTGTCAAAGAGGGGCAACTGTAGACACCCCATTTTTGACCGACCTTAAGACTTAGACGTCATCGTTTGAGCGCTCGGTGATTGTGTATTTTTGTGCTCGTTTCGAGTTTCCGGAGCTTTCGGCTGAGTGCCTTGCCTCCAGGCCTTTGAACTCTTTGTGTTTTGGCTCGGTTTGTGGACCAAGCCTTGTTGACCTTACTTGGAGGGAGAGAGAGGTCCGTAGACCACTTTTCCCTCTGATAGGCCAGTTTTCGATTTCCGGAGCCTTCGGCTGAGCGCCTTGTCTTGCTTCCCTTTTGGTTTGGTTTTGAACCAAGCCTTGTTTTCCCATCCCTGGAAGGAGGGAGGGAGAGGTCTGTAGACCACATTTTTGTGGTCGTAGACCACTTTTTGTGGACGTAGACCACTTTTCTCTCTTGGAGACTAGTTTCCGATTTTCGGAGCCTTTGGCCACGCACCTTGTCTCGGGACCGCTTAACGTTCTCCTCTTAGCTTGGTTTTCGAACCATGCCTTATTGCCTTTGCCTAGAGGGACACTGAGGTTTGGGAGACCACTTTTGGTGCCTGTAGACTAGTTTTGAGGCCTCCGGTTGCGTGTCTTGTCCCTTGGACTTTCGTCTTTCATCTTTTTTGGTTTGTTTTTGGCATAAACCTTGTTTTCCTTGCTTGGAGGGTGGAATAAGGGTGGGAGACCAGTTTCTCTCCCTGAAAACCACTTTTCTTCCCCGCCAGCCAGTTTTCTTCCCTGTAGACCACTTTTGGTGGTCTACAAGTGGTTTGCAGCTGGAAAAAGTGGTCTCCCACCATGCCACCACCTTGCTTTCCTGGTGTAGACCACTTTTCTTTCTAGGAGACCACTTTAAGTAGCTATCCGACCAGTATATGTAGCTGGCCGACCACTTCAAGTGGTCGGCAACTTTCCTTCACTTTCTGCAAGTGTTGTAGATGCCAGCTGTGCCAGCTGGAGTGCACAGATTGCATCTTCCATACACGTGTATGGATGGATTGGTTCAAACTCTTAGCTTGTTCAAGAAGCTTGATTCTTGTTTTTCTATAAGAGGGAATCTCCTCCCTCTTGTCTCAGGTTGAGAAATTTGCATAGGGCATATACATATCATCTATCTCTGTACTTCTTCATTTCTCTTCATATTTGTGCTTGAAAGTGTAGTTTCTTCACACTTTTGCACACAAACACCTAGTGAAACACCATCCTTTTGTTGTTGAGGCACCTAGGAGCTGGTTTTAGTGTTTTTGGACTGGTTTGAGCTCAAAAAGGTTGCTGGAGTTATAGCTTTGAAGTTGTTCTTCAAGGGTGAGCTTCTAACCCTTTAAACCTTTGTTTTTTATTAAGCTTTTGGCCCTACTTGCATGTTGATTTAGGCCTAACTTTCTACTGTAAAAAGCTCTAATTTTAAGTGTTTAAGATGTTTGTTTAAGGCCTTGTTGGTGTTGGGGGTGGTCTACCCCCTCTTGTGCCTTGTTTGGCCTTGTTTTTGTGCTATCCTTTTAAGCTATTGGGACCACCTCCTTTTGGCCTTCTCACCACTGAAACTCAGAGGAATTTTAGTGGTGAAAAGGGTGTTTTGAGGTTCCAAATAGGGAGGGGGGGCATCCCCTCTCCTTGTATCTTGAATGCTTGCCTTATTACCCTCATGTTTGAGCATGTTTATCTAGCATATGTTGGCACCATCTCAGCATATTTTTGGTGCCATTTTGACCTGGCATAGCTCTGTTTTAGTTTGGTTGAGTCACCACTTGCATGCATTCTACACTTGTAGTGTAATCTTGCATGCTAGCCTAACATGCATCATGCTTTTGGACCATCATTCTAGCATATTTTGGCTAAACTCCAGGAAGATTTTACTCATGTTTTACCATGATTAAGCTCTGATTTATGTTGTTTTGGTCATGCATGCCATGCTTTGTATAGCCATAGTGCATTCTAGCTCATTAGCTTTGAGTTTCCAAGCCACTAGCATGCATTGATTGGGCTATTTGCATGATTTGGCATCATTTGTTATGTGATTTTAGTACATGTAGTGTGGCCATACACTCACATCTTTCACTCTTTCAATGTTTTGGAGGGTTGGTGCTTTATGCCTTAAGTATGAGCCATTGTGCATGCCATCTTGCCTAGCCTTTTAGGTCACCATTTTAGTGTGTTTTGGGTGTTGTTTTTCCATGATACAACTCTGTTTTTAGTTGGTTAGAGCATCCCTCATTTGCTTCTTACACTTGTAGTGTAAGCCCTCTTTACTAGTCTCGCATGTCTAATGAGTGAGCTTGTTATTCTAGCATGTGTTGACTTGGTATTAGCCCATTTTTGGTGTTAATTTGATATGCCATAACTCTGATTTTTATTGGTAAAGTCATCTCATGCTTGGTTTTGGTAGGTGTAGTGTAATCCTTCTCATTAGCCTTGCATATTCCATGCTTCATGCCCCTTATGCTAGCATGTGTTAGCTCTAATCCATGCATGTTTTAGCATCATTTTGGCATGCTCTAGGACTGTTTTGGGTTGTATTGGCCATATGCTTCTTGTATTGCATAGTTGTAGTGCAATTGGCCTTGCTAGTTTCAAGCTTTGAGTCTCCTAGCATGCTTCATTTGTGACATGTGCATGATTTGGCATCATTTTACATGTTATTTCAGAGCATATAGCATTGCCATGTTCTCATTTCTTTCACCCTTTGAGTCCCTCTAAGGGTCATGCCATTGTTGCCTTGTTTATGGCCTAGCTTGTATGCATGCATGCCTAGACCTTTGAGCTCCCCTCTTAGCATGTTTTGGTCTTTGTTTTGACCTATTTGAGCTCTATCCATGGTTGGTTCAATCATTTGTACCATGTTTGAGAGTTGTGTAGTCCTCTTCATTAGCTTTTATGCTTAGAGACTCTTGCATGCCATACTTGTGTTGTTTGGGTGGTTTGGCACCATTTCATACATGATTTTAGTGCATTTAGTGTTGTCACACGTCCATATTTGTCACTCCTTGATCATGTTTGAGAGTTGTGTTGTTATGCTTAGTTGATGGGCCCTCACATGAGCATGTGTTCTTGGCCCTTTTGTGCCTTTGTTTTGATGCATTATGGCCACTGTTTTGGGCATGATTGAGGTTTGTCCATATTCGGTTTAAGTCCATTGAGTATCTTATTGCATTGCGTTGTGTATGCATGCTTATTATTGTTGCATTGCATTGTGTATGCATGCCTATTGTTGTTACATTGCATTGTGTGTGCATGCTTATTGTTTGCATTGTGTTTGGCATGCTTGCCTTGCATTGCATTGTGTTTGGGTAGGGTGTTAGCCCAAACATGAGAAACGAGGGACGTTTCATACTTGAAGTGATGAAACGTGCCTCGATTCTCGGTCGCCGACCCTATTGATCATGCATGATAGAGGTTAAGGCTTTATGTGTTATTTGTCCATTCATTTACATTGAATTGTGCAATCTTGGCATCTCGGCCATCGTGCATTGCGATGCTCGGTTGGTGGCCCGAGAGTCGAGAACCGCACTCTCTTGAGATCATGAAATGATAGGGAGGGTAGTTATGTACACATATCTTGCAAATACATTGCCATGCCCCTTCTTGTTCTCTGTTGCAGCAAACTGGAGAAATGCAGCAAAAACTAGTCGGCAGACCAGCAAAAGTGGCTGGCCAGCCACTTTTTCTGGTCTGCAGCAAAGGTAAGTGGTCGGCAGGTGGTCTACCGCACCAACAACTGATCGGCCACGCTCCTGGAGGTTCCCATGGTGGAGCAAAAGCTATCTGGAGCTTGGTACAGTGTTCTGAGAACAATTGAAAACAGAGGCAAATTGGGGCATTGCGATGGATTTCCGAACGAGGCGACCGAGCATGCATACGCTTCTCGCTCCGAGGCCTCTTTTATTTGCTTTACTTAGCTTCTTTGCTTAGTTAGCTATTTGGTTCTGTACTTAAGTAGGTAATGCGCTTAACTATTTATTTGTGTTTGTAATAACTAGTTAGTTAACTTGTTAGTTAATTAGCTTCGTTTTGTAATATTAGTTAACTAGGATTAGTTAATTAGTTTCATTTTGTAATAATTAGTTTAATTAGCTTAGATTAGCTAGTTAGCTTATTATTCGGACCCTCCATCGAGAGGGCACAACTGTTGTAATAAGTGTGCATGTGTGTGATGCATGTCTTCCAACCCCATTTCTTTTTCCCTTTTACTTATCAGCTTTCGATGGTTAGTTTTTGGGCATATTTCAATTAGCATCCTTATGTTTCGCATGTTTGCATTCATTCATCTGTTTTGCATGCACTGGGCTCGGCGCATCATACAAACTACATTGTATTTCAATACCAATTTGAATACTTGTTATCAAGTTGTATTCACATGACATCTTAGAATAGCCGAGCCTATTTTAGCTGCATTTTTGCATATGTTGCATTAGGCATTGTTGACATAGCTAGGAGCATGCATTGATTACTAACTAGCTTCTTTTTTGGCTCGGAGTACACTGTAAGTGTTTATGCTTTAGCATCCTTGCATGTGTGTAAGTGTTGCCATGTATACCATGCTTGCCATGAAGCTAACTACTTAAATGATATAACTGCATGAGTGCCTATGGATGAAGGCTTAATTGCTTGAATTGGAACAATTGATCAAAATGCGAGTTTTAAGCCCACTTGAAGTGGCAAAATCATGTTTTCCTATGCCCACTTGAGGGTGGCAAATCCACAACTTAGCCTACTTGCGAGTAGCAACTTTTAAACCATTTTCGAAAAAAACAAGCATGAGATGTTTTGTTCCAACTTGAGTGATTTAGTCTATACTTATATGTTGTACGCATCACATAGTAATTCTAGATTAATAACCGGAATAAGAACGCATGTGTTTTCAAAAACAACATATCATGTTAGTAAAGGCCAATCCTTTGATCGGGCAAGCGGGGGTGCTCATTGCATGACTTTCCCTTCTCGTACCCAAGTTTCCGAGCCGAGGCAACTTTGGTGATGACAGACACGTGGCCTTAGGCACGAGTCAGGGTTTCCTAATTTCCCTAAAATAAAACATTTAGATGGCGACTCTGAAATCTGGCAAAGCAGTCTATGTTTGGCACTTCTTGATTAAAATAGATTTTCCAAAACAATTTTCCGAATTTGGACTCTTTGGTGATTTATCAGTCTTACATTGCACTTTGTGAGATTAGATTCAGAACTGTGACAGGAGTCCAAACAGTAGTAGCTAAGAACTACAATTCGCACCCTCGCGCGCGAAGTGGAGTTCCGGGCGGTCTACACCCATTTTTGACCGTCCTCAAGACTTGGACGTCATCATTTGAACACTCGATGATCATCCATGCTCGTGTTCATTTTGAGTTTCTGGAGGTCTCGGCCGCGCGCCTTGCCTTGGAGCCTCTCAACCTTTTTTGTTTTGTGCTTGGTTGTGGACCAAGAGCCTGTGGTTTGTTTCTGAGGGAATGGGGTGGCCTTTTGGCCAACCCTACAACCCATCGGCCAGGCCCTGTGCCTATCGGCCTTTCTTTCCTTCCATTGGCCATCAGTGTTGGCCGGTCGGCACCATTTTTGACCGATCGGCTATTTTTTTGGCCAAGACCCTTCTTTTTGCTTTTACAGGTATTTTTCTTCCAGCTGGTGCCAGCTGTTGGTCACTTGGTGTATCCTCCATACACATGTATGGATGGATTCAAACAAGTCCTAGCTTGTTCAAGAAGCTTAGGACTTGGATTTCTATAAGAATGGAGGCTCTTCTCCCTTTCCAGAGGTTCTGAAAATTGATATACAAGATATATATATATCTCTCTATATATTTCTTCCTCTCTCTATACTTGTGCTTGTTTATGCTCAAAAGTGTAGTTTCTTCACACTTTTGCACACAAACACCTAGTGAAACAACTTCATTACTGAGCTGAGGTTCTTGGAGGTTGCATTTGGGTGGTTTAAGCTTGGTTTTTGCCTCTGAAGTTGCTGTTCTAAAGAGGTTCTTCAAGGGTGAGTCACTTACCTCTTTAAAGCTTTGTGTTCATAGCTTATTTAGCCAACTTTGCATACTGTTTTAGGCCTTGCTTTCAACTAAAAAAAGTCTTGTTTTGAAGTGCTTAACATGTTTGTTTAAGGCCTCTTTGGTGTTGGGGTTGGTCTACTCCCTTGCATGCCTTATTTGCTAGGCTTTTGAGCCATCACTTGAGGTCTTTGTTTTAGCCTTTATTTGGCCTCTTCACCACTGAATTCTAGAGGAATTTTAGTGGTGGAAAGTATGTTTTGAGGCCTTAAATAGGAGGGGGTTGTCCCCCCTCCTCTTCTCTTGAGTGCTTGTGTTGATGGTTCACCAAGTTGGCATGTTTTTCTACCTCTTTATGGCTCCATTTCAGCATGTCTTAGGCCTTGTTTTGCCATGATATAACACTGTTTTATCTTGGTTTGATCACACCATGCATGCTCCTTGCACTTGTAGTGCAAATCATCTCACTAGCCTAATATGCATCATGCTTTTGACAATCATTCTAGCATGCTTTTGGCTATACTCAAAGAACTTTTACTCATGTTTTACCATGTTTGAGCTTTGTTTGAAGTTGTTTTTGTCGTGCATGCCTTGCTTTGTATAGCCATAGTGCATTCTAGCTCACTGGCTTTGAGTTTCCAAGTCACTAGCATGCATTGCTTGGGCTATTTGCATGATTTGGCATCATTTGATATGTGATTTCAGTGCATGTAGTATGAGCCTATATGCATGCCTTATTGCCTAAGCTTTTGGGCTGCCATATCAGTGCATTTTTGGTGTTATTTTGACGTGCCATAACTCTGATTTTAGTTGGTGAAGTCATCTCATGCTTGGTTTTGGTGGGTGTAGTGTAATCCTCTTTGTTGGCCTAGTATGCTCCATGCCTCATGCCTTTAATTCTAGCTTGTGTTGGCTATGTTCAAGCATGCTTTTGGTCTTGTTTTGACCTGCCTTGGGACTGTTTTGAGTTACCTTGGCCCTTTGGGGCTTGCTTGTTATGGCCATGGTGTAAGTCCATTGGCTAGCTTTAGGCTTTGAGCCCACTAGCACGCTTTATTTATCATATGTGCATGATTTAGCATCCTTTGGAATGTGATTTTAGAGCTTATTTCACTGCCACACTCTCACATTTTCCACTCCTTCAATGTGCCTAGGAGTTGGTGCCTTCATGCTTTGTTTGTGAACCAATTGGCATGCATGCTTGTATGTACTTTTGGACTTCATTTTCAGCATGCTTTGGCCATTGTCTTGGCGTGCATGAGGCTTGTTTGAGGTTGGTTTGGTCCTTTAAGTGTTGCATTACATAGCCCTTGCCATTGCATTGCTGTTTGCATGTGATTGTATGCTCATATTGCTTGCATATTGTTGTTGCATGCTCATGTTGTTTGCATGTTGCATGTTGCATGTTGCATTATCTTTGCATGTTTGTTGCATTGCGTTGTGTTTGGATCGGATGTTGATCCAAACACGGGGAACGAGGGGCGTTTCATTCTTGAAGTGATGAAATGCGCCTCATTCCTTAGGTCACCGACACCTTTGATCATTCATGACAAGGTGGTGGTTCATCGAGTCTTATGTGGTATTTGTGCGCATTCATTAACATTGATTTGTGCAACTTAGCCTCTTTGGCCATCATGCATTGAGATGCGTGATTGGTGGCTCGAGAGCCGAGCACTACACTCCTTTGAGCACTAGACATGATAAGGAGTGTGGTTGCACACACATTTTCTTGCAAATACGCTGCCATGCCTCTGTTAGTGCTCTGTTGCAGCAAAGGGAGAATTTGCAGGAAGCAGTGGCCGATCGACCACTTTGTCTGCCGATCAGCTATAAAAATTGGTCGATAACCATAAAATCTAGCCGATGGCCATTCCTCTTGGCCGACCACTTCTCAGCATGTCCATGAGGTGGATCAGAAGCATCTTCAAGGTTGGCACAATTTTCAGAAGTCTAAAATAGTGCAAACAGAGGCATCATGAGGCACGGTAGTGGATTTCCGGGATGACGCGACCGAGCATGCATCATTCATCATTCTGAGGCAGAGCTGTTGCAGCCTATTTCAGTTTCTTACTTAGCTGGTTTTGTAAATTAATTAATTTGGTTAATTAGTTAAAGTTTTGTAATAATCAATTAGCTAAGTTAGTTAATTAGTTGATTTGTAATAATTAGTTTAATTAGCGTAGCTAGTTAGCTAAATTCATTCGGACCCTCCTCCGAGAGGGCGATGTTGTAAATAAGTGTATGTGCATGTCTTCCAACCCCCCCTCCAAATTTCTTTCTCCCTTTTACTTATCCGCTTTCAGTGGTTAATTTTAGGGCATATTTCAATTAGCATCCTTATGCTAGCATGTTTGCATTCATTCATTTGTTTTTCATGCACCAGACTCAGCGCATTTTTCAAACTGCATCGTATTTCAATACTTACTTCAATATGTGTTTCAAAGCATGTTATCGAGTGTTGCATTCATATGCCATCTTAGAATAGCCGAGCCTACTTAGTTGCATTTTTGCATGTGTTGCATTAGCCATCTAAACATAGCTAGGATTATGCATGATTTCTAACTAGCTTCTGTTTTGGCTCGGAGTACTCGGTGAGTGTTTATGCTTTAGCATCCTTGCATGTGTGTGAGTGATTGCCATGATAGCATGCTTACCATGAGGCTATGTGCTTATGTGTTTGACTGCATGAATGCCTGTGGATGAAAGTTGGATTGCTTGAATTGGAACAATTCATCGAAATGTGCTTTTTAAGCCCACTTGAGAAGTGACAAATCATATTTTCTAAGCCCACTTGAGGGTGGCAAATCCGTGTCTTAGCCTACTTGCGAGTAGCAACTCCAAACCACTTTCAAAAACAAACATGAAATGTTTTGTTCCAATTCGAGCGATTTAGTCTATACTTGTATGTTGTGCGCATCACATAGTAAATTAGATGATAAACCGGAATAAGAACACATGTGTTTTCAAAAACAACATATCATGTTAGTAAAGGCCAATCTTTGATCGGGCGAGCGGGGGTGCTCATTGCATGACCTTCCCCTCTCATACCCAAGTTCCCAAGCCGAGGCAACTTTGGTGATGACGGACACGTGGCCTTAGGCACGAGTCAGGGTTTCCTAAATTTCCCAAAATAAAATATTTAGGTGGCGACTCTGAAATCTGGCAAAGCAGTCCATGTTTGGCGCTTTTGATTAAAATCGATTTTCCAAAACGATTTGCCGGATTTGGACTCTTTGGTGATTTATCAATCTCACATTGCACTTTGTGAGATTAGATTCAGAACCGTGACATGAGTCTGAACTGTAGTAGCTAAGAACAACGATTCGCGCCCTCACGCGCGGAGCAGAGTTCTGGGGCGGTCTACACTACCCGCTTTGCAGGGAGTCCGTTACTTCTTCAGGTATTGTATCCCACCCCTTTTATTTATAATCCCCACTCCACTCAACACTCATTCTCTGTTTTCCTCTCGAAACCCTTTTCTTACTTTTCTCTCCACGTACATCTCTCTATTCTTTAATCTCTCTTATTTTTCTTCCCTTCCCAAGTATGGTTGATAGATAAGCTAAAAGTGGTGGACCCCTACCCCGAGTACTCAGCCAGAGCTTACTTCTTTCGCCAATGGCTAGTAGATTTCCCTTTTAGAGGGATTGTGGTGTGACTGGATGTGTAACCGATCCGTAGCTGACATAGCTTGGCGTTGCCCCTAGTTTGATGTAACTGAGATAAGCTACAGCATGTCCCGTCAACCGGGTATACAGTTGATTGGCCTCACACACTACGTGTTCTATTTCCCCTTTCAGTTCAGACGCCAGTTTAGGTATGATCAGACTTGTCTAGAGGAGAAGGTGGAATACCCGGCTTCATTTTCCATTCGTGGTTCACACTTGCGTCGATACCTCACTGCTTGGAGGACAAAAGAGCATCTGGCCCCTGCCTCTAGCTTTAGTTACACCCCTTCTGGCGAGTGTTTAGCTTAGCTTGAGGACAAAGAACAAGTTAGGCCATCTTTAGCTACACAAACTTCCACGAGTGCAAGCAGAAGACATAGAGCTACCTGACTTATCTGTGCCCCTAGTTTTACCGCTTTGATCTTTCTTTTCAAGTTTTATGATGTAAAAGTAACTTTGATTTAAATCAAAGAGTTGGAGAATGTACTTATGTTGAAATCAATAAAATTAAAGTTATGAGTACTAAAAATTTTCCTTTTGGTCCCAAAATTGTCTAAGTTGTAAAAGGGTAAAAAATTTTTAAAAAAATCAACTTTTATTAAAACTTTTCAAAACCGTTTTCGAAAATGATCACTACCTGACACGCACAGGATCGGCCCTCAAGATGTACAGCCCCGAACCAACATATCGCAACCGCCCATAACTGCATCCGCCATACCGACTCTTCTATAACCGCGCTAACTGATAATGTAGGAAGATGGTCGGATCAAAATATGTATGAATAGGACAGTTGAGTTGGAGATGGTTATAGCCGAACTTCAGGATGAAGTTGCCTACATATCCCAAAGATGGGAATCAGGCCTTACGTAGTTCGGTTCAAGTTCACTCGAGTATTAACTTTCTCCTTTTGCGCTCTAACTTTTGCCAAAGTCGCCCTTTAGGATTTTCAACCTTGCGAGCTCAGTTTTTCTTTATTTCTAATTTTTCATGCTCTAACTTTGCCTAGGTCGTCCTTTCGGGCTTTCGGCCTAGCGAGCCTCTCAGGGGTAATATTTCTTCAACTTGTCCATGTTGATCGGTTGTGAGAACTACAAGCCATCTAAATCCATGAGAATAATCGCCCCTCCTGACTAGATTGACTTGATGATATAAAGACCAGTCCAATTGGGTCTAAACTTGCCCCTAAGGTCATGGATGGGAGCCCGGTTGTCTTTCAGTACCATGTCCCCTTCCTTAAGATTTCTGGACTTAACTTTTTTGTTAAAAGCCCTAGCAATTCGGCATTGGTAGCCCTGGACATGATACAATGCCCTTAGTCTTTTTTCTACAAATAACATCAATTCCTTAAATCTACTCTGTCGCCAATCTGCCTCCACTATCTGACACTTGGCCATAACTCTCAATGAAGGCACTTCGATTTCAATTGGTAGAATAGCCTCCATCCCATAGACGAGAGAATAGGGGATTGCCCCTGTTGATGTTCAGATTGAGGTTTTGTAGCCCCAAAGCGCGAATAGCAATTTATCCAGCCAGTCCCTGTAAGTCTCAACCATTTTCTGCAAGATGTTCTTGATATTCTTATTGGCGGCCTCAACAGCTCCATTAGTCTGTGGTCTATAAGTCGATGACTTATGAAAAGCCACCTTGTATTTCTCCAACAAGTCTATCACCTCTTTCTTGAAGTGTGAGTCGTTATCTGATATGACCTCATTTGAAACTCCGTACTGGCAGATGATATTGTTTCTGATGATTTTGGCCACATGCAACGCTTTCAACACCGCATAGGACTGAGCTTCCACCCACTTTGTGAAGTAGTCAATCGCCACCAGAATGAACTCGTGCCAATTTGACCCCTTTGGTGAGACTACATAGATAACGTCGATTCCCCAGACTAAGAAAGGCCATGGTGAAGTCATATTATAAAGCTTAGATGGCAGTATGTTCATGCGATTGGCATGAATTTGACATTTGTGACATCGCCAAACAAAACCAATACAATCCTTCTTTATAGTTGACCAGTAATAGCCCTGCCTGAAAATCTTCTGAGCTAGCATCACACCATTCATGTGCGCCTCGCGCTCTCCTCCGTAAATAGCCTCCATAAGACGTTTTGATTCCTCTTCCTCCACGCATAGCTTGTGCATTCCCAGATGACCTCTTTTATACAACTTCCCAGATGACCTCTTTTATACAGCTTACCCCCGTAGATGATAAATTGGACAGCCAGATGCCATATTCCCCGTTTTTCCTTAGCACTTGCCCCTGGTGGATACATCTCTTTTTCCAGAAAGTTTCAAATATCATAATACCAGGAGTTCTGGTCTTGAACCTCATCTATCACGGCGATGGTCTCATAGGCCGGCGTGTACTTCTGTTCAATGATGATCAGACGCATCTTAACTCCCAACGGAATGTCTGCCATTAAAGATAGAGTTACTAATGCATCTACGAACCAGTTTTTCTCTCTTAGCAGATTGGTAAACGTTAGCTTTTCAAACCTCAGAATTAGTACATCTAGGGCCTGATGGTAAACCTTCATTTTCTCTTCTTTAACTTGCCAATCTCCGTTGGCTAGAGAAACAACCAAGTTCGAATCCCTGATGACGTCCAACCTTTTTGTCCCTAGTTCTAGGGTCGCTTCCAACCGAGCAATACACGTCTCATACTCTACTTCGTTATTGGACACTTTGAACCGGAGTTTGAAGGCTAAGAGTATATGGGAGTCATAAAGTGCTATCAGCAACATACCAACCCCATAACCGCATTGATTAGATGCGCCGTCAAAGTACATCATCCACATTTCCTCCTTAACATGCAGAATGTCTTCATTTGGGAACAGATATTCCCTGCTTCCTCCTTCTACCGGATGGTCTACCAGGAATTCCGCCTTAGCTCTCTCCTTAATTAACTTGCGTGTAACATATTCGA
The DNA here is from genome assembly GCA_036172215.1 of Camellia granthamiana. NCBI lineage: Eukaryota > Viridiplantae > Streptophyta > Magnoliopsida > Ericales > Theaceae > Camellia > Camellia granthamiana. The sequence continues at coordinate 111,253,359 of CM069911.1, forward strand.
GATCAAATTTGGAGAGAAGAAGCAACCAATGAGCTAGCCTACCCGTAAACGTTGGTTTCTTGAAAAGATATTTAATGGGATCTAATCTTGAAACCAAGATTACAGAATGAGTTAACAAGTAGTGCCTCAACTTCCTGGTAGCCCATACCAAGGCTAGGCAAGCTTTCTCTAGGGAAGTGTAGCGGGTCTCGTAGTGTAACATCTTTTTGCTCAAGTAATAGATGGCTTTTTCTACCTTGGCTTCTGACTCCTGAGCTAGCATGTAACCCATAGTAGAATTCGTCACTGATAGGTACAAAATCAATGGTTTCCCCCACTCTGGTGGTGATGACACAGGTAGATTCTGTAAATACTGCTTGACCTGCTCAAAGGCAAACTGACAGCGATCGTCCCACTGAAACTTCTTTCCCTTCTTCATGAGACCAAATAGTGGTTCACAAGTCAAGGTTAATTTTGAAATAAATCGTCTTATGAATTACACTTTACCCAAAAAGCCGTGCACCTCCTTTTCAATTCTTGATGGTGGCATTTCTAAGATGGCCTTGATTTTGGATAGATCCACTTCAATTCCCCTCTGTGTGATTAGGAAACCCAGCATCTTCCCTGTGGTCACCCCAAAGGTGCATTTTTAGGGGTTCAGCCTCAGTCTATACTCTCTGATCCATTGAAAGAATTTCTCCAGTGCGGCGTAGTGGCCTTCTCGATCTTTGGATTTGACAATCATGTCATCCACATACACCTCAACCTCTTTGTGGATCATGTCGTGCAGAATGGTGGTTGCAGCCCTCTGATAGGTAGCCTCAGGATTCTTCAATCCAAATGGCATGACTCAGTAACAGTAAGTGCCCCACGAAGTAGTGAAAGCGGCCTTCTCCCTATCCTCGGGTGCCATCAAAATCTGGTTATACCAGGAAAACCGATCCATAAATGATAACATCGTGTGGGTGGTGGTGAAATCTACCAACTCATCTATGTACGGTAGAGGAAAGTCATCCTTCAGGCTCGCTTTGTTCAGATCTTGAAAGTCAACACAGACTCTGATTTTGCTATCCTTCTTCGGAACTGGAACAACATTGGCCAACTACATCAGATACTCGGATACAATCAAGAAACCTGCCTCAATCTGTTTGGTAATTTTTTCCTTAATCTTCAAAGCCTAATCTGAGCAGACTTTGCCCAACTTCTGTTTAATTGGTCAGGCCTGAGGGTCAAGAGGGATCTGGTGCTATATAATCTCAAGATCGATTCCAGACATGTCTTCGTAGGACCACGCGAAAACATCTTTGAAATCATTTAATAAAGTGATTAAACGATCGCGTTCCTTCGAAGACAATGTGGACCCGATCAGGACCAAGCGGGGATCCTGCTCAATACCCACATTAATTGATACGATTTCATCTGTACAAGGCTTAACACGCCTCTTCTCCTCAAAATCAGCTAAGTTTTTTAAAGCTCGAGGAATTTCTTCCTCTTCGTTTAAGTTAAAATTTTGAAAGTCAAAATCAGTACAGCAAACCAAAGGCACAGAGAAGTAAGCAAAGTCCACAGAATTCCCATTCAAAAAGTCTGGATCTTTGGTTACAGTGGACTCAAAAGAAAAGCTAAAAGACGACCTGGACGGGTTACCACTCCTGGAAGTACTAGACTTAGAGGAACTAGAATCTGACTCTGACTCCACAGACTCAATGGAATTAGATTCGGACTCTCTATCTGATTCAGAGCTACTGATGATGCCTTTCTTAAACTTCCAGACTAGGTGTGATGCCTCAAACGCATCCATGATAAGACTAGTGAAATCTGCTGCCGGTGTATCCCTGATTATTGAGATAGTAAAACTATCCCCCAAGTTGACAGACTCAGCTCCAGCAGTAGAACTTGCCAGTAGGTTGGCCAGCGTTTTTCCTAACAGCTTTTCTTCTTCAATGTCCAGGCTTGCAGTCCTGCTTTGATCTATATGGGTGCTCAAGTCCGTCTGTTCATCCTCCTCATCTGGTAACTAGTGTTCGAAGAAGATCTCGAACCCTAAGTACCTCGTTTTTATCTCCTGATCATACCAAGGCTCCTGAAATCCACAGAAGGGGAAATCTTCCCCTTGGTGGACAAAGCGTCCGTTGAGGGTTCCCTGTATTAGTTTATAGACTAACTTGTACTGCCTTCCAGTCCTATTTACTTTCAGCCTTCCTCGCAACTCCTCCCCCTTTCTTTGCCAATCTGCAGCGGTAGGTTTGTATCCCAACCCAAAAGTGTGGGGGTTATGACTCATCTCCTTGGAAACAGTACTTCCCAGCCAACCACTTCTGCCCAGTCCTGATCTAGGAATATGTCCCTATTTGTTCATCATGTAGACGGACTGAGCACTCACGTAATTCCGTTCATCCTCCGCCATGATGGTTTGGACTAACTGGGCCTCTACCAGAGAGAAGCCAGAAAGGAACACGTTCTCTTCCCCGTGTATGATTTCCAATAATGGCGCAGTAGTTCCCTGGGGAGGATGGATCGCAGAATTACCGTACACAGTAGCAATCCCATCTTTAACGGGGTACTTTACCAATTGATGGACCGTTGATGACCCAGCCCTCATCTGATATAGCCAAGGCCTTCCCAGTAGTAGATTGAAAGTGGCCGGAACGCCCATGACATGGAATTCCACCTCATGCTCAGACGGGCCGATTAAGATATGGCTCTTGAACGTTCCCATAATATCCCGACTCGTATTGTCATAAGCCCGGACGGCCTGAGTCGTGGGTGTAAAATCAGTCGGCCTTAAATCGATGGCATAGTCAATCCTCACGGGACATACATTGATCGCTGACCCAGTATCTATCAGCACTAGAATTCACTTTTTTTGACTTTCCAAGGTTACATATAAGGGTCGGTTGTGGTTGCCACCCTCGAGTGGTAACTCCTTATCTGTAAAAGATATCATCGGTGTAACATCCTCGGATGTGACCAATGACACCAATTGGTCAGCAGTGGTGTCGATAGGCAGTTTGGTCCGGTTCATCACCTCTAGCAGTGTCTACCTATGCTCTCGAGAAGCTATGATTAGCACCTAGATTGATATGTCGGCCTGAATCTTCTTAAGCTATTTCAAGGCCTGGTTTTCTTCAACATCCTTCTATTTTGCTCTTTCAGCCTCCTTCCTAGAGGTCTCTGGCTGATGTAATGCTATAGGTTTGAAGTATCATCCGCTCTGGGTCATGTGGTTAATCTCATCAGTATACCAGGTTGTAGCGATCCCAGTTTTACCACTTCGCTGAGTATGTCGGGAGTCGAGCTGCCCGGTTAGCTCGCGGGGGTCCAGGGGGCAGCGCCCCTTGGCGGGTCTAAGGGTAGCGCCCTGGCGGGGGTCGAGCTGCCCGGTCAACTCGCGGGGGTCCAGGGGGCAGCGCCCTGGCGGGGTTGAGGGGCAGCACCCCCAAAACAAAAATGCAAAATGCATTCGAAGTTGCTTGTCCGCTCGAGCGGCCGTTTCTGCACTCGAGCGGAGAATGTTTGGTTTCAGAAGTTTGACCTGTCTGCAAAAGTACTGGGTTAGTGTATTTGACACTCGAGCGGGGCATTCCACGCTTGAGCGGACCATGTTATATCAATTCATGAATATGATATTTCAGGTCACTTTTTCAGTCCTCTCTCTCTCTCTCTAAAACTCTCCAGAATTCCAAATCGGGAGCTTCTCTCTCTAGAAGTCATCTTCTCTCTTTGATTTTTCCAAATCCATTGGGATTTAGACTTAAGTTCTTCACCAAAGTTGGTTATCATCTCGAGGGCTTCGTTGTGTACGGTGAAGATCGAGTTTGGACACCGTTGATTTTGGGGGTTTCATCTCATTTCTTCTTCAAAACTTCAGATAGGGATTTTCTTAGAGTTATATATATTTTTTTGCAAGATCTAGATGATTTTCGAAATCATCATTCGATAGCTTTGAAAATTGATTGTTAATTCAAGAAGTTGAGAAATTTTGAAAGTGGGTTTGTCTCTTGTTCTTTTAAAATAATCTTATGGGTTTTGATCTTCGTTGATTGAAGAAAAGATAATTTTGGAAAATTTTCTTTCAAAAGATTTGAATTGTATAATTTTGGTGAGAAAACCTAGAATTTGGGGATTTTTTTTAAGAGACTGAAAATCCATAAATGATATTGTTATATTTATTTTGGGTGTCAAAATAAATGGATGTTTGGAAATTTTCTTATTTATATTTATAGAAATGATTAATTTCAGAGAATATGAGAATTGTTGTTCATTTTGGAAATTATTATTCAAAACGTTAAAATAGTCTTGAAATGACTAATTGTTGAGGATACTTGAGAAGAGGGAATTGTGTTATTCCTTAGATGATGAATTGGAATAAAAGTATTTATATTCATCTTGTGTTATTGGCATATCAATTCATTTGATTACATTAAATTTTGAAAGTTGATTTGAAAACTTGCATTGAGAAAAGAATGTTGAGAAACAAGTTTCCATGAATTAGTTTTGGGGTAAATACTGTGGTAAGTCTTGACAGGTGGTGTAGATGAAATTGAATAGGTGTCGAGCCTTCCAGTTAATACTGGTAAAAATGACAGATATATGTGTCGAGCCTTCCAGTCAATGCTGGTAAAAATGACAAATTGGTAGTACTTGTATAGTCTACTTGCAGACACTGACCTAGGGATTACCAGAGTCATATTTACCGCCCTTGAAATAAATTGTTAAGTTTTGAACAATTAAAATTGCATAATATCATTGAGCATGATGGTTTTCAAAAGATGAAAATGTGATTTATCTTCAAAAAGGGCATAACAGGGCATGTGCATTTCATCTCTTGAGACTTGTATAAAATGTATATACTTTGTTAAGAATTTCCTACTGGGCTTTATGCTCACCCTACGGGATTTTTGTGCAGGAAAAGATGAGGCGATCCCACCCAACTAGGAGCGTGGAAGTATGTGTGTTAGGAGTACAATGCTCTCATTTTGCTGTAACTATGTGTGTAAGCGAAGGGCTGTGTTTGTGTGGGTTTGAATAATCATTTTGTGTAACCAGGCTCAAGCCTTGGAAACTTGTAAACCCCTTGAGGGTATTTATTTGTTTATTTACTTGTTGTTGGATTAATATATTATTGCATGAAGAACTATTGTATCATGTAATGTAAGTTTGGAGATTTATATTCGGTTTTCCTTGAAAGAGCCATGATTGTTGTATTATCATTTGGGCTAGAAATTTGGGGTGTTACACCAGGTGTCATCAGGGGTATCAGCTTTCCACCCTTCGTCTGTATACACATGACTTAAGTCGCTGTCTTCCTACCACTCTCATACGATCATGGTCAAGCCATCATCTGGTTCTATCTGAAGTATGTTCACATCACGCCCCCCGTCATCAAACCACTCTTCTTCCACCACAGTCTTAGTTTTGGCGTTCTGATATTTTCTGAGCTTCCTTAACATCCTTTTCCGATCGTTGGGCTCCTATTCGGTCTTTCTCATATTTTGGACATCTGCCGCTGTAGGCTCAATCTCCACTGTTTCTTTACCTTTTCCCTGCTCCAGGGCTATCTTCCTTTGGATCTCTTATTTCCTTTCCTACTGGAATTTCTCTAATGCTTGCTCTTTCTCAATCAAAGGTGCAGCCTCAGCCTTGCCACTAGCACCAATTTTCTCTTCTTTCCCAGTCTCTTCTATCTGTTCCTTAACATCTGACTCCTTCTCACTTAACCAGCCACTGCTTGTTTCCGGCTGGCTTGGATCCCACTACCTCAGTTGTACACTGCTTGTATCTTTTTCTTCAAAGAAATAGAGGTTTTTTAGATTCTCTTCCAACTCGGCCAGGTCTTCTTCCAGTTTTGCCAAGTCATTTAGGCCCTGTTCTGGCCAATCATTTTGATTCTGCCCTAGCTGGTAACGTTAATGCTGGAAAAGTCCGACAATATTACTACTGGCTTCGGCTGATCGATGGCCACGATGTATAAGCTAGGATCATACTCCTCTGCGAGTGAGGCCTCTTTCTCTATGACTTGGGCATCAGGCAAGCCCTTCTCTAGTGCACTCTCTTTCTTCTCTGCATGTGCCACCACCGACTCGGGTTGGGTTTGTGGTGTTAAGTCCATCATACACATGTCCGTGCCTTCTAGAATAATCACCTCTGGCTTGGGTAGATGGGATAAGGTAATGTATGTACGGGGATTAAAGGAGGGTGGTAGTGTATGTATTCGGTTAATGTTTCTGGGCGAGGGGACTTGGTTATGTGTAGAAAGCGGGTTGGTAGTTATGTTTGGTTTGGAGGGTGGGGCGATGACCTTGTTGTCAATGAGATCCTGGATCTCATGGCGTAGGCGGTAGCACAAGTCTGTGGGATGACCATGTTGTTGGTAAGAGATGCAATATTGAGTAGGTTCATGTTTGGATGGTAATGGGTCAAGAAGTGGTCGAGGATCGTGGGGGTTGAGATGTCCTTTTTCCATTAACAATTTGAGGGCATGAGCTGGGCTCATATGGAGGGGAGTAAAAACTCTTCAATTTTAGGGTAGGCCGATATTTTGTGAAGATTGTGAGGTTGTGGCAGCAAAGGGATTAGCCATTTTGGCCGTTGTAATAAAAGTACTAACATCTACAAGCCGCGGAATAGTGCTACTACTAGCATTGGTATCCCAAAAGAATGGCCTTTTTGAAGTTCGCTTGTTCTGTGAATAATGCCCTTCTTGAATGCACTTTCAATCTAGACCCCCAACTCATGTAGGGAAGCAAAGGTGGATAACAGCGCCACTATCATTCTCTGCAGCATGTCTGGCTCAAAGTTCTGGACCACCATTTGGACCTACTCCCTTTCAGAAGGTCTATTTGTCATTCTTGCTATTTTTGCCCTCCATCTGGTGACAAAGTCAATGAATGATTCTTTGGGGTTCTGGGTAGTAGCCTTCAACTCACTAATAGTTACTTCTATCTGAGTGTTATAAGAGTACTGGTTAACAAACACCTCAGATAACTCCTCCCAATTCTGCTTTGTCGAGTCCTCCAGTTTAGCGTACTAGATGGCCGCTACATCAGGTTAGGTTCTCCTGAACAATAATAGTTTTTGTGCCCGAGACAGGCCCATTGGCCTTAGCATATCTAAAAACAAGCGAATGTGCACAATAAAAATCCCCACTTCCATTGAATCTGTTGATGTGGGGTACCTTAATTTCTCCAGTAATCTGACTAAAGCCTCAGTATACCCGTCTTCAATATCTGGAATGGAGTTGAAGCCCTGAGACTTTTTTAGCACTTTCTCCAGACTGGTAATCTTGATCAGGGCCGGATCAATTTTATTGATATCAAAGGGAAAGATTCCCGTAGGAGGTTGAACCAGAGGCCAATAAGCCGAAGCTAGGGGAATATTTCCTGAGGATCTAGGATTTAGAGATTTTCCACTGGTGGAGGTGGATTCGGATTTGGCTGAGCAGTCAGGATCGGATGCATGGTCAATGCGAATGCCCCAAATGTGCGTCGTAGATCAGCAATGATTTCATCTTGTCCAACCATCCTTTGGTTCACAGTATCCATGGTTCTCTGGAATGCTGCCATCATGGCAACAAATTCTTCCGTGTTCTATGTTGTATTCTGTGCCATTGCTGGTCTGGGTGAACTAGATGTTGGTGAGTTGCTTGAACGAACAGATGTTTATTGAGTGCTTTGTACTGGTGCCACTAACTGTCTGTTTCATCTTCGTTGAACAACTGGCGGAAGCGAGACTAACACTAGTTGACCACTAACAAGGTCTTGAGTTTTGCAAAGCCTGCCAAAGTGAGTCCACACAACATGGGGAATATCAGGTCTTTCTGAAGGTATGATGGTAAACTACCTAGCAAAAGACAGAAAGAAAAAACCATTGATCAAAATCGGACGGCACTTTGGCCCAAATCATAGCAGATAAAAAATCTCCACTGAACTCTGCTCTCAAACTAATATTGATATGAACCATCCTGTACAGTCTCCCAACAAAAGCACATATCAAGTAAAAGAACCAAAACACCTCTATCAGGGGGAGTAGGGTTACCCTGTCCAAAATTTTTGACATGAACTAGGATTTGCTATTTCAAACAAAGAGTCTCACAACATCTTGAAACGGGTGGCATCCTGTCACGACCCAAACCCGCCCCTATAGGTTTAGCGTCGTAACCGGCCAATAATCCTTAGATTACCAAAGGCCTCTTAATAGAATAACATATAATTAGGGGCTGCGGAAGCAATTATACAAAATATACATAGTCCATAGAGCTGTGCAGACATACATGGGACAGAAATTTTCGAAACAAACTTATATTTATATATAGATGTGTCGTCAAAAATTCATTAGTCATATGTCACCAGAGCCACATATACAGAACTTCCAAACATGTTCAGATCAAACATAAACATCAGAAAATACAAAAAAAAAAAAAAAATTCCAAAGAATCAAAACTTGGTCAGATCTCAAAAGGGAACCTCCACGGAAGGCACGACGATTGGCTGACTCCAAAACTTGCCAGGTAGCAACTTGGGCCTGGTCACATGCCTACTCACATGCCTGCTCACCTATATACATAAAAATAAATAGTGAGCGGAATCTCAGTGAATAATAACGGAGTGAAGAGTTTTAATGACTGATGTCCATCACAGAGTCAAAAATCAAAATTCATTTCAGAAACAGATTTACATTCACATTCTTTTAAAAGTCAATAACAGAAATCAGAATACATACTTAATCTTACATCCGTTAGCGCTAACAAATCACATACAAAGCATCAAGGATCATACTTGTCAGTTCCATATAGGAACTTCCGGCTGGATATGGGTAACTTGTCAGTTCCATATAGGAACCCCCAGACCGGGTACAGAAAACTTGTTAGTTCCACAAAGGAACCTTCGGCTGGGTATGAATAACTTATCAGTTTCATAAAGAAACCTCCAGACTGGGTACGGATAATACCCTTGAGCCATGGTATTGTTGCCACGAATACTTTTCAAAATAAGGACAATCATTCATTCATACAAAGCATCGCATTTCAGAAAAAACTGATTATTTCATAGCATCAGAAAATAATTAAGGTTAAACATAACATTAAACAGTTAGTACTCAAAATTAACAGATGGCTCCAAGGCAAACCGACAGAATGGACAAATCAAACGTCTTGTGGCGTGTGACATACACAGTTACAGAATGAGCACATACTGAATTACACACTCGGAAATATTAACTTAATCTTCTCTTATCTTGGTGTGTTTCTACTTCTTTATCCTTATTATAGTGTCTTAATCTTGGCCTAGGAATGCCTAAGATGCGATGAGGATGCAAAAATACATTTGAAAACACTTGGCCAAAAATGCTGGAAACAGAGGTCCCGCTCAAGCACAACTTCTCTCACTCAAGCGGACATACAATAACGTGAGGAGACGCTCGAGCGCAAGGTTCCTCACTCGAGCACTCTATAAACTTTGCAAAAGTACTGGTTAAGTGAAATCTCCACTCGATAGCCGTTCGACTATCGCTCGAGCGTGAGACTCATGTCCTCGCTAGAGCGTAACTTTTGCGGCTTGAGTGGTTTGCAAAATGTGCAAACTTCTGGGAGCATGCATTTACACTCAAGCGGACTTCAGGTCGCTCGAGCGAAAGTGTAAAATCACAGGGTGGCCGCTCGAGCGGAAGTGCAGAATCTGGGATTTCCATATTGCACTTCCAAGCTCCAAATTCGAATTCAAAGCCATTTAACTCAACCTTTAAGCCCCAAAACTTGAGAAAATCAGTTTTAAACTTGGAAACATTAAGACCTAAAGATCATTTCATGAAATCAAGGCCCAAAAGCATGTCAATTGTGCAAAAATTCAGCTTGAAATATAAGAATATGATATGAACATGACATGCATATATTCATTTGAGTTCATAGCTCCCAAAACATGATCAAATGAGATCCAATGGTGAGAAATGTTATGAATTCTTCAAACCATGCTAGAATTACAACATGCATGTGAGGAAAGCTTTGAAAAACAACTTTCAATTGCTATGAAATATGGATGTATGTATGAAATGACTTAACTTTCTTCAATTCTAGCTCAAAACTCAAGTTAATCCACTTAATTCTCTTGAATTCATGAATTACCAACTCAAAAGCAAGACTAAAGGCTTGAGTTCTCACCTTAGCTTCTCAATTTCTTAAGATTTAGAGGTAATCTTGAGCAATCCTTTAAGTCTCCAAGCAATGTCCTTCTCTACTTCAAGTTTGATCTCAAGTTCTTGGCCTCTCCCTCTTTCTAGATACGAGAGTGTAAAGTGTGAATGAGGGTCCACTAATGCCTTATATAGGCTTTGCTAATGGCTTATTTGATTTGTTGATCAACTAATCAATTGGACATTAATTATTCTAATTTAATTCGTTCCGAATTGAATTTCAATTAAACCTACCATAATGTTCTAAAAATTCCAAATAACACGTATACTAAGTCAATTTCTGAATCAGATGTTGATAATGCCTTAAATTCATAGACTGAAACAGATACACGAACAGATTTTTTTAGTTAAATAGATATATACACAAAATAAGGCAACACATGATACAAAATTTTACTTAATTACTCATTAGACATAATTATGCATGGATTCACGTTAAGCATGGGTTGGGGTTGTTATAGTCTTCCCCCCTTAAAGAGTTTGGTCCTCCAAACTGAAGTTACCTTCATTTTGGAAGTACACTAGATTCAAAGGAAACAATTCATGGTATCTTCTCATCATGTCTTCCTCCATTTCCCAAGTTGCATAGGTCCCTCCGTGGTTTTGCCAATCAACTTTTACTAATGGTATTTTTTTGTTCCTCAGCTTTTTAATTCAACGGTTTACAATCTCTATTGGCCTTTCTTCATACATGTAGTCATCCTTTAAAAGCACATGTGTCGGCTCGATAACATGGTGCGGTTCTCGTAAGTAATCCCGTAACATTGAGACATGAAAGATATTATGCATATACTCCATAACTGGCAGTAAGGCTACCCAATATGTCACCAGGTTGATTTTCTCCAGAACCTCATATGGCCCAACGTATCTTAGTGCTAACTTGCCCTTAACACCAAACCACATTTGTCCTTTCATTGGAGTCACTTTGATAAACACGTGATCCCCGACTTCATATTCCCTATCTCTTCTTCGGACATCCACATAACTCTTTTGACGACTTTGTGCAGTTTTCAAGCATTGTTGGATCAATTTCACATTTTCCGTTGTTTCTTGCACAAGTTCTGGTCCTAACAATAGTCTGTCTCCTACTTCAGCCCAACAGATAGGAGAATGGAATTTTCTTCCATACCAAGCTTCATAAGTGTAAACACCCCATTTTTGACCGCCCTTAAGACTTGGGCGCCACTGATTGTTTACTTGATGCTGAAAGTTGTGCAGTGCAAAGGTTCAGCTTCTTCAGCAAGAGGAGCTTCAACTCCCAACCTCACACCCCTTTTTGGACCAAAGCCTTTTGGCCAAAATATTTTTTTTTAGACCTTAAAACCCTCTCTTTCAAAATATTTTTGAAAAATGATTCTACAATGTTCCGAGGCTTCCATTTCGTTAAATGTTGCGCTTTCGGTAAATCGAGCAAGGACAAAGTGGAAATGAATGAAAGAGAGGTGAACTCTTTGAAAAATCTTTCAAAACACCTTGTTTAGGGGTTTGGATTTGAAGAAAATTGGAAAGGAGGGAAGAAAACTAGTTTGGGAGAAGTTCGACATTGAATCCGGGTAGGATCGAAACTGAGCAGTCTTCACTAAAAGAGGCATATCTTTTTTCACAGTTGGAATTTTGATGTAAGGCTGATACCATTGAAAATAAGACTTCCAGGGCTTCAATTTAGGCTCAAGAATGACCTGAAAAGGAGTCCAGATGAATGAGATATTCCCATTTGAAGTTGGGCCCAAAAAGCAGATTTTTCTAGCCAACCAGAGGTGGAGGTTTCTGGCCATAGATGGGCTTTGCTGGCCGTGTGCCGGCCATGAATGGCCTTTGGCGGCCACCTGCCGTCCAAGAGTGACCCTTGTTGGCCAGAAATGGACATGTCCTGGCCATCAATGATGGCTTGCCGGCCATTGATGGAAAAAGTCAGATTCTTGCAGATATTTGTGTTCCAACTGTTCCAGCTGTCCCTTTTGGGATATTTTCAACCTGAAGCCTCAATTGTCTATATATAGAGAGCCTTCTCTATTGTTTTCAAGGTTAGAACATTTGAGGAAGAAAAATTTTGGGAGCCTCTCTCTTTACAATTCTCTCTCTACATTTCTCTCTCTCTTGAACCTTTGTGCATAAGTGCATACAACTGTAGTTATGCTTCTCCTTTGCCTATACATCCTTGAACAAAGTTGGTTATCCTTGAGCTGAGGTTCTAGAAGGTCTTCTTGGAGCTCTTGGAGGTGATTTTGCTTGGTTTTGTTGCCTAAAATTGTGTTGTGCTCCAAGAGGTATAACTCTCTCCCTTTAAGCTTGTTTTTCATACTTGCTTTGCCATCTTTTTTCCACCATTTCAAGGCTGGTTTTGGCATGTAAAAAAGTTCTATTTTTCAGTCCTAAAAGTGGTGGTTTGAGCCTTTGTGAATTAGGAGGTTGTACCCCCTTTTTGCTCTTTAGCTTGTTAAGCTTTTTGCACCATTTCTCATCACCTTCAAATCAAACTTTTTGGGCCTTTTTACCACTGAAACTCAAAGGTTTTTCAGTGACAAAAACCATGTTTTGAGGTCCAAAATAGGAGGGGTTGGCCTCCCCTCCTTGTGTATTGTTTGCATGAGTAGATAGCCTAACATGTGAGCATGTTTTTCTACCATTTTATGACTTGTTCTCAGCATGTTTTTGCTACTTTTTTGACTTGTTTTACCTCTATTTGGGGCTAGTTAAGTTACTTGAGGCTTGCTTTGTATGCTTGTAGTGCAATGGTGCTTAATAGTCTAGTTTGTGCTATGTATTAGCCTCTCATTCTAACTCTTTTTAGCCTACTTCAAGCATGTTTTAGGACTCCTTTTAAACTGTTTTAGGACTGTTTTAAAGTATTTGTCCCTTGTGAGCTTTGTATTGCATGGCTATGGTGCAATTGCCTTCACTAGCTCATTGTTTTAAGGCTCTAAACTTGATTTACTTGAGATGTTTGCATGTTGAAGTGTCTTTTTACATGTAATTTCAGTGTTCATAGCTCTGTCACATGCTTATTTGCTTTACTCTTTCATTGCTTTTTAGAGTTGTTCTTGAGTCTTGTTTGTAGCTTAACATGTGAGCATGTTTTTCTAGTCTTTTATGCTTCAATCTCAGCATGTTTTAGCCACTATTTTGGCATGTTCTAACTCAATTTTGAGCTAGTTTGGTCAGTTGAGTCTCATTTTGTGTGGTTGTAGTGCAATGGCTTCACAGCTTAATGAGCTAGGCTTTCTAACATGTTGTGCATAAGTTGCTTGCATGTTATAGTATCATTTTGCATATCATTTCAGCGCTGAAATATCTGCAACCTCCCTCATTTCTTCACTTTTCCATTTTCTTTGAGGGTTGGTTAACCTTAAGGTTGTGTTCAAACTTGAGATAGAGCTTGTGCTCAATGGTTTTAACCCTCTTTTGAGGGTTCCTCCTAACCAAAGGCATGATCTCTCTCATATCTTAAACCATCTTTTGGTTGACCCCTCTCTCATTAGAGGACACTCATCTTGGACTTAACCGGTTAAAGAATGGTTTGGTAATGCTAAAATGAGTAAAAAAAAATTGAACAAGTAAAAGATGACTAAGATAAGCATGTTGTGTTTGCATTACATGTGTTCAATCGGACGTTATATTGAACACAAGGTAGATTGGTCCATTTCATACTCAAAGTGATGAAATGAGTCAATCTCCTTTGTCTCCATCACGCTTGATCATGCATGATAGGGTGGTGGTCCTTTGAGTCTTGTTTTTGTGCATTTATTGAAAGTGTACAACTTGGATCTTTGGCCATCATGCATTGAAAATGCTTGATTAGTGGTTTTGGATCCAAGAGTGCCACTCCTTTGATGTTTTGAGATGATAAGGAGGGGCACAGTACAAACATATCCTTGGAAAACCCTCCATTTTCCTTTGTTTGTGCTCTGTTGCAGTGCGATGATTTAGCACACCAGTGGCCGGCAGTGCCTCTTTTTGGTCGGCAGGTGGCCGGCAAGCCACTGGTGCAGTTCTCAGCATTGTTTTGGTAAGGTGGAGCAGAAAGTTCCGGAGTGTAGTCAACCCTGCAAACAGAGCCTCTCGAGAGCAAACCGGAAGGCATTTCGGGGCGAAAACCGAGTGCATGCATATTCAATTTCCTAAAGCAAAGCTGAGGTAGTGTAGTTTAATGCTTTACATGTTTAGTTAGCATGGTTTTGTAATTTAATTAACTAGTTGCTAATTAGTTAAGTGTTGTAATAATTAAGTAGCTTAGCTTAGCTATTTCTTTATTTTGTAATAATTAGTCTAATCAGTTTAATTAGATTAGTTTAATTAACTTAGCTTAGATTAGCTTAGCTTATTCATTCGGACCCTCCTTCACGAGGGCGCAATGTTGTAATAAGTATGCGTGTGTGTGTGCATGTCTTCCAACCCCACGTCTTTCTCCCTTTTACTTAACCGTTAGATTAGGGACACGTTTTGATTAGCATACTTTATGCTTGCATGTTTGCATCATTCATTTGTCTTGCATGTACCGAGGCTCGGCGCATCATTCAAACTGCATTGTATTTCAATAATTATTTGAATACGTGTTTCAAAGCATGTTATCAAATTGTTGTATTCATATGCCATCTTAGATAGCCGAGCCTATTAATTACATATTGCATGTGTTGCATTAGGCATTGTTAACATAGTTAGAATCATGCATATTTCTAACTAGCTTTTGTTTTGGCTTAGAGGACACTGTAAGTTTTACGCTTTAGCATGCTTGCATGAGTGTGAGTATTGCCATGATTCGCATGCTTGCCATAAGGCTATTTGCTTAAGTGATAAACTGTATGAATGCTTGTAGATGAAGGCTTTGTTGCTTGAATTGGAATAATTCGATGATTGTGAGTTTTAAGCCCACTTTGTGAAGTGGCAAATCCGCATTTTAGCCCACTTGAGAGTGGCACCTTCAAACCATTTTCGAAAACAAACATGAGTCGATTTGTTCCAAGTCTTGCGACTTAGTCTATACTCGTATGTGTGCGTCACGTAGTAAAGTTAGCTAAATAACTGGATAATAACACATGTGTTTATAAAACAATATATCATGTTTAGTAGAGGCCGATCCTTTGATCGGGCGAGCGGGGGTGCTCATGTCATGACCTTCCCCTCTCGTACCCAAGTTCCCGAGCCGAGACAACTTTGGTGATGACGGACACGTGGCCTTTGGCATGAGTCAGGGTTTTCTAAATTTCCCCAAAATAAAATATTTAGGTACAACTCTGTAATCTAGCAAAACAGTCTAGTTTTGGCATTATTTGATTCAAAATATGATTTTCCAAAATGATTTGCCGGATTGGACTCTTTGGTGTTTATCAGTTTCACATTGCACTTTGTGAAATTAGATTCAGAACCGTGACAGGAGTCCAAACTGTAGGACCAATTTGAGCCTCTCCGAAATGGGGCGCGCGAAGAAAGTCAAGTCTACAATAAAGAGCTATCCCAATACTTAAATGATAGTTATTATTGTATACAAATTCAGCTAAAAGAAGGTAAGTCTCCCAATTCCCTTGGAAGTCCAACACACACATCCATAGGATATTTTCCAAGGTCTGATTGGTTCTTTTGGATTGACCGTCTGTCTATGGATGGTAAGTACTCATTCACAGTTCAGTTCCCAAAGCCTGTTGTAAACTTTGCCAAAACCTTGACGTAAACTTCGAATCTCTGTCAGATACAATGGATACTGGCACACCATGTAATCTCACAATCTCATTCACAGAAATGCTAGCTAATTTATCTGCATTATAAAAAGTTTTGACAAGTAGAAAATGGGTAGACTTAGTTAAACGATCAACAATGACCCAAATGGAATCCATACCTCGAGGGGAGTAAGGCAACCGCACAACGAAGTCCATAGTAACATGTTCCCATTTCCATTCCGATATTGGAAATGGCTGTAGTAAACCAGTGGGTTGTTGATGTTCGGCTTTAACTTGGTGGCATTGTAATTCTGCAATACACTTTTTCATCCCAGGCCACCAGAAATTTTGTTTTAAGTCATGATACATCTTTGTACTCCTCGGATGCATGGCAAATTTGGAATTATGGGCTTTAGTCATAACACGTTTCCTCAAATCAACATAGTCCGGCACACAAAGGCGACCCTAAAATTTCAACACATTGTTCTTAAGTACAAACCCGGGCCTTGGTTTGGAGTCAATTTCATCCACGATCTTTTTTAGGAATTCATCTTGAAGTTGCTTCTCTCTAATTTCTTCAATGATTGCAGGCTGGGCGGAGATAGCAGCTAAAATTCCACATTGTTCTGGCAATACAATTTCAATCTCATTCCTTTCCAAATCACACAGCAATTCTTTCTGACCGGTGAGCAAACATGACAAATTTCTCATTGAGTTTCAGCTCAAGGTATTTGCCACAGTATTAGCTTTTCTCAGATGATACAAAATATGTAAATCATAGTCTTTGATCAACTCTAACCATCTTTTTTGTCTCATGTTTAATTCTTTTTGTATGAAGAAATATTTGAGACTTTTGTGGTCTGTGTATTCTTCACAAGTCACACCATATAGATAATGTCACCAAATCTTCAAAGCAAAAAGCACCACAGCGAGTTCAAGGTCATGGGTCGGATAATTCTTTTCATCAGGATGGAGCTGCCGAGAATCATAAGCAATTACCTTTCCATTTTGCATTAAGACACACCCCAAGCCTTTATAGGAAGCATCACTGTAAATCTGGAACCCATCCGTACCGTTTGGTAAAGTCAGGATTAGTGCAGTTACCAGTCTAGCTTTCAATTTTTGGAAGGCTGACTCCCGTTGATTGTCCCAGTTAAACGATATATTTTTATGCGTCAAATGTATCAAGGGCATAGCAAGTTTTGAGAAATCTTTCACAAATCTTCTGTAGTAACCTACAAGTCCCAGAAAACTTCTAACTTCTGACACATTAGTTGGTCTTGGCCAATCCACAATTGCTTCAATTTTCTGAGGGTCAATAGAGATACCGTCCTTGTTAATTACATGGCCCAAAAATGCTACATTGTCAAGCCAGAATTCACATTTGGACAATTTTGCATACAGCTTCTTTCCTCTCAAAATCTGTAAAGCAGTCCGCAAATGGCTCTCATGTTCTTCCCTGCTTTTGGAGTAAATCAAAATATCGTTAGTAAACACAACAACAAACTCTTCCAGATATGACTTAAACACTCTGTTCATTAGGTCCATAAAAGCTACTGGTGCATTTGTTACTCCAAATGGCATAACTAAAAATTCATAATGCCCATATCTAGTCCTGAATGCTGTTTTCTCAACATCTTCTGCCTTGACCTTTAACTGGTGATATTCGGATCTAAGGTCTATCTTGGAGAACACTTGCGCTCCCTGAAGTTGGTCAAACAGGTCATTTATTTGGAATAGTGGGTATTTGTTATTCACAGTTACTTTATTCAATTCACGATAGTCTATTCATCACCTCAAAGACCCATCCTTCTTCTTTACAAATAAGATTGGAGCACCCCAAGGTGATGTGCTTGGGCGGATAAATTTTTGTCTAAGAGTTCTTGGAGTTGAACTTTCAGCTCTTTGAGTTCAGAGGTTGACATTCTATAGGGGGTCTTGGAAATAGGTTGTGTTCTAGGTACTACATCAATCGTAAACTCAATTTCTCTATCAATTAAGTCCCCGAGTAGGTCATTAGGAAATACATCAGGAAAGTCATAAACCATAGGAATAGTTTCCACACTGGTACTATCCGAAGACACAGTCAATACACAGCACAAGTAGCCCTGATAATCTTTTCTCAACAATTTCCTGGTTTTATAAATGAAATAAAGTACGGTAGAGGAACTACCCCATTTCCAGGAAAAATAAATTCAGGCATACCAGGTGCTCTAAACACAACAGATTTACTTGCATAGTCAATGAAGGCACAATATTTAGTCAACTAGTCCATACCCAAAATACAGTCAAAATGATCAATGCTCAAGGGTAACAAATCAACATACAATGTCATGTCACCAATCATAATATCACATGCTGGATAAACATAAGCACATATCATAGAACCCCCAGACGGTGTAGATACAGATAATCAATAGTTCATAGGTTCTAATGGTCTAGTTAATTTTCGGAAAAGAAAAAAAAAAAGCATGCGACACAAATGAATGTGTGGAACCAGAATCAATCAGCACATAGGCATTCTGAGCACAAATAATGATTATACCTGACACCACAGATTCGGTGTTTTGCACATCTCTAAGCACCAATGCAAACACTCTCCCTTGTCTTAGCATTTTAGTCTCAGTATTACCCCTAACATTAGTTCTTGCATTGGTCCTCGTTGTAGGAGCGGATCTGGCTGAACTTGCAGTAGGGTGGTTAGCATTCTCAAATCTCAGTGGACAATCCCGAATCATGTGGCTAGTCTAGCCACACCGAAAATACGCATTGGAGACACGGTGACTTGGGCCTTTATGCTTCTTTTCGCAATCGGGACAATTGGGAGTAGAGCCATTACTCTTACTAGAGCTACTAGAGGATCTCGTATTCTGCTCTTTTTAAAATGATCGGCCCTTCTTGAAGTTGAATCCGGACCGTTTACCCTTCCACTCAGTTGTTAGAGCTAGAGCTTGTCTCTTAGCTACCAAAATAGCTTCTGCCATCAAGGCTCTATCAAGAACTTCCACATATGTCGGCAATTTCAAGACGCCAACGTGGCTAAATGTTTCCAAGTCCAAACTGTCTTCAAATTTTTATGCCTTCTTGTAATCAGTATCCACCATGTGTGGGGCAAACTGGGCTAACTCAATAAACTTGGCCTCATATTCGGCCACTGACATCCTACCTTGCTTGAGTTCTTGGAATTCTGGCACTTTCCGATCTTTGAAGCATTGGGGAAAATACTTGTTGTAGAAAATCTCATTAAACTGAGCCCATGTCATGTTCCCATTATTGGTTTAGATCAGTAACCACCATCTCCAAGCTTCATCCTTAGCGTGTAGGTGGCCAAAAGAACTTTTTGTCTCTCCGAGCAAGGAAATACCTCAAATAATTTCACCATTTCGAGCAACTAGGTTTCTGCTTTTAAGGGTTCAATGCCACCCAAGAAAGTTAGCGGCTTCATCTTCATAAATTTCTGAGTCAGGTTGATTACATCATTGTTATCCGACTCATTTTGTGTTTGTGGAGGCAGAGAAGGTATAGGTTGTTGCCTCTATTACTGTATTAGTGCCTCTGTCAGAGCTGCAAGTATTTGTTCCATTTGACTCATTCGAGCCTCAAATGACTCGGCTGTTCCATCGCTTCTTGTATTTTCCATTTGCTATAGGTAAACAGAGTACCATAAACATATGCAAATAATCCTTGCTTTCAATATTCAGGTCATTCATTTCAACTTCATGGGGTCATGGTTCAAATCAGTCTTCACATTTAAAGATCGCACACACCTACACATGCAGATGGAATGCCCCTACTTCTTACTAGGACATCGTAAGCTCATATGGACTCGTGTGTGTGGTAGAACACGTACTCTGATACCACTCTGTCACGACCCAAACCCGCCCATATAGGTTTAGCGTCGTAACCGGCCAGTAATCCTTGGATTACCAAAGGCCTCTTAACAGAATAATATATAATTAGATGCTATGGAAGCAATTATACAAAATATACATAGTCCATAGAGTTATGCAGACATACATGGGACAGAGATTTTCGAAACAAACTTATATTTATGTATAGATATGATGTCAAAAATTCATTAGTCATATTTCACCAGAGCCACATACACAAAACTTCCAAACATGTTCAGATTAAACATAAACATCAGAAAGTACCAAAAAAAAAAAATCCCAAAGACTCAAAACTTGGTCAGATCTCAAAAGGGAACCTCCACGGGAGGCACGACGGCTAGCTGACTAAAAAACTTGCCATGCTGCAACTTAGGTCTGGTCACGTGCCTACTCACCTATATACATAAATATAAATAGTGAGCAAAAGCTCAATGAATAATAACGGAGTAAAGAGTTTTAATGAATGATATCCATCATAGAGTCAAAAATCAAAATTCATTTCAGAAACAAATTTGCATTCACATTCTTTTACAAGTCAATAACAGAAATCAGAATACATATTTAATCTTATATCTGTTAGCACTAACAAATCACATACAAAGCATCAAGGGTCATACTTGTCAGTTCTATATAGGAACCTCCGGCCGGGTATTGGTAACTTGTCAGTTCCATAGAGGAACCTCCAGACCGGGAACGGAAAACTTGTCAATTCCACAAAAGAACCTCCAGCTGGGTACGAATATCTTATCAATTCCATAAAGGAACCTCCAAACCGGGTACGGATAATACCCTTGAGCCATGGAATTGTTGCCCTGAATACTTTTCAAAATAAGGACAATCATTCATTTATACAAAGCATCACATTTCAAAAAAACTGATCATTTCATAGCATCATAAAATAATTAAGGTTAAACATAACTTTACAGAGTTATTACTCACAATTAACAGACACTACAAGAAAAAGCACCTTTGGCGACTAAATTTTTAGTCGCCAAAAGTCGACTTTTTAGTTTCCCCGACTAAATTTTTTAGTCGCCGATTTTGTCGCGAAAACACGGTCGGGGAAGGTATTGGCGACTAAAAAAGTTTTAGTCGACAAAAAACAGGTTTTTAGCGACCAAAATTTTGGTCGCCAATAGTGAATTACACTTTTTTAAATTATACATTGAGCGACTAATCTTTTAGTCACCAATAGTCAATGAATCGCCGACCAAACCATTTAGTCGCCAAAAGAAACACTTTTGGCGACCAATAATTTTAGTCGCCAAAGGTTATTCCGTGAAAAAAAAAATACTAACTTTTCTGCTTTTTCTGAGATTCAAACCACCAACCTCCCACATTCTAAACCTTTAGCAACACACTCTCTCCACTATGCCACTACAATACCACATGAATATATACGCAACATATATTATTTATATAGTATATTGACCCGTATTAATATAAAACTATATATATAAACATATTTATTTTTATAATTTATAATTTATGTAAAAAATAAATTATTTACTAAAAAAAAAATGAGACCACTTTTAGCGACTAAATCTATTTTTTAGTCGCCAATTCTATAGTTTTGGCTACTAATTATATTTTAGTCACTAAAAAAATTCATTCCCACCTAAAAATAACCACTTTTGGCGACTAAACTTATTTTTAGTTGCCAAAACCTCCACTTTTGGCGACTAAATTGAATTTTAGTCGCCAATTGTACACTTTTAGCTACTAAATTTTTTTTAGTAGCCAAAAACCTTCACTTTTGGCTACAAAATTTATTTTTGTCGGTAAAACACGTATAATCAGCGACCAAACTATTTTTTAGTCGCCAAAACCTATACCTTTGGCTACTAAATGTTTTTAGTCGCCAAAAACCTTCACTTTTGGCTACAAAAATTTTTTTAGTCGCTAAAACCCATATAATCGGCCACTAAACTGATTTTTAGTCGCCAATAACTATACATTTGGCTACTAAACTGTTTTAGTCACCAAAAGTCTTCACTTTTGGCTACTAATTCCATTTTAGTCGCCAATTCTGCTTTTTCTTGTAGTGAGATGGCTCCAAGGCAAACAAACAGAATCGGCAAATCACACATCTTGTGGCGCGTGACCTACACAGTTACAGAACAAGCACATACTAAATTACACACACTAAAATATTAACTTAATTTTCTCTTATCTTGGTGTGTTTCTACTTCTTTATCCTTATTATAGTGTCTTAATCTTGGCCTAGGAATGCCTAGGATGCAATGAGGATGCAAAAATACATTTGAAAACACTTGGTCAAAAATGTTGGAAACAGGGATCCCGCTCAAGCGCAACTTCTCTTGCTCGAGCGAACATGCAATCATGTGAGGAGATGCTCGAGCGCTCTGTAAACTTTACAAAAGAACTGGTTAAGTGAAATCTCCGCTCGATGGCCGCTCGACTATCGCTCGAGCGTGAGACTCATATCCTCACTCGAGCGTAACTTTTGCCGCTCAAGCGGTCTGCAAAATGTGTAAACTTTTGAGAGCATGCATTTCACGCTTGAGCGGACTTCAGGTCGCTTGAGCAGAAGTGTAAAATCACAGGGCGGCCACTCGAGCGCAGATTCTGCTGCTCGAGCGGAAGTATAGAATCTGGGATTTCCAAATTGCACTTCCAAGCTCTAAATTCAAATTCAAAGCCATTTAAATCAACCTTTGGGCCCCAAAACTTGAGAAAATCAATTTTAAACTTGGAAACATTAAGAGTTAAAGATCATTTCATGAAATCAAGGCCCAAAACATGTCAATTGTGCAAAAAATCAACTTGAAATATAAGAATATGATATGAACACGACATATATGTATTCATTTGAGTTCATAGCTCCCAAAACATGATCAAATGAGATCCAATGGTGAGAAATGTTATGAATTCTTCAAACCGTGCTAGAATTACAACATGCATGTGAGGAAAGCTTTGAAAAATAACTTTCAATTGCTATGAAATATGGATGTATGTATGAAATGACTTAACTTTCTTCAATTCTAGCTCAAAACTCAAGTTAATCCACTTAATTCTCTTGAATTCTTGAATTACCAACTCAAAAGCAAGACTAAAGGCTTGAGTTCTCACCTTAGCTTCTCAATTTCTTAAGATTTAGAGGTAATCTTGAGCAATCCTTTAAGTCTCCAAGCAATGTCCTTCTCTACTTCAAGTTTGATCTCAAGTTCTTGGACTCTCCCTCTTTCTCTCTCATGTTTTTGCTACCAAGGGTGTAGATATGAGAGTGTAAAGTGTGAATGAGGGTCCACTAATGCCTTATATAGGCTTAGCTAATTGCTTATTTGATTTGTTGATAAACTAATCAATTGGACATTAACTATTCTAATTTAATTCATTTCGAATCGAATTTCAATTGAACCTACCATAATGTTCTAAAAATTCCAAATAACGCGTATACCAAGTCAATTTCTGAATTAGATGCCGATAAGGCTTTCAATTCACAGACCGAAACGGAAACACGAACAGATTTTTCTACATTAAATAGATATATACACAAATAAGGCAACACATGATACAAAATTTCACTTAATTACTCATTAGACATAATTAAGCATGGATTCACATTAAGCATGGGTCAAGATTGTTACACATCCTAACCTAAGTTGAAATGGTCACTATGGCTTACTATATGAAACTAGGCCAAATGGTCAAAAAGGGTACCTTAAAAACATTACCTAATATACCTCTCACACCTAACACCGAGAAGTGAAAGGAGGATTAAGCGGTACAGCGGTATTCCAGATCCAAGGGTTGTGCTTCTAACATGGCAGAGCCCATGACCGGTCAGCCTTTTGGAAAGCTTTTGGAAAAGCTTCCGGCAAACCATCTAGGAATAGCAGATAGAAAATGCAGTGACTTACAGTAACAATGCAAATGCTATGCAAAGAACATATAAATGTAGATAAAATTTCACATCATGAATTTCAAGTCAAGCTCTCTAAATCCCCAACAGAGTCACCAGAAACTATAGCTTACTTTTCGTGCTCCTTTCGGATACGACTAGCCCTACAGTTCAGACTCCTATGGTTCTGAATCTGATTTCACACGTGCAATGTGAAATAGATAAACACAAATGAGTCCAAATCCGGTAATTCTTTTGGAAAATCGATGTTTGAATCAAATACCAAAAATGGATTACTTTGCCAGATTTTAGAGTCGCCACCTAAATATTTTGGAAAAATTTAGGAAACTTGAGACTCGTGCCAAAGGCCACTTATCCATCATCACCAAAGTGTCTTGGCTCGGGAACTTAGGTACGAGAGGGGAAGGTCATGAATTGAGACCCCACTCGCCCGATCAAAGATCGGCCTCTACTAATCATGATGTTATTTTTATTTATATTATATGCTATTGTTCTGATTATTAGACTAACATTACTATGTGTTGTACACAAGTATAGACTAATTTGCAAAAATTGAAACATTTTGATTTCATGTTTGAAAATTGTTTTGAATAAGTACCACTTGAAAAAGTGATCTCATATATATATTCATCAAATATCCAAATTTAAGCAATTAGCCTTCATCCACGAGCATTCAAAACATGTATATCACTAAAGCACTTAGCCTCATGGAAAGCATGCTCGATATGGCAACAATCACACACAATGCAATATGCTAAAACACAAAATGCTCACCTAGTATTCTGAGGTAAGCCAAACAAAGCAAAATAATTAGAAAATATGCATGTTCCTAAACAATACAATGTGACTAATGCAACGCACACATTTATGCAATTTTATAGGCTCGTCTATGACCATGATATGTGACCCAATCCAAGATATGTGATAAATCACATATTCAAGCAATGAAATTGAATTTTGACATTGGTTAGTATGACGAGCCGAACCCAAATACATGTGAGATAAGTGTATGCAAACATGAGAATGCTAAGTAAACATGATGCTTTATACTACCATCATAAGCAGAGAAATAAAAGGGAGAAAGAAATGTGGGTTGGAAGAAACACACACTTATTAAATATTTGCCCTCGTACAAGAGGGTCCGAATCGATGTCCGAATGTTCGAAATAAACTAACCACTACAAATTTGACTAAATGAATTACATGACTAACTAACTAAGTTGTTACAACAAGGATCTCTAGAATGAGCGACAAGCTAGTAATCTAAGTTAACTAGCTATATAACTACAACAATAATTACAACAATAATGAGAGCATTAATTTACAATTTACAAAGGAAGCACGAGGATGACATGCACGTGACGGTTTTAGAAGCAGCTCTGCCTACCTTCCTTGGAATCTACCATGTTTCACCTTCAGCCATTGCCCTCTGTTTCTACAAAAACACACTGTGTACCCAACATTGAAGGCCAACTGGCTCCTAATGAGGCCCGGTCGTGCCCTAATTTTGTGCAAAACCCTATTTTTGTGCTCTGAGGTGAAAACAGTGCAGGTAGAGTTATTTCTGAGCTTTGTTTGTCCCTCTTACACTTCTCTGTCATGGAAAGCCTCAAGAGAATAATGAAGTCGATTCCAAAACCATCAATGAGCAAGTTGCTTGCTTGATGATTTCAGCCACGATTTGGACAAAAATCAATTAATGCAATGACTAACACCCTCATTTCCCTCTTATCATGGAGTGAACTCAAAAAGGGAAGTAAAGACGCTTCAAGGGATGTCAAAACACCATGAATTGATGTGTGACGGCTCTTGACACAATAAACTCGGCATAACGTCCGGCCGAACCTAAGCGACCTTATTCATCTTCTTTATGTTGGTTGGTCCAATTTTAAGCCAATTTCATTAGTCTTGTCCATTCTTTAATCCATTTGTCCAAGGTTATGATTAAGTCCACTAAATGAGAAGAACATCAAGCGAGAGGTACTCCTAATATGAAAGAGAGACCATGCCTTTAACGATGAACCTCCATAGAGATTAAGCCATTGAGCATAGGTCTCTAGCTCATATTTTGAATAACCATTGATCGGTTGAAATAACTCTCAAGCAAGAAAAGAGAAGAAAGGGGAGAGGTTGCAAACAGGATTGCGAGATTAATTATTAAAATGAAACTCTTGACATGAAAACCAAGCAAAGAAGAGCCATGGACAATACAACACAACAAGATATGAGGACTTACAATACAACAAGCAAATATTCAAAGCATAAACTAATTTATAAAATTAGAACAGCCCTAAACAACCCCAAAGCATAAATAATAAAAAAACAGTGGCTAAAAGTGTGTCAAAAGTACACAAAAAGATAGACAAAAGCAAGGAGACACAATCTAGTAAACAAAGACAAGGAGAGGTGGCCAACCCCTCCACTTTTTGAAACCTTAAACCATGTTTTCCAACCTTTTTTAACCTCTGAAAATCAGTTTGAGAACTAAAGAAAAGAGTGTAAAAGCAAGGGCTTGACCTATGAAATAAGGTGCAAGAGACGATGTTAACCTCCTCTACCATTTGGTAGCTATCCAAACCCAAGTTTAAACACTTGAAATAGACTCAAGACAACACAAGGATATAGGAAATAGATAGCAAGAGATAGAAAAAGAAGTAAGAGAGAAGGTGGTAAGCTTATACCTCTTAAAAAAAAAAAAAAAGCACGCTCCTGGTTGGTAACACAAACTTGGTTCAAGCACACTCTCAAGCTTGAATTGTGATGTATAAGCCTCAACCAAGGCTCTAAGGTTATGATCTAAGGTGGTATGTGGTGTATGGATATTAGTCAAGAGAGATAGGTTTGTTCAAAGGTGACTTGTATAGGAAGAAGGAGCTCTCTCTTGTGTGTATAGGCTCTTTAGAAATTGTTCAGCCCTTAAAACAGAGATATAAGCTCGTTTTTATAAAATTTGAGCAAAATAGGTCGAAAATATCTTTAAAAATGGACAGCTGGTCCATTCTCGCCCAGAACAGTGTTTATCGCCAGCAAGGCACGGCCGGCTCTCAATGGGGCACAGCCGACCCTAATGTGTTGCCCCTATTTCCCTGTTTCAAACTCAGTGTAAGGTGGCACAATGTTCAAAAATGAACCTCTGAGGTAAGAATAAGGCAATTAGGAAGGTTTTGGGATTATTTCGAGACTCGACCTTGGATTCCTTCGCCGAGAACTTGAATCACAGAATACAGTTTTCATCATCGAGTGTGTTGGACCAAGCACCACTACAGGAAATGCCACTTTTGGCGACCAAAATATTGGTCGCCAAAAGCCCCATTTTTGGTCGCCGAAACCAATTACCGACTAATATTTTTTGTCGCCAAAGTCGTCGCCTATAACCTGTCAGCGATAGTATTGGCGACTAAACTATTTTTGGTCGCTGAAAATGAACGTTTTGGCTACTAAACTCGGTTAGTCGGCAAAGGTTATCTTTTGGCGACTAAAATATTAGTCGCCAAAAGTGAACATTCGGCTACCAAACTCTGAATAGTCGGGAAAGGGTATGTTTTGGCGACTAAATATTTAGTCGCCAAAAGTGAACATTCGGCTACCAAACTCTGAGTAGTCGGGAAAGGGTATGTTTTGGCGACTAAATATTTAGTCGCCAAAAGTGTTAAATTAAAATAAAATAGATTTTCAGCGACTAAAACTTTTTGTCGGGAATAAGTTTTTAGTCACAACATTACTACATTTAGGGACTAAAGAATTTAGTCGCCAAAAATTTTATTTTTCATTTTATTAACCTTTTGGCTACTAACCATTTGGTAGCCAAAAGTCTTCATTTATTTTTGGATTCTTGGATTCTTTATGGCTACCAAATATTTAGTCACTAACAAATTCACTTCTTTTTTTTTTTTTCAATTAACATCAAATTGTATACAAATCAAATAATTAATAAATTGTATACAAATCAAATAATTGTATACAAATCAAATCAAATTGTATACAAAAATTAATTCAATTAACATCAAATTGTATACAAATCAAATAAATCCAACCCAAAATAATAATTCCATACAAACACCATCAAATACAATCCAACCCAAATTGTATACATTTTTTCTGTGAATTACGATGGAATTCAGCAGACAATTTTCATCTAAAATAAATTGAACTCATCTATACAATTTTCATCCAACCCAAAATAAATTGAACTCATCTATACAATTTTCAAGTTATAACAGCAGACTCCTCTACAGATGTCCAAACAGATGGCAGACAGAAGTGGAGACAAGTGTCATGCACACGAGTACAGCACACCACTCCTGAAAGTTAGAAGTGTAACAGTTCAGAGTACCTGCCCCTAATGTCAAAAATGCCATGTTAATGTGGTAAATTTTAGCTTTACATATGTCCATCTGAACACATAACAACATGGAGTCAACAGACAATATGTCAATTAATATGCAGTGCCATTGGATATCATATAGTTCGCCATAAATAGCACCAACACTAGAATTATGCAGATTCTAACATGTTCACAGCATGCATTGGACTTCTTTATAGCAATGGACTTCAAAGTAAACACATGGTTATAACTGGGGTGCTGTTGAAGTTGATGAATTTCATCTCTAGATTATCACCTTGAAAAGTCCACCCTGAACAAGTGCAAAAGAGACAGAGAGCGATGAGAGAGAGCGAAAGAGATAGAGAGTAAATTTAGTAAGTAAAATTAGTAAGTAAATTTTGACATACATTGGAGAGTAGATGAAAATTTTGACATACATTGGAGAGTAAATTTTGACATGCATCCTTGGTAAATTTTGACATGCATACAGATGGACACCGTAAATTATCTCTAATTCCAAAATCCTATATCTATAAAATAATCCTATATCTGTATCTACCATTAGTTTATATAATACGAATGAAAAAATTATTATTATTAATATTTATATAATTTATCATTAATTTACCATTAGTTTTTGAATGTTACATTCATATTTTAGCCAAACATACAGTGTTTGGATCTTGGGAAAAGAAAATGAAAATAAATAAATAAAATCTTCTCTTATCCATTTCTTGAGGATTAACAATAACAATTACACAAACCCAATTGTGACTAATAATTATATATAATAAAAAAACAAAACCCATAGATTTCAATGACAAATCAATAACTAAATATGAAGCAATATTAGTACCAAGTCGTTAAAAACTCACTCTTTCTCCATATGAAATCAATAATGAACACACGCACTGAGTACAACCAAGTCCTTAAAAAAATTCCGAAAAGAATTTGTCATATATAACTACATATGACATGTCCTATATAAAGATTCTTCCGATAAATACATACACATATCTATATGAACAAGAGTTTAAAAAAAAAGGAATTAAAACTTCAAGTATGATTTGGTTGGTTGAAATACACATATATGAACAAGAGTTTAAAAAAAAAACAAACAAACAAACAAACAAAAAACAAAACAAAACTTAAAACTTCAAGAATGATTTGGTTGGTTGAAATCCACATACCCATTATCAAAATATGAAAGGGGCAAAATGAATTTTCTCCCAGATACAGTTATCAAAAGTACATGAAATGACGAAAGACTTAATTCTACACCTTAATTGTTGAGGATGCAACCATACCCAAACTACTTGAAAAATGAATAGCGCACTATAAATATTTTTTTTTTCATTTCATTTAATGGCACTATAAATATCACACCACACTAAACACAATTATTAATCCCCTTCAATTCAATGTCTTTGCATGTCAAAAATATATAGTTTAGCAACACAGTTGCATGGTAATGATCCTCAAACCAGATAATATAAAATAAAAGGGAAGCTGATTAGCTGATAAAATTTATGATCTATTTATATGCTATTGTGTAATTCCATGAGAGTCCAACTAATTGATCTAGCCTCCTTTTCAATGGATAGGCTAAAAAAAGTGTCCAATGGTGGTGTTCCCTCTTTTGTTCATCGTCCCAAATATCTGCAAGTGTGGATCCCTATAATATAGATAGCTATTAATCATATAAAACAACATTTTTATTCACAATACTTCCATCCTAGTTAACCAAAAACCAAGTAGAAAATACAGAGGGATAAAAGGATTAAAAGACTAAAGAAGGAAGACAGAAACAAAAAACTCACCTCTGAGCATGTCTCATCATAATCATGATTCCCAAGTAAAGGTTCATCCAAACCATCTAGCCCTGATGTCTCCAAATGTTCATGTCTTTTCCCATCAACATCCCCATGGTGGAGTCTTCTCCTCAAAGCTCGTGATGTCATGAGTTAAGATTGTTATATAAGCCTGTTTAATTAATGAATCATCCATAAAGTGCATCAATATGAGGAGCCAA
The DNA here is from genome assembly GCA_036172215.1 of Camellia granthamiana. Classification (NCBI taxonomy): domain Eukaryota; kingdom Viridiplantae; phylum Streptophyta; class Magnoliopsida; order Ericales; family Theaceae; genus Camellia; species Camellia granthamiana. The sequence goes on from CM069911.1 coordinate 111,283,306, forward strand.
CAACACTGTTAACTGCACTAAGAACAAGGTAAAAAAATTCATCTCTATGCACCTACACAACATATAAAAAGAAATCGCAGTTGGCTAATGACCGAATTGTGAGCACTAAGTACCTTCCAAATTTGAGCGTGTGTCTCCACATTTGATCAAATCCCTAACAAGGCCATGGAACCTAATGGTCCAGGTTTCTATTAACATAAATAAATCTGTAAACATCATTTAGATTGAAAGAAAAATAAGGTTTTTTTATATCATATATGATCTTCCATAAGGCTCCTTGCTAAGGGATTCAAGTTATTCATTCATCCATCCTTCCCAATCAACCAACTGGTTGGGTCACCTAAAATGATTCCACGACTAACAAAAAAAACTTGTGTTATTCATTTTCTAATGGAATAGTGTGTAAATGCCTTAGACTTCAATCTTTGAGGCTCCAGAAAGGAGTGAACAACATAAAATTATGGGGTAATTAACAAGTAAGGATTAGAATAAAATAAGACAGCACAAAAATTTACCCCTCTCCCCATCAATACTGAACACCTGCCATCGATACTGAACACCTGCCATACTAGCCACTGCTTGGACAACTGGATATTCACCTGAATGTCCATCATGCGTACTTGATCTCCCATTTAAACCAAAAACAATTGGAAAACCCATTTAAACATTCAGAGACTTAGTAAATGAATAACACAAGTTAACATTTAGACATTCAGATCGAGCATCCAAGTTAAAGAGACTTAGTAAATGAATAACACAAGTTAACGAAATCAATACCAAAAACAATTGAAGTTGAAGAGACTTAGTAAATTGACATTATTAAGTCCCATTTAAACATTCAGATCGAGCATCCAAGTTAAACACTAAACCCCAAATTGAAAAGCCCCAAATTTTGAAATTGGAAAACCCTAGACCCTAATTTTTAAATTGAAAAGCCTCAAATCAAAACTCAAAACCCTAATATCTGAACATGGACCTGAAATTGGGCGGTGGAAGGGAGAGGTGAGAGAGCTCCGGCCGGAGGGAGAGGGGAGACGGCTCCGTTTGCTTCGTTTGAGGGTCTTCGTCGAGCGGAGGGAGAAGCCAAGACGAACTGGGCTGCAAAGGAGGTAACTCTGAAGGACTGCTCTTCGCTCTGAAGGACTGCTCTCTCTCTCCAGCTGTGTTGTAGTTGTTGCTCTGTTTTTCCCCCTCTTTTGCTTTAGGCAAAATTTAAGGAGGGAATTTTAATTTAGCCAAAATTTTGGACGGTTTGTTTTAAATATTGAGAATAAATTTCAATTTAGGACAAAATTTTGTAGTAAAATTTGATTTGGCCTTAATTTATATATTTTTTAATTTTTATTATTTATGTTCATAATTTTATCTTTATTAAAGTTTAATTAATATATATAATAAAAAAATAAATTAAGAGAATTTTTTGATTTTAACCAATAATCCGGTATAAGATATAATGATGATGGTAGTCATGTATTCTTTATCTTTCAATCGCCACCATACATCGTTGTCAATGGCCCTGTTTGACAAGTTTTAGTTAGAATATCTAATAAAGACAAGCAAAATGTCACATTTAATTCATAATTATAAATATTTTTCCCTCACAGCCATCAAATTAATTAAAAAAAAAAACCATCTTCTCAAAAACAACTATTTTAGCCTGACTAAAATAGCCAAAAAACCAAATAGTGGTGAAGGTGGTAGAGGAGATGGGTGGTGAGAGAGAGTGATAGACAGAAAAGAGACATACAGAGAAGAGAGTTGGACGAGAGAGATAGAGAGAGATAGAGAGAAGAGAGATGAGCAAGAGAGACATAAAGAGAAGAGAGATGAGTGAAAGAGAGAAAGAGAAGAGTGGTGGTAGTTGAATGGCATTTGCAGTAGTGGTAAATGTGGTAGAGAAGATGGGTGGTGAGAGAGAGAGATGAGTGAGAGACGAATAGGGAAAAGAGATAGAGAGACAAAGAAAGAGACAGAGTGATGAGCGAGAAAGAGACAAAGTGGTTGCTAAAAGTGCATTTTCTTGTAGTGGATCGATAAATCGAAAGGGAGCTCAATAAATAAAGAAGATAGATAATTCAAAACTCTTTTCAAAACTTAATTCAAATCAATTTTTAAAATTTTTTAGACAGAAAAAGAGATAGAGAGAGAAAGAGAGAGAGACAGATGGAGAGATAGAAAAAGAGAGAGAAACAAGAGATGAGCGAGAGATAGACAAAAAAAGAGAGAAATAAAGCGAAAAGAGATGAGCGAGAGAGAGACACAGAAAAAGAGAGAGACAGAAAGAGAAGAGAAATGAGCAAGAGAGATAGAGAGAGATAGAAAGATAAGAGAGAGAGAGAGAGAGAAGAGAGATAGGCGAGATTTATATTAAAATCTGAAATAATATCAATAAGTCTTACAAATCAGATTTATTTACTTATAAGTCATGAGAGAAGAGAGATGAGCGAGAGAGACAGAGAGAAGAGAGATGAGCAAGAGAGACATAAAGAGAAGAGAGATGAACGAGAAAGTGAGCAAATTATCAAATATTAAATTATCTTAAATATTTATCCTAATATTTTTTTTACTGAAAAATATAATCACAAATTGAGCTTTTAATTTTATATTCTTATATTTTATATATAAGAATATATATATATATATATATAAAATAAGAAAGAAAAGAAAGAAAGAAAATTAAAAAAAAAAAAAAGAAGGATACAACTGAACTCAAACTTACTGAGATTCGAAAGACAGAAAGACAGAGAAGAGTGATGAGTGAGAGAGAGAAAAAAAAGAGAGACCGAGACAAAAATATAGACAAAGAGAGAGACAGACAGATAGAGAAGAGTGATGAGTGAGAGAGAGAGAAAGAGAGAAAGAGATAGAGAGTGAGAGACAGAAAAAGAGACAGAGAGCGAAAAGAGATGATCGAGAGAAAGACATAGAAAAAGAGAGAGATAAAGAGAGAAGAGAGAGAGAGCGAGAGAAGAGAGATGAACAAGAGAAATAGAGACAAGAGAGATGAACGAAAGAGACAGAGAGAGATAGAGAAAGGAGAGAAGAGATAGATGTGTGAGAGACACAGAGAGAGAGACAGACAGATTGACAAACAGATAGACAGATAGATGAGTGAAGGCCTTGAATGCCCAGCCCCCTGCTTTGCTCGCCACTCCCATCTCCAGTCTCTCTGTTACTCTCTCTTAATATACAAAATAAAGAAAATACAACCCTAGAGAGTGAGAGACAAAAAAACTAAAATCTGAAATCTGAAGCCAATGAAAATATTGTAATTAAATCTCAAGCCAATGAACCAGCTCAACCCGTGTTTTTTTAGTCGCCAATTACTTTTATAAATCCCTCAAATTTAAATTAGAAACGTCTCCCTCCAAATTTAAATTAACAATAGTGTTTGATTATTGTTAACCGTGTATAACGTAAAAATAATTTTAAAAAGTTGAAAAAATTAATTATTAAAAAATTAAGAAAAAATTTAAAATCTGAAATAATATCAATAAGTCACACAAATAATTGGGATATTTTGTCTTTTATTAGTACTGGTAATAATATTGAAAAATTTATTGAAATGATAAATAATTGGGATATTTTGTCTTTTATTTGTGAATTTTGATTTATTCTTAATTTATTAGTGTTATTGAAATATGATGATGTAAAAAGTACAAATAGTTTAATTGTACTTTTCATCTGAAAATAATAGTCTATTTTCAGAATTTAATTTCTTTTTATAATACAATTATTACATTTTAAAAATTACCTTTTCATAGTATATTTTTTTAGAAATATCAATTGTCATAATTGTAAATTTTTTATTATTAATGGATTTAAAAAAATGACAAAATAAGAAATTCATATTATTTTAATAATTAATTTTTTTTTAAAATTAATATTTTTGGATGGTGGGTGTACAACCTCTTAATAAAAAAAAATATAAATATAAATAAAAATAGGTTTACAAAGATTAAAAATATAAATAAAAGATTAAAAATTAATTTTTTTCATTTTCATTCGGCTACCAAAGATTTAGTAGCCGAAAGTAGGTTTTTAGCGACTAAAATAAATTTGGTCACCGAAAATTGACATTTGGTGACCAAAACTTTGGTCAGGAAAGATTAAAAATTAATTTTTTTATTTTCATTCGGCTACCAAAGATTTAGTAGCCGAAAGTAGGTTTTTAGCGACTAAAATAATTTTGGTCGCCGAAACTTGACATTTGGCGACCAAAACTTTGGTCGGGAAAGATTAAAAATTAATTTTTTTATTTTCATTCGGCTACCAAAGATTTAGTAGCCGAAAGTAGGTTTTTAGCGACTAAAATAATTTTGGTCGCCGAAACTTGACATTTGGCGACCAAAACTTTGGTCGGGAAAGATTAAAAACTAATTTTTTTATTGTCATTCGGCTACTAAACAATTTAGTAGCTAAAGGTACCTCTACGGCTACTAAATTTTTTTTTAGTCGCCAATTGTGATATGTTTAGCTACTAAAAATTTTTTTAGTCGCCAATTGTAATATCTTTAGCTACTAAATTTTATTTAGTAGCCAATAATCAACATTCCCCTACTAAAAAAAATTAGTAGCTAAAAAGTTGACTTTTGCCGACTAAAATTTTTTTTGGTAGCCAATTCCATGACTTTTGGCGACTAAATTGGTTTTAGTAGCTAAAAGCGGTCGGCAAAAATGCTTTTTCCTGTAGTGCACCTAAGTCTTAGGGATGGTCAAAAATGGGGTGTCTACAACATCCCAAACGAAAGCTTAATATTTATATTATCAAATTATATGCTATTAATATTTGTGACATATCAATCTTAACCAATTAACTTCATAATACTATTTAGTATAGCGTCGGAAATTTCCACCAAGATAGTTTTAAAATAAGAAAAAATGTTAGAAATTTCCACCAAGATAGTTTTAAAATAAGAAAAAAGATAAAAATAGATTTTTTTGGTAAGAGGATATGAATACCATTCTCTCTCTAATCACGCCATGTCTCTATCATGCTCATCAACAAACCCTGATTCCCTTCAAGTAGGGATAGACATTCATCGAGCCGGATCAACACTACATAATAAGAGATTTCGTATCTATCCAAGTTCAATCCGACTCGGCCCTAATATTGAGCCTCTACATTTGTCCAAGCCCGACCCAAAAAATAATCAAAGGCCACCCATCAAGCTATATATTAATTTCTTTTTAATAATTCCATAATTAAATTCAATCACATATTATATTTCTTAAATAAATATATTGACATCATTGTAAATTGAAGAATTTTGTGTATAAATTGAAAGATTTCTTAAATAAATTCAATCACACATCACCACAAATGTGAGTTTCAATAAATTCAACAAAGATAAAGTCTATATCCTAACAAAAAATATATTTTTTAATTAATTTAATAGTGGGCTAGCCAAGCATGGCTAGGTTGAAAGTAAAAATTCCAAATTCAACCCATTAATATATAAAGCTGAAAATATTTGCCTAGTCCGACCCTATAAACTAAAACAACATTTCCAAACCCTAAAAAAATAAGGTCAGGTCGGGTAGGCCAACGGGCCGATGCCCACTCCTACTCCTAACAATCCCAATGGACACTCTTGAATCCCCTACTCACTATCTCTTATGTTTGTTTGGATAGATGAAATTTTAGAATTAGATTAATAATTCAACAAAATGTATAATTTAATGTTTGGCTAAGAAAATTTTGATCTGGATTAATAGTTCATGAAAACATAATGTCTCATATGTGGAGGGACCATTGAATCTCAAAAGAATATTAAGATACAAAAGGTTCGAACTAAAAATTTAAATTACAAATCAGTAGAATTTTTTAAATCCCTTGTTATAATTCTGAATCAATCTAAAAATCAATCTAAATGTGTGGTAAGATGCATAACACAAAAGAATTGATAATCGAAAGAATAATAATTTAAAAAATGCCAATCCCTCTCATCTAATCTAATCTATTCAAACAAACATGATGTAAATTTACTCGTGTTTGCACCACATTTTATTTTTCTGTTGATTGTCGCCTATTAATTATGGCCAAGTTCGATTATGGTCTTTCAATTGAAACCATAAACTATTTTCAAAGAATAACCTTAACCACATTTGTTTTTATTGTTATTATTTTTGTCGACAGACATGCTAACATGGCATGACAAATGTGTTAAGGACTTGTCATGATGACATGTTAAATAGAGGGTCATAAATTTAGCAATTGCAGCGATTTGAAAGTTAGTTGCTAAGATCAAGGAACCAAGATCAAATCAAGTTCCAAATCTGCAAAATAGTTCCTATCAAACATGGGATATGGATAATGTTGAGAACAGCATGGGCTTGTTGAGGAAATCGTGGGCTTAGGTTATCTCTTTCTCTCATGTGGTTGAGCCTATAAATAGGCCAAGAGAGATACAAAGAGGCATCAATCAATCCACAACCATTCACAAGTCATGATATCTATTTAGAAGCAGTTTAAGTTAGCCATTTTAAGAGTAGATTAAGTGATAGTTTTCCAACCTCTACTTCTCTTCTTTCTATCGATTGTTGTATTTTTAATTTATTTGTTCTTGTTTAAGTTCTTATAACTGGTAACAAGTGACAATTTAATTGACTAAATACATATTCTATTCTATTTAAAATCTTCTTCACTTAATTACCTCCAAGGAAGTCTTTACTCTATTTAAGGCATAGAACTCAACCACAAAGCTTGATTTTTATTTGTGTTTATTTGAAATTAGTTTAAGTTTGTCGATCAAACACTGTCGATTGGGCTTAAACCAAATTTTTACCAATATTGGCACGCCTAGTCGGACCATTCTAACTTGGAGTGATGATGATGTAGAATTAGACTTATCCTTATGAAATCATGCCTTCAACAGGTATGCTTATATCTTGTGCATCCATGGATACAAACTGCCAATGGAATGCCAGTGTTTCCATAGATACAGATTATTAGTGGAATGCCTTATTTTTTAAAATTGTCATTGTTATGGTGGTGGTTCTACTGCTCATTGTCAATATAATGGCATGACAAATGATGTGAAAATAAAGATTTAGTGTTGTGATGATGAAATTTATTGGTGCGGGAGTGAAATTTTAACCCTAAAAGAAGAAACCAATTCTCTTTTTAGGCAAAGATTTCAAATAATTTCATCATTTCCGTATTATTTGACGCAAAGAGATTTAAATTATTGTGATAGAAAAATTCATTGACTTAAAGGCCAAATTTTTCTAATTAATGAAGAAATTCTATATTGGAAGCAAAAATTAGAAGGCATAATAGCTAGTAAAAAGTTAAGACATGAAGATACTATGACTCATATGGTTAATACATATATTTTTGAAGAGCCAAGGTATGTGGCTCGAAGGGTTAGCATACCAAGTCATGAAGATAATATAACTTTGGAGAATTTTCATAGGCCATTAATGGCTAAAATTAAAAAACAACCCATTCTTTAAAAAAAATTCAGAATTCTGATGATAAAAATTCACTTGAAGGGGCATGATGTTTTGCGAAACGTGGCAAAAAGTGACAAACCATTAATGGCTAAAAAAGAAAAACAACCCCTTCTCTCAAAAATGTTAAAAAATGTCACAAAATGATGGTAAAAATTCACTTGGGGGCATGATTTTAAGTTAAAAATGACTGAAAATTATGAACCCATGTTTATTGAATGTGATTTTTTTTCGCATTGTTCATTGTGTCAAAATTTATGATTTTTTCATAACATTCAATTATGTCAGTTTTGAGATCCAACATCCACTTTGGATTTCCAAAAATTAATTTTCATGATGTGGTTTGAAAAATAACAATGGTTGAAAAATGCTATATGCAGTGAATTCTCTTTAATTAGCCAAAATGTGGCTAATACAAAATTGTTTTATTTTAAAAATAAGGGATGTGAATCTTTGTTATGTCACTCGACAGAACCAAAAATGGACAGTGATAGATTAAAAATTACCATGGGTGTAATATAAATATAGCGGTCCCGGGTTTACCCCTGTTGTATAGCGATCCGGACATGTGTCCGTAGATGTTGATAGTTGAGTATTGTCTTGTTTACATCCTTTCTTGCTTTGTACTTGAGTTATAGGATGTGTTGGGCAGGTTTGTTACAGGTTGGTTGAGCTTAGGAACAAAGTCTAGTTGCCCAGGTTTTGGCTGGTCCGCTCGAGCGGAGATGTTTACGCTCGAGCGGAGAGGTTGTTGTTGCTTGTACACTCGAGCGGGGATTTTGGAGCTCGAGCGGAGAATGCACCCATTCAGTATTTCGTGCACCTGCAAAACTTCTGCAAGTGTGGTTTCTACGCTCGAGCGGGTTTGGTGCGCTCGAGCTGGTTGAGCTCGAGCGGTGATGTTGCGCTCGAGCGGACAGTGTGTTTTTGGTGAGAGTTCTGGGAGGGGGAGACCTGCGCTCGAGCGGGCTGGTATCTACGCTCGAGCGGACGAACTTTGTGTCTGTGTCTTGGCGCTCGAGCGGACAATGTTGCGCTCGAGCGGACCATGTTTTTGTGTCTTTACGCTCGAGCGGCATGTCTTACGCTCGAGCGGACCTGTCGTATAACTGAGTGGGACTGCGCATTTTAAATCACTTTTTGACTTATCTTCTCTCTCTTACTTTACCCAAAACGCCATTTTCAGAGCTTCTCACTCAAAAACCTTAACTTCTCTCTAAGTATTGATCTAGCTAGGGTGTTTTGCTCACCTTTGGTCTTCACAAAAAGGGTGTAGATCGTCGAGGGCGTCCTTTTGATCCGAATAGTTTGGTGTTTGGAGCATTTTGGTTTTGGGTCCTTCTCCTTTGGAACTCATCTTTTGAGGTAGGGATATCCTACTCCTCTTTATGAGTTTTGTCTTTAAATTTTAGCATTTTGATATGTTGGAAGTTGTTGTGTGATTTTGGGAAACTTTGGGCCATTGTGTAATTTTACAAAAGTTGGGGGTTTTCATCTATGATAAACCTAGAAGCATGTTTGGTATAGAAACATGGGATTAATGTTGAAACATTAAGGAAATTGGAACCTAAGGGTTGTGATGTTAATTATGGAGAATGTCCTAATTACATTGATTAATTAATTTGGATAATTAATTGTGTTGATTTGTGATGTATATAATTGTTGTTTATATGCATTGTGTTGTGTTGGAGGAGATAGGGGATGTACTCCACGGTTTAGGGGAAGATAGGGGATGGACCTCCAAACCGGATGTTGTTGGGAGGAGATAGGGGATGAACTCCGTAGATAGAGCGGGTATGCCTATCTAGAAGTGTATTGACAGAGCGGATATGCTTGTCGTTGGAAGTATTGATATAACTGTTATGTTTATCTTTGATGAAGTGAAATGTGTTGGCATGAGTGTTTGTCTCATGTGTGATGTTTGGCCAGGTTCTGAGCCAAGGTTATGAAATGGCAAGTAAAAGGAAAGGAAATGGAAATGAAAGGAAATATAGACTTAAGTGTCTTGGAATTGTGTTATGTTATGAATGAATGTAAAAGTGTTGACCATCTATCAACTGTTAATCTTTTAGTCATTATTCATAATTGGTTTAGTATATTTCTACTGGGCTGTGGCTCACCCTATATGGGAACATCATTTTCAGGTACAGGAAGCATGCCACCTCCAAGGACTTAGCTTGGGAGGCTAGTGGCGGACAAGCTTTTGGTTGTCTTTCCTTTTGTTGTATTACATGTAAATTCAAGCCAAGGGCTTTATGTGTAAATGAGTTAGCACTCTACTTTTGTGTAACCAAGTGTTAACTTGGAAAGCTGTAAGCCCTTAGGGCATTTGCTTTTGTTGTTAACATGTGATACTTTTTGTAAGAAAACTTTGGTGAATGGAAGGATGTGGACCTTTTATATATCATAGCATGTCTATATTGTTGGGATTAATGTTATTATTTTGAGGGCGTTACAACTTGGTATCAGAGCGTACCGGGTTCGAATACTTTGGGTACGTGGGGAGTGATTAGGATCACAATGGGTTTGTCTCGCTTAATAGAGACTTAAGTGTACTGTTATGCTTATGTGATAACATGCTTATGTGATTATTTGGGTATGGGATTTAATTTCTAGGATGTTGATTGGATCTTTGGGTTTCTGGGAGTCTTGTTGGAAAAGCACTTGATCAATGCTGTTTCTAACCGGTACTCTAGTAACGCCTTGGGACTATCATTATCCGAAAATGAAATTCGTAAGTGCTTATGTGTTTATGTGCTTATGTGGAATGGATTACAGTTGTCCATGCATTAGGACGTGAGTGTTTAGTTTTGGCACGTTTATGAATGTGCTAATGTTCTATGTTACCTTTATTAGGATGTCAGGACGAGCAAGAGGTGGTAGGCGTGGTAGGCCTAGGAGGCAGGAGGTGCCATTACCGGAGGAGATTCCGGCAGTTCAGGAGGGGGTTGGTCAGGCCAATGTGGCCGAACCAGCGGGTCAGCAGGCCATGAGTGCCTTGGCCCAGGAGATAGCAGGGGCTCTGGGTATTCTCAGAGCAGGGAATCAGGCAGCGGAGGCAGGGCCTTCCTTCTTGAAGAGGGAGTTCTTCCGGTCTAACCCGGAGGAGTTTGTTAGGGATCCTAAGGAGCCACTGAAGGCAGACAAGTGGCTAGAACAGATGAGTAAAACGTTCGAGATGCTAGGCATTGAGGACGGAGCATTGAAAGTGACCTTGGCATCCTTCCAGCTGAAGGGAGATGCGGGTCAATGGTGGAAGTATGAGAAAGCTCGTGTTGGTGGTACTTGGGAGGCGTTTGTGAATGCTTTCCAGGAGAGGTTTTTATCTGCTGTGGCTAGAGAGAGGCTGAGGGATCAGTTTAGTCGGCTTAAGCAGGAGGGTTTGTCTGTGGCCGAGTTTGAGGCTACATTTACTAGCTTGTCCAGGTTTGCACCTGAACTTGTGGCGACAGAAGAGCGCCGTTGCTACGAGTTTGAGCGGAAGTTGAGATGGGATCTCAAGTTGAAAGTTGGTGGACCCTACATTCGAGACTACAGGCATTTGGTGGATGCTGCAGCTCATATGGAGCTAATGATGCAGGAGGGAGAGAAGGAGAAACATGGAGGCTCCAAGAGGGGCCAAGAGGGACAGGGTGATGGTAGGAGGCAGAGGGGTTATAACCCTCAGCCGTCCCAGGGTGGTTTGGCCAGGTCGACTTTCCCAGTACCGAGTGCAGGCTCCGGGAGGGGCAATCAGGGAGAGTTCACCTGTTTCAAGTGTGGCCAACCGGGTCACAAAGCTTCAGTTTGCCCGCAGAAGGGCGGGGGTCAAAGAGCTGCTTCTTCGTCAGCTAGACCGCAGAGTCAGAGTTCGGGCAGGAGGCAGCCCTTGTCTTGTTATCAGTGTGGACAGCCTGGGCACATGAAAAGGTATTGCCCACGGTTGAGTGCCACTTCAGGAGCGTCTGGTTCTAGACAGACGCATGGATTTCAGCCAGCTCAGTCTGTGCAGGCCTCGAGGGCCAATTCGGGGGCTTCGTCGTCCCAGTCAGTGCAGCAGTCTTATGCTCCGAGAGGCGAGCAGGTGGATCAGGGGCCTACAGGGCACGTGTATGCTGTTACCGCGCAGGACCTTGTACCGGCTCCATCAGTAGTGAGAGGTACCTTTCTGTTTTGCAATTCGGTTGCTAGTGTATTGATTGATACGGGTGCGTCTCATTCTTTTGTATCTGCTGCATTTGCATCTGTGTTGGAATTGGAGTTAGCATTGTTGGCATCTCCTATTTGCGTAGTGTCACCTATTGGGGGTGAGTTGATTTTGAAACACAGATGTAGAGGTTGTGATATAGAGGTTGATGATCATAGGCTTCCGTTTCCTTTTGTAGTCATGCCCATGAAGGGCTTTGATGTTATTTTGGGTATGGACTGGTTATCGTCATACCGAGCTGTTATTGACTGCTACCGCCAGAGGGTTACTTGTTGTACCGTGAGCGGGGAGTATTTCCATTTCTTAGGAGACCGGGTTGGTAGTATTGTACCACCGGGGTATGGTCCGCGAGGGCGGAATGAGCTTAGTGGTCTACTTGCTAGCTTTGAGAGTGGTGAGTGTGATGAGATCCAGATTGTGTTGCCGAGAGTAGTTTGTGAGTACTCGGATGTTTTTCCCAAGGACCTTGTTGATTTGCCACCTCACCGAGAGATTGAGTTCTCTATCGATTTAGTGCCCGGCACGGCGCCGATTTCTATGGCACCTTACCGTTTTGCTCCAGCAGAGTTGGTTGAGTTGAAAGTTCAGCTCCAGGAATTGCTAGATAAGGGCTTTGTTCGCCCTAGTGTTTCACCGTGGGGAGCGCCGGCACTCTTTGCTAAGAAGAAAGATGGTGCCTTGAGATTGTGTATTGACTACCGGAAGTTGAATCGGGCTACGGTTAAGAATAAGTACCCTATGCCCCGTATAGATGATTTGTTTGACCAGTTGAAGGGTTCCCGTTGTTTCTCTAAGATAGATTTGAGATCGGGTTACCACCAGTTGAGGGTCAGGGAGGAGGATATTCCGAAGACGGCATTCCGTACGCGGTATGGCCATTATGAGTTTCTGGTAATGCCATTTGGGCTTACCAACGCACCAGCAGTCTTTATGGACTTGATGAACCGGATCTTCCGGGAATTCTTGGATCGTTTTGTAGTCGTCTTCGTGGACGACATTCTTATCTATTCACCTTCAGAGGAGGAGCACGAGGAACACTTGAGAGTAGTGCTTGAGTTGCTTAGAGCCCATAGGTTGTATGCCAAGTTTGGGAAGTGTGAGTTTTGGCTAAGAGAAGTCAAGTTTTTAGGCCATGTGGTTTCCGGGGAAGGGGTGTCCGTTGATACATCCAAGATTGAGGCAGTGCAAGATTGGGCACAGCCTAAGAGTGTGTTTGAGATCCGCAGTTTTCTGGGATTAGCTGGGTATTACCGCCGGTTTGTAAAGGATTTCTCCAGGTTAGCTTCACCGTTGACCAGATTGACTCGGAGGGGAGTCAGCTTTGTATGGAGTGAGACTTGTGAAAAGTCGTTCCAGGAGTTGAAAGTTAGACTGACCACCGCTCCGGTCTTGATTATTCCGGAGAGAGGGTTGGGTTATGCAGTCTATTGTGATGCCTCACGAGAGGGTTTGGGTTGTATGTTGATGCAAGAGGGGAAAGTGGTAGCTTATGGCTCACGTCAGTTGAAAATTCACGAGAAGAATTACCCTACGCATGATCTAGAGTTAGCGGCTGTGATCTTTGCCTTGAAAATCTGGAGGCACTACCTGTATGGTGAGAGATTCGAGGTGTTCTCGGATCACAAGAGTCTGAAATATCTGTTTTCACAGAAAGACTTGAATTTGAGGCAGAGGAGGTGGATGGAGTTCATTGAGGATTACGACTTCGAGTTGCATTATCACCCGGGGAAGGCCAATGTTGTGGCCGATGCCCTTAGCAGGAAATCCATTAGTGATGTAGCTTGTGTAGCCATCCGGGAGTGGGAGATGTTGGGGGCCATTGGAGAGTTTGATTTGCTTTTGAGCGAATCCGTTGAGGCTGCGGCCTTGTTTTCTGTTGTTGCACAGCCTACACTTGTGACTCGAGTGTTAGAGGCACAGAGAGGTGACCTTGAGGTAGAATCCCTCCGAGAGAAGATCTCCAGTGGGAAGGTTGAGAAGGGTTTGACGGTGTATCCCGACCTGAGTGTGAGATACCGAGACCGTTTGTTTGTACCGGAGTCTTGCCGAGAGAAAGTACTCCGAGAGTTTCACCATTCGCGCCTTGCGGTGCATCCGGGAGGTACTAAGATGTACCGGGATTTGGGTCGCCAGTTTTGGTGGCGGGGTATGAAGAGAGATGTGGCAGTTTTCGTGTCTAAGTGCCTTACTTGCCAGCAAGTGAAGGCCGAACATCAGAGGCCAGCGGGTTTGTTGCAACCCTTGCCTATTGCCGAGTGGAAGTGGGAGCATGTCACTATGGACTTCGTTGTAGGTCTTCCGAGGACTCAGCGGGGTAGTGATGCTATTTGGGTGGTTGTAGACCGGTTGACTAAGTCGGCGCACTTCATTCCTATGCGCGTGAGAGATTCAGTAGATCATCTCGCCGACTTGTATATTCGGGACATAGTGAGGTTGCACGGGGTCCCAGTGACGATCGTCTCAAATAGAGATCCTCGTTTTACTGCTAGGTTGTGGCAGAGTTTGCAGAGTGCCTTGGGTACTAAGTTGACCTTTAGTACAGCTTATCATCCTCAGACTGACGGGCAGTCCGAGCGTACTATTCAGATCCTCGAGGATATGCTTCGGGGTTGTGTCCTTGATTTCAGTGGGACGTGGGAGAGGCACTTACCATTGGTAGAGTTCGCCTACAACAACAGTTTTCAGTCTAGTATCGGTATGGCACCGTTTGAGGCCTTGTATGGCCGACCCTGTAGGTCTCCAGTTTGTTGGGCCGAGGTGGGTGATACACCTTTGTTGGGTCCGGAGTTGGTTAAGGAGACGATGGAGAAGGTTGAGCTTATCCGTAGGAGGCTTGTTACAGCCCAGAGTCGTCAGAAAATCTTATGCTGACCGTAGGAGAAGACCGTTGGAGTTTGAGATGGGCGATCATGTGTTTCTGAAGATATCACCTAGACGGGGTTTGATGAGGTTTGGGAAGAGTGGGAAGTTATCCCCTCGGTTTATTGGTCCTTTTGAGATTCTTGAGAGGGTTGGCGAGGTTGCTTATCGTTTAGCTTTGCCGCCACAGTTATCCGGGGTTCATGACGTGTTTCATGTGAGTATGCTTCGGAAGTATGAGCCGGATCCATCACATGTGTTGGATTGGACCGACTTAGAGGTAGATGAGGATGCCTCGTATGAGGAGAGACCGGTTCGGGTCTTGGATAGGCGGGATCAAGTCCTGCGTGGCAAGACCATCCCTTTGGTTAAGGTTTTGTGGAAATATCACGGAGTGGAGGAGGCCACTTGGGAACGTGAATTGGGAGTCCGCGAGAAATATCCGGACTTGTTTGTTGATGTGTAATCAAGTATTGCAATTGTGTAATTGTAATGGAATTTAAGAGTATTAAAAATTTCTTAAATTGAAAAAAACATGGTGCATGTTTTGGTTAATGTAAATGTTGTAGAACTTGCCTTGTTATGGGAGTTGATTATAATATTGCATGTGTTGGCTATATTATAGAAATGGAATTGTATCATGATTATTGCTTATGATATGAATTGTGAACCATGTGTGTTGGAAATGGTTGAAATGAAAAGAGAATGCATGTCGAAATGTATATATTGTAGAATGCCTCTTGATAAGAGATGGAATGACCGGGAATGGGTTGAGTTGTGGAATGTGTGGTATAACATTGTTAAAAGAGAGGAAAACTTGCTTTTCAAAAACTTGTTCTAAATTTCGGGGACGAAATTCTTTAAGGGGGGGAGGTTATAGCGGTCCCGGGTTTACCCCTGTTGTATAGCGATCCGGACATGTGTCCGTGGATGTTGATAGTTGAGTATTGTCTTGTTTACATCCTTTCTTGCTTTGTACTTGAGTTATAGGATGTGTTGGGCAGGTTTGTTACAGGTTGGTTGAGCTTAGGAACAAAGTCTAGTTGCCCAGGTTTTGGCTGGTCCGCTCGAGCGGAGATGTTTACGCTCGAGCGGAGAGGTTGTTGTTGCTTGTACGCTCGAGCGGGGATTTTGGAGCTCGAGCGGAGAATGCACCCATTCAGTATTTCGTGCACCTGCAAAACTTCTGCAAGTGTGGTTTCTACGCTCGAGCGGGTTTGGTGCGCTCGAGCTGGTTGAGCTCGAGCGGTGATGTTGCGCTCGAGCGGACAGTGTGTTTTTGGTGAGAGTTCTGGGAGGGGGAGACCTGCGCTCGAGCGGGCTGGTATCTACGCTCGAGCGGACGAACTTTGTGTCTGTGTCTTGGCGCT
The DNA here is from genome assembly GCA_036172215.1 of Camellia granthamiana. Taxonomy (NCBI): domain Eukaryota; kingdom Viridiplantae; phylum Streptophyta; class Magnoliopsida; order Ericales; family Theaceae; genus Camellia; species Camellia granthamiana. The sequence goes on from CM069911.1 coordinate 111,299,176, forward strand.
CGAGCGGACAATGTTGCGCTCGAGCGGACCATGTTTTTGTGTCTTTACGCTCGAGCGGCGTGTCTTACGCTCGAGCGGACCTGTCGTATAACTGAGTGGGACTGGGCATTTTAAATCACTTTTTGACTTATCTTCTCTCTCTTACTTTACCCAAAACGCCATTTTCAGAGCTTCTCACTCAAAAACCTTAACTTCTCTCTAAGTATTGATCTAGCTAGGGTGTTTTGCTCACCTTTGGTCTTCACAAAAAGGGTGTAGATCGTCGAGGGCGTCCTTTTGATCCGAATAGTTTGGTGTTTGGAGCATTTTGGTTTTGGGTCCTTCTCCTTTGGAACTCATCTTTTGAGGTAGGGATATCCTACTCCTCTTTATGAGTTTTGTCTTTAAATTTTAGCATTTTGATATGTTGGAAGTTGTTGTGTGATTTTGGGAAACTTTGGGCCATTGTGTAATTTTACAAAAGTTGGGGGTTTTCATCTATGATAAACCTAGAAGCATGTTTGGTATAGAAACATGGGATTAATGTTGAAACATTAAGGAAATTGGAACCTAAGGGTTGTGATGTTAATTATGGAGAATGTCCTAATTACATTGATTAATTAATTTGGATAATTAATTGTGTTGATTTGTGATGTATATAATTGTTGTTTATATGCATTGTGTTGTGTTGGAGGAGATAGGGGATGTACTCCACGGTTTAGGGGAAGATAGGGGATGGACCTCCAAACCGGATGTTGTTGGGAGGAGATAGGGGATGAACTCCGTAGATAGAGCGGGTATGCCTATCTAGAAGTGTATTGACAGAGCGGATATGCTTGTCGTTGGAAGTATTGATATAACTGTTATGTTTATCTTTGATGAAGTGAAATGTGTTGGCATGAGTGTTTGTCTCATGTGTGATGTTTGGCCAGGTTCTGAGCCAAGGTTATGAAATGGCAAGTAAAAGGAAAGGAAATGGAAATGAAAGGAAATATAGACTTAAGTGTCTTGGAATTGTGTTATGTTATGAATGAATGTAAAAGTGTTGACCATCTATCAACTGTTAATCTTTTAGTCATTATTCATAATTGGTTTAGTATATTTCTACTAGGCTGTGGCTCACCCTATATGGGAACATCATTTTCAGGTACAGGAAGCATGCCACCTCCAAGGACTTAGCTTGGGAGGCTAGTGGCGGACAAGCTTTTGGTTGTCTTTCCTTTTGTTGTATTACATGTAAATTCAAGCCAAGGGCTTTATGTGTAAATGAGTTAGCACTCTACTTTTGTGTAACCAAGTGTTAACTTGGAAAGCTGTAAGCCCTTAGGGCATTTGCTTTTGTTGTTAACATGTGATACTTTTTGTAAGAAAACTTTGGTGAATGGAAGGATGTGGACCTTTTATATATCATAGCATGTCTATATTGTTGGGATTAATGTTATTATTTTGAGGGCGTTACAATAACTCTTCAAGAATTTAAATTATTTGCACCATAAAATATTTTCTGTCGATTGTGGTAAACCGCTTTATAAATCATTTAATTGGATTTCATTTTTCAATCCATTTAAATGAGGGGGCATTATTTGCATCACATTTTATTTTTCTATCGATTGTAACCTATTAATTATGGCTAAGTTCGATTATGGTATATCAATTGTAATCATAAACTATTTTCAAAGAATAACCTTGACCACATTTGTTTTTATTATTATTATTTTTGTCAACATGCATGCTAATGTGGCATGACAGATGTGTTAAAGATATGACATAATAACATGTTAAATGGAGGGCTAGAAAGTTAGCAATTGCAACAATTTGAAAGTTACCAAGATCAAATCAAACACCAAATCTGCAAAATGGTTCCCATCAAACATGGGATATGGATAATGTTGAGGAAATCATGGGCTTAAATTATCTCTTTCTCTCATGTGGCTAGACCTATAAAATAGGCCAAGAGTGATACAAAAATGTATCAATCAATCCACAACCATTCACAAATCGTGATATCTATTTAGGAGTAGTTTAAAGAATAGATTAAGTGATATGTTTTCAACCCCCATTTCTCTTCTTTCTGTCTGCTGTATTTTCCATTTATTTGTTCTTGTTTAAGTTCTTATAATTGGTAACAAGTGACAATTTAATTAAATAAATACATATTCTGTTCTATTTAATTTCTTCTTTATTTCATTACTTCAAGGGAAGTCCTTAATTTGTTTAAGGAATAGAATTCAACCACAAAACCTAATTTTTATTAGTGTTTATTTGAAATTAGTTTAAATCTGTCTATCAATCACCATCGATTAGGTTTAAACCAAATTTTTACCAGCAACTCCACACATAGGTCTATCTATCTATCTACCTATACTATATATATAACCAAATGTAGTGTTTTTGTCAAAAATCTATAAATATTCATTCCTAAATTCTCATAATTTTAAAATTCTCTCTTTCCTACATGACAACCCTCTTTGATTGTCTTTCATGTTTTCTATTTTCCTCAATTTTCTATTTGTTTGATTAATTAAATGAAAATTAATTTCATGACTTATGGATAAAGATTTGAATTTCAAAATTCCTCCATATAGATAAACGTATAAAAACTGATAAATAATTTATGAAAATTAATTTCATGATCTACAGATAAAGATAAAGATAAAAATTAAATAATTAATTTCATAACTTATAGATAATTTAAAATTTCTTCCCATAAATAAACATATAAAAATTGATAAATAATTTATAGAAATTAATTTCATGGCCTACATATAAAAATAAAGGTTAAAAAATTTATTTTTAAAAAAAAATTACTCCTGCTTTTTGCCCTTCATTTTGTACTTTAATTAATTTCATTATAGATAAACATATAAAAAAATCATAAATAATTTATGGAAATTTATTTCATGACATATAGATAAAGATAAAAATTTTAAAATTATTTAAAAAATAATAATTTCATGACTTATAGATAAATAAACATATAAGAATTGATAAATAATTTATAAAAATTAATTTTGTGGTCTACAAATAAAGATAAAGATTAACTAATTGATTTACAAACAAAAAAAAAATTAATTAATAAAATTTAGATAAAGTTATGATTTGTTAATCTATATCTATCAAAAACATATCTATCTAAATCTTTATTTTGGTTTACTCATATTTTTTTCTCCTTCTATCCCATATGAACTTTTTTTATTTTGAATTTTTTATCTTGTGAAATGATCTTATCTATAACTTCTTATCTCCTCTTAAATTCTTAACCTACTCCTCATAATTTTTATTATTGGGTAAATTACACTTATACCCCCTGAGATTTGGTTTAATACATATCACCCCCTGACGTTTGAAAAATTACACTAACCTCCCTGTCATTGTAATTATTTAGACAGAATGAAGACATTGAACTCATGCACTCTCTCTTTTTTTACTTTGTTTTACTTTCTCTTTTTTTTCCCTTTTCCTTTACTTTTTTTTTTAATGTAATTTCCTTTGTTTTTCTATTTAGAGTTGTTACCTTTTATATAAGCAAGAAGGTTTGTGAAATGAGACTATTAGCCACAGGGGTGGAAATGTAATTTTCAAAACATCAAGGGTGGGTAGTAATTGGACCAAACCTCAAGGGGTGTCAATGTGATTTACCCTTTATTATTCGTTATTATTTACCAAGTGATAAAGATATATATAAAAAAAGAATGGTTGTCTCTGAATAAGAAAAATATTAATCATTAAATTATGAAAGCTGTATGGGAGAAGGCAATACAAAAATCTCACAAAATTATTTTTCGTCGCTATATTTATCCAAGGTAATAATTTGATATTCTTTCTTTTAGTCGTTAAAAATAGTTTACAATAAATCATTGCTACGTGTTTTTCTTTTTCTTTTTCTTTTTCTTTTTTTTATAAGATTTTCATTTGTTATAGTATTTTTTCAATCCCATCTCGAAATTTTCTCTTTGAAATTTCTGTTTTTTTAATAATAAAGTTTAGAATTAATTTCTTATCAAATTTGTTTTCTTGATACTTATTTTATTGAAAGATTGAGACAAGTAAAACTTTCATATGATATATGAAATTAATAAATATAATACAAAGATGGTAGGGAAATACTACATATTTGTCGATATCTCTCTTTTGTTATTAGTTGATTTATTGGATTATATTATCAATTTAGAGGCCATATGATTTAATGTCCATGACTTTAGTTTTATTCAACCATTTTGTTGTTAAGTAACCTATATAATTATTTATTTTTTATTATTATTATTATTTTTTTTTTTGGTATATAATGATTAAAGCTATCATTTGTTATATTTCTTCAAGTACAATTCAAATAATTTGTCATCATTTTTTTTATATAAATAAAATGGATTAAACTATTTTCTTATATAATTTTTATAATCCTACGAAATTCTTATCTTGATTTTTTTTTTTTTTAAATATTGTAGAAATTATGCAACTATTATTCAAGTTATGGAGAATGATTACTTAGAAATTATAATTAAAAGTTGAGATTTATTCATAATTTGGTCCCACAATAATAATATAAATCATTGATTTAAAATAAGTAAATTTATGATAACTTATAAAATTTATTTCTTTTAATGCTTTGTTTTTGTTTTTGTTTTTGTTTTTGTTTTTGTTTTTATTTTTATTTTTATTTTTTTCTACATGACACTATATTCTGATACAAGTTATTTATGTTATCAAGTGATTGTAATACTATTATCCCAACAATCTTTATAATTAACAATTTTTTATGTATATCAAATTTTTATTGTGAAATTTTGTAGATTAATTATTGTTAACATCAACCAAAATGGCCTAACATCATGACTTGCTGCTATTAAAATATAATTTAAGATTAAAATAATTTATGTATCACACAAAATGTATATAGTTTATTTTTTCATATATTGCACGGATTACCACTAATATGTATTAATATGTTTGTTATTGGTGACTTGGGATATTTCATTATGTGATTATAACTTGTATCATTTTAAATCTCGTGTCAATGAAGTTCCTTCTAACTTAAAAAGTCTCATATAAATTATTTAATCATGTGATTGTGATTTGTACAATAGATATCTCATGTCCAAGACGTTCCTTCTACTTTAAGGACTCACATTAATTATTTTGTTTAATGTAAAACACTACACTCTATAGGGTTCCAAGCAACTTTGGAAACACTACACTCTGAGATTCCAAGAAACTTTGCAAATATTATGGGAAATGATGCAACTTTGTTGGTTGGAAGTCAAAAAAAAGTTGGCAGAAAATTCAATATTCATGGTAGAGTGAAATTTAAAACATTTGATTTTTTATTTCTATTTTTTGTTAGGAACAATTTGAATAGTGAGATTGGGATCTCAAACGATGAAATTGTTTCACTCTTTTAACTTGGACAATAATTTTTTTGTTGTTTACGTCAAAATTAACAGTGAAATTTTACTTTGTTAACGTTATCATTTAATTGTTTTGATAAATTTCTCATTTTAATATTTTTACCAATAATGATAAAATGAGCTGCCAAATAATAACTCTCACCACAGGAGAGAGATCTACAAGGAACCTCTTTCTTAAAATATCAAAAACAATCTGCAATACTGTATATTTTTTTTCTGCAAACTAGCTTAGCCTACAATTAAAATACATTCCTCCTTTCAATCATCTGAGCTACTATAATCATGACTAGATTCCGAAAGTATTGGAACAGCAGCACAACAGAATGACTCCTTTTCCCTGAGGAGAAGACAGCTACCATCTGAATTCCATTTCAGATCACTTACCGTAAACTGTGGTAGCGGAACATTCACACAGTAAGCGCCTGATGGGGTCCACATGTACAAGTGAGAGCTTCCGGTGCAAAAAACGAGTCGCGTGGACGATGGGTCCCACACTGCTGCTCGGATGGGGTGTTTTTGGACCAAGATGGCGGCGAGCTCAAGAAGGCGCATGTCCCATATCCAGAGAACGGTGGGGATGCTATCGTTGCGAGTGCAAATGTACTGACTATCGTTGCTCCACGACATGAGACCTGCAAACAGGGCCGTTTTGGTCAATTCAATTTTAATCAGTCAGTGAGACAACCAGATAGAACATTGATTTGTGAGGATCAGAGAGTTTTGTTCTTGCATCCTACAGCCAAAGTCAAGTGATCAACAAACCCAATACAATTTCAATCAAACTGCAATGGAATTGTACAAATTTCACATTTAGAACTTTTGAATGATTTGGTGATAGTTACGATCTAAGAAGTATAGACACGCTAAGAAGGTGGAATGTCCTGTATCGGACACAACACCTGTCCGATACCAACACTCATCGAACACTTTCCGACACACGTGAGATGCATGACTACATGTGTCGCATTATATATTTTAAAATTTTTTAGACCTGGACACAGTTCGATCACTTGGGAGACACATACATCCATCACTTAAACACACATGAAATACAATTAAAAGTCTGAAAAAAAATAACTTAGATACAATGATAAAAGAAAAATTAATACATAATGTAGATTTAACCTATAAATTGCTCCTCCTCCATTGAGTTTTATGAATTAATGTTATGTTGTGTTTTTTTTTTAATCTTTCGATAAAATATTCATATATATGACATAATGAATACATAAAACTATATATTTGTTGGCATCCTTCACGTGCCGTGTTTTGCATTTTTTCAAAATTGCCATGTTGATGTGTCCATATTGTATGTGTCGTATCACACGTCTGTGTCCACACTTCGTAGGTTTTGATCATATGAACATTATGTTCTATTCTTGCTTGATTTGACAAAGATCCAACATAACCAACTGCATGGTGCTGCAAGCCAAATTAAGCTACTCTACCTTGTTTACAACTAGCTCAGTCAGAGTCTCACCTAAGCCTTGGTAATTTGCTGAGATCCACCCAAACTTTAACTCAATTAAAGGTCTAAAGTACTGGAGGACTATGTAAAAGACCAAGCTAATCAAGCTTAAACAGATATGCTTAACTGATCAGTATCTGGCTTGAGCTCGCTTGTAAAAAAATAAGCCAACCTCAATCTTCAATTTGAAGCTTATTATAATATTCAAGCTTGCGCAACCAACTATTCGACTTGGCTTGGCCAGTTTAAAGGCCACAGGGTCTTGGTTTATAAACAATCAGATCACTAGGTACATCTCTTCAAGAATTTTCTCACTACTATTCCATTATTCATTAATGCAAAAACTTTCAAATGAACTTAATCCATTCCACAGTCAACTTTAGCATCAACCCAGTGTAGTTTCAAAATTAGTTAGTTTCTCAGTAAACATATTCTCAGTAAACATACAATCCATGTTATTGCAACATAGCATTATTAAATATCCTTGCATACTACACATATATATAATATTTTATATATATATATCCATATATGGATATTTGATTTTAACTAACACCGTTATTACATTCTCTCTTAACATGTTTACTGGTATATAAGTCAGAAAAAATATTTGAGAAATATGAAAACGTGCTTTTCTGAATTGTGTTTCTTCCATTGTCCAATTGGATATATAAAATAAAATAAAAAAGAAAGCAATAGAAACAAAGGACAAGCTGGTCTCACCAATTCCTTGTTTTGGGTTTGGTTTGTCTGCTGGAGGCTTCTGAAAAGGTAAGGTAATGGGCAATTCCATGACATCATACCTAACTTGGATGTGTCCTTCAGAAGGATTTTCTATAGAGGATAGAGAAATTCCATTAAACGATATATAAAAATAAAAAATAGAAAATAAAAAACTGGAATGTGCTTATCAAAGTCTAAAGACAGCATATGACTGAAAGTTTACTTGAGTGACACTTCTGCATAACAAAAACAGTTGTGCAAAAATTAAAAAGTAGAGAAATAATACCAAATTCAAGGAAACTCTACTACCTCATAAAATGATTGAACATTATTGACGACATAAATTATTAACCCATCAAGAAAATTTTCAAAGAACTACTAACATTTCACCAACAACATGCGTTCTTGTAGACACCAATATAAGCAATAATTTCAAATGATACCATGACTACTCTTAGCCAAAAAGTACAACCATTAAATAAAAAATGAAAAAATGTTTTGCCTTTTTTTCTTTTTTTTTTTTTGGCATCACTACATATAGTGAATTTAAACAAGTTCGTTTAAAGTCCCTACATTTTTTGTGTAATCATCAAAACACCACAAGTTCCCTCTATAACACAAAGGGTTGTCCTGCTTGAGAAGTCAATTAATGAATTGAAACTTGTAATAAATGTAACAAAAACAAAAAGTCAAAGCATATAAATGGTAATTCATTCAGAAGAAATGCATGACAGACATGAGCAGCTGTTAAACCAAATAGAATTCTCAAGCAGAAAGTACGAAGCATAATACATAGAGAAACAGATAGATTAACAACTCTCAGTGACATAAGCAACAATGGAAATTACCAGAATTCCCTTGCATAAAATCATCGCTCAAACATAATTCAGACATATCAAGTTGCAATGGTTCATCTACCTCCTGAGATTCAAAAGACACAACAGAACAATAAATATCATGAAGACATAGGGCCTGTTTGGCATAGCTTTCAGAACTGTATAATGAAAACTGTGAAAATCTTGAGAATATGATGTTTTCGCTGTTTTAGCTTTTATTATATCTGGACAACCAAAAACAGAACAGAAAACATTCTGGTTTTCATGAAAACTGGATCTTTTAAACTCACTTTTCTAAAAGCAGTTTTTGAGAGCAACAAACCAAACAAGTTTTCAGTTCTACTTTTTTAACTCTTGGAAAAAAAACCTATTTTTAGGAACTCTGGCAAAACAACCAGAATTATTGTTAGTTTGGTATCATATTAGATATTAAATACCGTGAAGACAGCGGCACAACAAGGAGCACGAACAGTAGATAGGTGGATGAATTCAGCAAATACTTTCCAAGTTAAGGGATTTAAAACCCGTAACATCTGGTCATAACTGCCCACTGCCAGAAATTGGCCACAAGGAGACCATGAAACACTTTTTACACCAAGTCCACTTTCATATGCTTGATACTTGAATAGACACCTCCCATCTGGAGAGTAAATCAGAACCTGCACAAATCATATGACTCAGAAACATTACGTAGGAGCCAATAACTGTTTGCAGCTAAAATGCACCATAAGCCTAATGTATGAGTAATTATTAGAGTACCTGGAATTCCACGGTAGCAGTGAGCCCGGCCAATTTATGCTAATGTACACACAACTTGGTTGGGCACACAGGCATGTGGTATTCCCAAAAGACTAGATAATTTATGCTGATGTACACAACACTTGATGCATAACTACAATATATATTAAGATTGTGTTGATTGCAGATAGGACAGAAGATGGTATTTTAGTGAATAAATATTGAATTCCTGATCAAACAAAAAGAATATTTGAGTCACTAGGATTATATAAAATTAGTCTCAACAACTTCACAATTATGGCATGGCAAGATATCAAGCACTAAACTAAAGTATACAAAAATGTCTAAAGTTCAAGAAGACGACTCATCCAAGCAGCTTATTGGAAAATTTTAAACAGTATTTAGCAGTAGAGAGGACATATATTGGCATATAGCAATGAAAAGCATGAAATTGTGTACCTTATATTCAAGAGGTGAATCCCAAATCACTATAGCACTATCATCTGGTGACCATTCAATATCAGCCAAATCCAATGTATCAACAGCAAAAACACCCATTATCTCCCACGTGTGACAAGAGAGAAGATTAACATAATCCTTGCAATCACGCCTTGTGCAAATTGCAGCGAATTTCCCATCTTGAGTGAAAGAGACCCCCTTAGAAGCATGCTTTGGCCATTGCACATGTATACAAGCTGTGTTCACCAATGACCAAACTGTTAGCCGCAATTGGAAGTCAGACGTTGTAAGTATGTGGCGGCTGTCAGGGCTCCACCTGGCATAAGCAATACCAGCAGGACCCTCATCTATCTTGCACGTCCACTCAGGCTGTTTCAGTGACCATGCCTGTATCATTGGTCTCTTATAGAGACCACAGAGTATGTATTCAGAATCTTGTGCCCACTCAATATAGCTTATCTTATCCAAACACGAGAACAACTGCACAACCTGTATTTGCATGTGTAAATTTAAAAATCACAACAATCAAACTTGCATGTTGATGATTAACTAGTAGTATGTTCAAGAGAAAGCATGATATCAGTAAATGTAAAACACAGTGCAACATGGCAATGAGAAATGATAGAAAGGACAATTTGGACAGTTTTGTCATTGGTTATTTTGTTTAACATTTAATGCTATCTTTAATTCTTTATATAATCATACTTTTTTCATTATGTAGATGGAATCCTGAATTAAAGAGATTGGAAGCCTCTAGTCCCTAATATCTCTACAAAGTATGAACCAAAGAAACTTAAGTCCAGACAGATATAATACCTTTCTTTTAGTTGCTATCCAACATAAATTAACATTCATTGGATTCTATACATGACCTCACTATATCTTCGATAGTTGGTATTCTTCATTCAAGATTTTCTCCCCATTTGGTGAGAAAGTAGATCTTAAGGACAGTAGGTTTGATTATTTTGAATCATTTGGATTCCGCTATGTTATGAGAATCATTTTTTACTCAAACCGTATAATCTTAAGACGTCAATAAACCAAATTTTAGCACATCCCAGAACTGTGACAAATGCAACAGATTTATGATAGTGGCCATGTTTCTTTTTTTTGGGGGGGATAAATAATGACAGTGGCCATGTTTCAACATTGCAATAACCCTATTTCTGTTCTATTAACTACTTCTTGGTGCTTTTTGGCTATGTCATGGTGTTTAGTCACTGCCAATTTCTTTCCAAGTTGTTTGGAGGATTCAAAAGCATGTGCCATTTCCTGGTCTGTGTAGAAAATTCTTGCGTAGGGAAAGGCTACTATGTGCACCCTTTTTGGGGTGCATATGGTATGCACCTTATGCAAAAAGTATAACTTCAGTTATACATAACTTTTATGTGCTCATCATAACTTCACCATTCATAACTTTCATCACAAAAAACATAAACCTCCATCACACAAAAATCGTAACTTTTATCACAAAAATCATAACTTTTCCCCTTGCGTATGTGTTCCTAAAAGGCCAAGAGGGAACTAATTGTGCAAGTGATTTAGAAATTACAATTCCTATTTAATATAGCACCACTGTAAATCTGTGGTACAACATTTTAGCAAATATAGACTCATTACCTCACAGCCACAACTAAATTTCGAATCATTGTAATGTTTGTTGCACTGATCTTCAAACTTTCCCTTCACAACTAGAAAATTTTCATTTCTTTTCCTCTATATCAAGTGGATATCAACAAATAACATTCAAATTGTGCCTAAGCAGTTGAAGAATTAAAAGAAATCGATTACCTTGAGCGACAGAACATCCCGGATCACGAGGCGATAATCGACGGCGACGGCAAGAAACCGAGAATTGGGCGAGAAACAACAAGGACCAGTCTGCTTAAAAGATTCCGTAAACTCCATCAGAGAGGCAAAATTTTCCTGGGAAACAAACAGTTAGGAGACTTCAATTCCACGAAACCAGATCCATGGCTGTGGAACACCAGTCCAGTCGCCGATTGAGAGTGGTCTGACCCATTTCGAAGGTTAGATGTGAGACCTAAACTTCAATTTGGCACACATTGTGATAATTAGGTGAAAAATGACCCAGATTGAACCAGGTGCTTAGATCTGAGACAGAGAATCGTTGTTGGATCTGTGAAGAAGATGAACAGCACTGTGGAGTTTTAAATACTTACCGCATAACATATATGAGTTTGTATTATACTAGAGAGTTCAAATTTTGAATGGAATATCTGTCTGTTGGGATTGGGGAGATGCGCAGCAGCAGCCACGGTTGTGGTTGTGGTTGTGGTTGTGCGGTTAGTAGTCTGTTTTTTTTATTTTATTTTGATGATTCGAATGTTTATGTTTTTAATAGGGAAGTTTTTTTTTTTTTTTGATAAGTCTACTTTTTAAGAGTTTTATTCTATTTAATTCATATATTTTTTTTTGGCTATTCCATTAGGTTTTATTTGAGATAAGAAGACTAAAATACCATTTTCATCTAGTTATATTTCATTTAGTTCACATTATTTTCTTATATTTCAATAAGTCTTATGGGTGACATAATTACTAAAATACCCCTAATGTGAATGTTTACACCGTCAATGTGAATGTTCATATCGTCAATGTGTAGGGGCCCGGCCCATGTCAATCCTCGTGGGTGTCCGGAAAAATTCGAGTCGGGCCGGGGCGGGCCCGGCCCATTGACAATGTGAATATTTACATTGATATGTTAACATTTACATTAATAGGAGTGTAAAATTGGCCCGCGTCCCGTGGCGGCGCGAAACCCGCCCGCGGCCCATGAGCGGCCCAGGGCGGGCCCGGTCCGGCCCGTTGACAATGTGAATATTCACATTGACATGTTAACATTCACATTGATAAAAATATAAAATTGGCCCGCGGCCCATGGGCAGCCAAAAGCCCGCTTGCGGCCTGGGGCGGGCCCGGCCCGTTGACAATGTGAATATTCACATTGACATGTTAACATTCACATTGATAGGAGTGTAAAATTAGCCCGCACCTCATGGCTGCCCGAAACGCACCCATGGCCCGTAGGCGGCCCGATGCGGGCCCGGTCCGGCCTGTTGACAATGTGAATATTCACATTGACATGTTAATATTCACATTGATAAGAGTATAAAATTGGCCAACGGCCTAGGACGGGCCCGGCCCAGCCCGTTGACAATGTGAATATTTACATTGACATGTTAACATTCATATTGATAGGAGTATAAAATTAGCCCGTGTCTCGTGGCTGCCTGAAACCCGCCCACGGCCCGTGGGCGGGCCTGGTCATTTTTTTTTAATTCTTTTTAATTTTTTCTACCAAAATTTTATTATTTTCCACAAAAAAAGACACTAGGCCTCAACACGGGCTAGCCCTCGGACCGAGCCTTGAATGGGCCTTAACCGGGCCAATGGGCCGGGCCGAGCTTCAAAGTGATGGCCCAGGCCCTAGCCTAGGTCCCGGACTAGGCTCGAGCCTGGGCCCAAACGAGCCTTTCCTGGGCCGGGTCGGGCCGGCCCACGGGCCAAAAAATTAGGCCTAGGCCCTAGCCCTGGCACAAGGGTATTCGGGCTTTGGACGGGCCGATGGATCGATCCTCGGGTCGGGCCGGTGGGCCTGGGCCTAGCCTCGAGCTTAGGTCAGGCTTGGGCGGGCCTGGCCATTTTTTTAAAATTCTTTTTAACTTTTTCTACCAAAATCTTATTATTTTCCACAAAAAAATACATTACGCCTCGGGCAAACTGGGTCTCGGACCGAACCTTGAATAGGCCTTAAACGGGTCGGGCTTCAAAGTGATAACCTAAGCCCTAACCTAAGGTCTCGGACATGCTCGGGCCCGGACCCAAACGAGCCTGCCCTAGGCAGTAGGCGGGCTTTGGGCAGCCCACGGGCCGTGGGTCAATTCTACATTCCTATCAATGTACATTTTAACATGTCAATGTGAATATTCACATTGTCAACGGGTCGGGCCGGGCCTACCCCGGGCCGCGGGCAAGTTTCGGGCAGCGGGCAAATTTTACACTCCTATCAATGTTAATGTTAACATGTCAATGTGAATATTCACATTGTCACGGGTCAGGCCAAGCCTGCCTCGGGCTGCAATCGGGCTTCAGGCCGCCAACGGGCTGCGGGCCAATTTTACACTCTTATCAATGTGAATGTTAACATGTCAATGTGAATATTCACATTGTCAACGGGCCAGGTCGGGCCCGCCCTGGGCTGCTGGCCAATTTTATACTCTTATCGATGTGAATGTTAATATGTCAATGTGAATATTCACATTGTCAACAGGCCGGGTCGGGCCCGTCCAGGGCTGCCCACTGGCCGTAGGCGGGTTTTGGGCAGCCACGAGGGGCGGGCTAATTTTACACTCCTATCAATGTGAATGTTAACATGTCAATATGAATATTCACATTGTCAACGAGCCGGGCCGGGCCCGCCCCGGGCCACGGGGGGGCTTTTGGCCACCCATGAGCCGCGGTCCAATTTTATACTCTTATCAATGTGAATGTTAACATGTCAATGTGAATATTCACATTGTCAACGGGCTGGACCGGGCCCGCCCCGGGCTGCCCATGGGCCGCGGGCGGGTTTCACCCCGCCACGGGACGCGGGCCAATTTACACTCCTATTAATGTGAATGTTAACATGTCAATGTGAATATTCACATTGTCAACGGACCAGGCCCACCCTGGCTTGCAGGCGGGTTTCGGGCCGCCCACGGGCCAATTTTACATTCCTACCAATGTGAATTTTAAAATATGAATGTTCATATCATAAAATTGCTAACCGTTCAAAAAATATTTATAAGGGTATCAAAATTAAATATAAGGGCATATATGTCCAAGAAAATAGTGTAAATCAAGAAAAATAACTTTATGGAATAAAACTATACATACATGGGACTAAATAGGTTAAAAAATTCATTCATGGACTTCTTGGGTTAAAACACTTCTAAATGGGATTTATCAATAAAAATCCCTTTTAAAAGATATTGAGTATAATATATTTGTAAAAATTTAAGTTAGTTGAAAATTGGTATCTTTTTCATTCAGGCATATTTGTATTTAAAAAATTAAATGATAAATTTAATTTTAAAAATAAATATGAATACAAACATGTCTTGATGAAAAGGATACTAAAATCCAATTAATTTGAATTTTTACGTGTATATTCTACTCAATGTTTTCTAAAAATTAAACGATTCAAATCATCGAAATGAAATCTGAAAAAGGTCTCATTAATTGCACAACAGTCACTGTTGCACATGATGCATAACATTATTACTGCACATGATGCGTAACAGCCTCCCCAAACTGCTGTTTGTGTGCCTTTTTAATCATTCTCATGGGCAATGCTAATGATAAGGGAAACATATGCTACTTGTGGGTGTTGATGTTTAACCACACAACCAAAAGGGGAACTTAGCTGGAGAGCACTGGCAGAATAAATTAAACCCAGCAACCTATAAAATAATATGAGAATCCGACGGTGATTCGTCCACCCGAAGGCACTCCGACGATCAAAATAGTAATTAATATCTCTCAAAGATAGCAAATTGTACTTAAACTCACAAGAAAGAACTTACCTCAGACCCATGAGGGTGCCTCGCTTTTATAACCAGTAGTGACTTGATCCCCCTAGAAGCCTCACTTCAAAGGACTCATGCTCTATGTTTATCTTGGGCTTTTATCTAGATAGAGATAAACTCTTCTTGAGCCTTATCTTTATCCAGACTGAGGTCCTCCCTTGTTCTAGTATTCTTGTCTTTTATATGCTTATCTCGGATTCCTGCATCTCCGGAGATAACCTCGGCCTAGCCGAGATTATCTCGGCGCATAACCAAGCCACGTGACACCTCGGGTAACACTTCGGCGTCACCTTAGCCACGTGCTGTCATTCACAAAATGTGTCCCCACAACTGCCCCCTAGGTTCTATTACCTGTAATGACCCCGAAATATACGTCATACTTATTGGTAATTAATTATGTGTTTAGATGAATTAATTGAAGAATATCTGTTTGATTTTGAAAATTATCTGTTGGCATTATAACTTCGGGACTGAAATCGATGACCGTAATGGGATCAGAAAATGAAATTGAAAATGTCCATGTGATACCGGGAATTTTTAGAACTATCGGGGATAAGAAATTGGAGACTGAATTTTGTCTGATTCGTTGGGCCATGTTTGGCTCATATTTTTGGTACAAATGTTTATAGTTGATATATATATATGGTTTAAGATAAGTGTTGTTGACCATTTTGACTCAAACCAAAGAAAGAGAAAATATCTAAGAGAGAGAGGGAGAAGAATTCGTGGGAAGAGAGAAAGCAAGGGAAAGAAGAGAAAGGAAAAAGGGATTCAAGCTAATTCTCTCCAAATTAAGCATTGGAGGTAAGGATCTTCTCCAATTTCTTGAGTAAGGTAGATTTCCTCATGATTTATGGCAAGTAAATGGAATGAATGAGGGGAAATTATGATATTTTGAGCTTTGGAGCCTCTATGAGCATATTTGGAATCATATCATGAAATTATGTTTTAAATCATGGATTTCTTGCATCATTTTCACATTTGAGGGAGCAACCCCATGGTTTTGGCAAATGAAGCTTTTCTAGTTTGGTTCTAGTTGTTTTTCAAGTGTTTTGAGCTTTGTTTTCTTGAATTTGGAGGTTGGTTTTGGTAAAAATGGAGCCACGGTTTTGACAGAAATGGACTGAGTTTTCCACCCAGTTTTGCACTGGCCGCTCGAGCGTGGGTCTGGCCGCTCGAGCGGAGTTTTCGCACATCCAGCATTTTGGTTCAGTTTTCAGTCCGCTCGAGCGGAGGTTGGTGCGCTCGAGCGGTGACCTGTTTTCCAGAAAATGTTCCAAATGTTTTAATGCATGATTTTGGCATCCTCATTCCATTTTTAGCATTCTTAAAGCTTAATTAAGTCATGATAATGAAGTTATGAGATTGAAACGTCATTAAGAGAATACGTGAACTTGAGTTGATTATGATACGTGTTAAAGGATCGTGCTATACTGTTGATATTTGCAGGTCAAGCTGAGAAGACCGTACAACCGGTTCTGGAAAACCCTCTGTAAGTAACATTTCTGTAAAGCTATGTTCTTATAAAGTATGTTCTGAAAATGTTATGCTATCGTATGATTTCTGAAATGAGATATGTTTTCTGTGAACGATTATCCTATTTGCGAATCTAGTATGGCATCCATAGGAAGTCCCAAGTCATGGGAGACGGCACGTTAGTGCGGGTCCATGACCAGTTTACGAGATCTCGCTATCCACTTCATTGTGGCAGTATGTGTTTAATCAGTGTCCGGGACTGATTACTCTATGTGTTATGTGTTATGTGTTATGTTCTATGGAGTATGCCATTATTATGTTCTGATACGAATTGATGATGATTATGAATGATTTCATTTACAGATATATGGTATGTTGGAGATCGTTCACTAACCCTTTACTTTAATGTTACTTGCTGGGCTTTAGCTCACCCCCTGTATATATGTATTTATAGGTGAGCGTTCTGGGAGCCAAGCCTAGGCGGAATCTGAGTCGAGCCGCCGTTTTGAAAGCCTACCCGAGTTTTGGTGCCCAAGCTGGGCTAGGTCTGGAAGGCCGTATTGTGGACTCGTTTTGTTATGTATTTGTGGCTTGTGCTTACATGCTTTGTACATGAATTTTTGAATACATGTTATGTAATATGGTGGGTAAATAACTCATTTTTGGCATGTAATGTATGTTCATATTTATGCACAGCTCTCTGGACTATTAGTATTGTGTTTTCGCTTCCGCGAGCCCCGATTAATTATGTTTTGTACAGTAAGGCCTGTGGTAATCTAGGATTACTGGCCGGTCTCGTCACCAAACTTCTAGGGGCGGGTTTGGGGCGTGACAGAATGGTATCAGAGCGCACGAGTAATTTACCCACACACGTGTCCATAAGAGCTGTTAGGTGCATTAGAAAAGAACTAGAGCATGGCATGAGTATATGTGCATGTGTGTGTGTGTGTTTCTGAATATGAGGAACAAGAACTGTAATGATGAGACTACAGAGAAATGGTTATGTTGAGAATGAAATGCTCTATCTGCTATGGGTATAGATCAATGGAGAACCCCAATGTACAGAATGTAAATGAGACAGAAGCATCTAATGCTAGACTAGATCGATTGGAAAGGATGGTGGAAGCTTTAACTGGAATGGTAAGACAACAACAAGAACAGAACCAGCAACAGCAAAGACAGCCATTTCCGCCTCCTCCACCACCACCTGTCCAAGAGGGACCAATGAATGATGATGATGTGATCACTCTGACACAGAAATACAAGAAACTGAAACCACCAGAATTTGCAGGAGGTATCGAACCCTTAAAGGCAGAGGCCTGGGTATTAGAAACAGAGAAGATTTTTGAAGTATTTCCGTGTACTGATGTATATAAGGTGCTGTTAGCAACATTCACTTTGACAGAGGAAGCCCGAAGATGGTGGATGCTCGTGCGAGGTGAGCATAGAGATTTGACATGGACCCGGTTCAAAGAGATATTTTATGAGAAATATTTCCCACAATGCATGCGAGACAGAAAAATTTCTGAATTTGAACAGTTTAAACAAGGTACAATGTCAGTAGCAGAGTATGAAGCGAAATTTACTGAATTAGCTCGTTATGCCCCTCATATGGTTGATACAGAATACAAGAAAGCAAGAAAATTTGAGGGTGGGTTGCATGTTGAAGTACTTGACAGGGTAAACGTTTTGAAACTGGAGAAATATGTTGATGTTCTTGATAGAGCCTTAATGGCGGAAACAAATATTGCAGCCTTGAAAATGACTCAATCAACAATGACTGAAGTAGAAAGTAAGAGATTTAAGAAACAGAGGGTAGAAACTATTGGTGAATCACTGACATCCGTCAATGAAAATGTGACTTCAAAGTTGAGTGATAATACAAAGAAGGGTAATAGTGAAAGCGTGGGCATGCCTACCTGTAAAGAATGTGGGAGACAACACTGGGGTATTTGCCGCCGCCTAACTGGAGCGTGTTTTAAATGTGGACAAAAAGGGCATTTGGCCAAAACTTGTCCCCAAGCGTATCCAAGCAATGAAAGACCTGCTACCAGTGGGGCTAAATCAACAATGGCACCGAAGACAACCACCATAGCTACCTCCGAGGGGAATACCTTGAGGCAGGCAAGAGTTTACTCCTTAATACCAGATAAGACACAGGATACTGGCAAAGCAAAAACAGGTATGATTTCAATTATGTATTATGCTGTTAGCATTATTACCTATGCGATGGAGAAATACTGAATATGTGTGACTGTGGCAGAATGAATTATACGCAAAGTAGGTGAAACCAATTGAATACGAATGACATGGAATGAATTAACTATGACTATGATGAAACAAATTTACCTTTGCTATGGATTGTTATTTTTACGTTATTACCTGTGCATTGAACACTATGGAACTTCTTCATTGACTTGAGCCCTATGATATTGTCCTTATTGCTATGAGATTGCTACAAGATTATCTGATGACACTTTTGTGAACTACGGAATGACTACAGAAATGACTAATTATATGTGATCGAGATTTCTGATTGAACTTCTGTCGGAATAAGGAAAGTTTGGAGGACCAAACTTCTTAAGGTGGGGAGAGTGTAATGACCCCGAAATATACGTCATACTTATTGGTAATTAATTATGTGTTTAGATGAATTAATTGAAGAATATCTGTTTGATTTTGAAAATTATCTGTTGGCATTATAACTTCGGGACTGAAATCGATGACCGTAATGGGATCAGAAAATGAAATTGAAAATGTCTATGTGATACCGGGAATTTTTAGAACTATCGGGGATAAGAAATTGGAGACTGAATTTTGTCTGATTCGTTGGGCCATGTTTGGCTCATATTTTTGGTACAAATGTTTATAGTTGATATATATATATGGTTTAAGATAAGTGTTGTTGACCATTTTGACTCAAACCAAAGAAAGAGAAAATATCTAAGAGAGAGAGGGAGAAGAATTCGTGGGAAGAGAGAAAGCAAGGGAAAGAAGAGAAAGGAAAAAGGGATTCAAGCTAATTCTCTCCAAATTAAGCATTGGAGGTAAGGATCTTCTCCAATTTCTTGAGTAAGGTAGATTTCCTCATGATTTATGGCAAGTAAATGGAATGAATGAGGGGAAATTATGATATTTTGAGCTTTGGAGCCTCTATGAGCATATTTGGAATCATATCATGAAATTATGTTTTAAATCATGGATTTCTTGCATCATTTTCACATTTGAGGGAGCAACCCCATGGTTTTGGCAAATGAAGCTTTTCTAGTTTGGTTCTAGTTGTTTTTCAAGTGTTTTGAGCTTTGTTTTCTTGAATTTGGAGGTTGGTTTTGGTAAAAATGGAGCCACGGTTTTGACAGAAATGGACTGAGTTTTCCACCCAGTTTTGCACTGGCCGCTCGAGCGTGGGTCTGGCCGCTCGAGCGGAGTTTTCGCACATCCAGCATTTTGGTTCAGTTTTCAGTCCGCTCGAGCGGAGGTTGGTGCGCTCGAGCGGTGACCTGTTTTCCAGAAAATGTTCCAAATGTTTTAATGCATGATTTTGGCATCCTCATTCCATTTTTAGCATTCTTAAAGCTTAATTAAGTCATGATAATGAAGTTATGAGATTGAAACGTCATTAAGAGAATACGTGAACTTGAGTTGATTATGATACGTGTTAAAGGATCGTGCTATACTGTTGATATTTGCAGGTCAAGCTGAGAAGACCGTACAACCGGTTCTGGAAAACCCTCTGTAAGTAACATTTCTGTAAAGCTATGTTCTTATAAAGTATGTTCTGAAAATGTTATGCTATCGTATGATTTCTGAAATGAGATATGTTTTCTGTGAACGATTATCCTATTTGCGAATCTAGTATGGCATCCATAGGAAGTCCCAAGTCATGGGGGACGGCACGTTAGTGCGGGTCCATGACCAGTTTACGAGATCTCGCTATCCACTTCATTGTGGCAGTATGTGTTTAATCAGTGTCCGGGACTGATTACTCTATGTGTTATGTGTTATGTGTTATGTTCTATGGAGTATGCCATTATTATGTTCTGATACGAATTGATGATGATTATGAATGATTTCATTTACGGATATATGGTATGTTGGAGATCGTTCACTAACCCTTTACTTTAATGTTACTTGCTGGGCTTTAGCTCACCCCCTGTATATATGTATTTATAGGTGAGCGTTCTGGGAGCCAAGCCTAGGCGGAATCTGAGTCGAGCCGCCGTTTTGAAAGCCTACCCGAGTTTTGGTGCCCAAGCTGGGCTAGGTCTGGAAGGCCGTATTGTGGACTCGTTTTGTTATGTATTTGTGGCTTGTGCTTACATGCTTTGTACATGAATTTTTGAATACATGTTATGTAATATGGTGGGTAAATAACTCATTTTTGGCATGTAATGTATGTTCATATTTATGCACAGCTCTCTGGACTATTAGTATTGTGTTTTCGCTTCCGCGAGCCCCGATTAATTATGTTTTGTACAGTAAGGCCTGTGGTAATCTAGGATTACTGGCCGGTCTCATCACCAAACTTCTAGGGGCGGGTTTGGGGCGTGACATTACCTCGGCAACCTGAGGTGATGGAACCTACCTCGTTTACCCATATATCATACCGGCTAAAGTTCACTCTTCTCATCGACCGAGATCATGACTCGTCGGCTTCATATATCTAGGACTCAACTGTCCATTTTACCAAGGATTCAAGAACTAAGAGTCAATTTCTTTACGCATCCCTACCGAAATCACTCATTTAGCTAAGGTTATTGCTTCATTAATCAAGAAGTTCAAGTGTTCTAACTATGCATGAGCTGTCACGCATAGTCTTTCCAACCGTTTCATACACGTGTCATCTTTTCATTGCTTCGCACTTGACACGCGCTATCAGGTCGCGTCGCTTCCTGTCCATGTCGCCTGACAAGCACATCATCCACGGCAACTCATTTATGTTTTGCCGTCCTTTCACATTTTTGACAAAACTCTTCTCGCTTCTTTTCCCGTCCTTTCACTTTTGCAATCACAATCTCTCTCTACTCTCAGACCTTTGCTCTCTACATTCTGCCATTTTTAGCCTTTCGAAGCTTTGCAACTGTGCTCCGTTCACCACCTCCGGCAAAGCGTTCATTATTCTGCTCCGTTCATTATCGCCATCTGACTCCGGCAATATCTACTCTGGCGTTTATTTTCTCGGCCTTAGTTGGTAGGTCTCTGACTTATTCTTTCCTTCTGGTTAGTCTTGTACTGTTTTGCATATGTTTCTTCTCTGAACTCGTTGTATGCTCTTTTTACTACATTCGTTGTCATTGAATCTTGTATTCATAGCTGTATCATGAATCAATTTCTTGAACTACCTTGAATTTTGAAGTTTATCACTATGTCTCTCGACTGTCAATTGCGTTTGTTTGTGATTCATGCACATTGCCTTCACACACTCACTTTGAGTCTTGTGGATTTGTAATTCCATGGATCACCATTCGCATTACTTAATCATATCCTCGGCATATTGTATTGGTTATATTTAAATGTCTGGCACTGATCTTGCCATATCTACGTTTCTTTCTCCTTCATGTGATTCTTGAGTTTTGCCTCTGATTCCTTCTTGGTGCCTTTTATATTTTCTCTGTTTGTTTTTCAGATTCTTGGCCTTTGATTATTGTTTCTGTAGATTTAGGTTTGGGATTTGCTAGAAATCACATTCTTAGGAAAATTGAAACAAATTCCTCTTAGATCTTCAAAAATCCTTGCCCTAGCGCCTGTTTACAGTCTAGTTGAGGTTCTAAACCCCTGCCAGTGTCTTTTCTCTGAAATATTTCGCAAAACACCTTTAGCCGAAATCATGGGTATGTTTAGGTGGAGGGTAGACACCCCGACCAAACTAGAATACTTCAGGCAAGAGTTCTCCATCCCAACCGACGTCCAGATTAGGTTGGCTGGTAATGAGGACTCTATTATGCCAGGTCAAGATTACATGCCTTGTCCAATAGTTTCCATCATTGAAGGTGGAGTCAGGTTCCCCCTAGACATCCTCTTTAGGGAAGTCCTCCATTACTACAAGCTCAATCCAATGCAACTAGCAGTAAATTCCTTTAGGATCATTAATGGCATTGTCGAGTTGGCATGTCCGCAGAATGCCAGAATAACCCTGTCCGACATCCAATACTGTTACACTATATATGGCCTCAAAACCAACACTAGTTACACATACTACCTTAAGTCGAGATCCACACAATACAAGTTGATAGCCAACATTCTAGACTCAAACAAAGGTGCGGCTGATGACTACCTAATTGTCTCAAGCAATTAAGAGTTCACACCAGACGATGAGCTCCATATTTTCCCCTTGCGCCTAGAAGTTTTTAGGGATAATAAGGGTAAGGACTTAGTTCCCCTCCCCCCCTCCCCCAAAGACCCTTTCTCTTCTAGGGATGATAAGGGTAAGGACTTAGTTTCCACAGCACCCTCACAAAGACAACAGTTTCCTGCACACAATGCCTTAGCAGCTGCACCAGCTCCTCCCGATAGATCCTCTAGTCTTTAAAGTCCACTGACCCATCTCTCTTCACAATTCTGTTTGGGTCGGGCATGATATATTAAAGGCTCCAAATGTCAAAAAAGTTGCCCATCCTATCGGTAAAGCCATTCGGAAAAGGGCCTAGCTGATATAACCAGGGAGTCTCTTGCCTCAAAATTTGGACAGGTCCGATACAAGCACCTACCCAACTCTGAGATTTCCAAGCACAACTTCCTAGGGGATAAATTCTAACATATATGAATAAGCCAATTTGCAGCCCATTTCGAACATCCCAATTCTTGAATATAACCCCTATATCTCCAGTACTCTCGTCAGTATTGCCCTCTATAGATTCCTCCTCGGAGTCAGACTCAATCACAATTATCTCCAGTGGGTTGTACATTGGTGCAATCTCTTCGGGTTCTAACTCAGGCTCATAGTCTTCTATAGGCGACTCCACTTCTTCACTTAGGTCCAGATTCTATGTCATAGTTTTCCATCGACTCTTTCTCATTAGAGGAAATATCTGATAACCCTGGCATCCTACAATTAAAAAGGTTCTAACTTAGTCAAGTCATAGAAAATTACATGTTAACGTAAGGTTTTCTTAAACGTAAAAAGAAATATAATTGCTACCCATGGCCCAAAGGTTCGAATCTAAGCTTTGATACTAAACTGTGACGCCCCAAATTTCGGAACATCATAAAATTTAAATAACAAAATAACTTGCTAAATAAAAAAATTTAAAGTTTAACAACACAAAAAAAAAATTTCGAGTCCGCATACAACATTCAACAACTTTATAAAATTCTTAATTATTAATACAAGAGATAATAAATTTTTATTTTGCTAAATTCTTGACTTTAAGTTAGCCACAGTTCTATATTAGCAGCGGCCCCAATTTCGGCTTCAGTCTCTTCCTCGTCATAAGCTGGCATAAAACGCAAAGGCAACAAAATATATGCCATGAGTTTTGCAACACAGTAAGAAAACATAACCAACCTACCATTCTTTTTAACAGAAAATAATCAGATCATGACAATTAAAATAATAATAAAAATTAATAGCATGATAAAGGTAACAACCATTATAATAATTTCGACAATTTTAATAGTTTAGGTGACACTCAAAATCTCACCAAAGAGATTTTCTTACCAACCACTAAGTCATGGCCACGATTAATTTGAAAGCCCCCCATTGGTCAAATATTCAAGAACTACCAAGGATGCCCACGCCTAGAGTTATATACCCAAGCCGTGGCATTCATGGTCTGCCCTAAGAAAATGGTCTGTCAAGGGTACGTAACCTCCCTGTGTGTCACCCATACATCCACCCTTATTCCAAAACCAAATACGAAAAGATTCAAATAAGTCCCGTGCCATTTTAGGGTTTCGCGACACAATTATATAAAAATTATTAAAAACCAGGGCTTACCCTAAACAATCAGTATTAACCCTCAATTGTTAACTTTGTATAAGCCGTTAATCATTTTAGTTTGTTTTTATATTAATCATAAATAATTCAAATTTTAATCACCAATAATGTTATACCAACTTATTAAAATTCCCAACATAAAATATTACACATGTCACACGATAATAAATTAATGTACAAAATTTAAATAAACAATTAATTTAAACCATGGTATGAAATGATAATTTAGATACAAAGAAAATAAACCATAATCACACACATGCATGTACTTTTTTAATTTACAATATTAGACTAGCACAATATTAAATTTTAGTCCAAATAAACAATTGAAGAGATAATTTTGGTTCCTCCTAAATCTGCCAGAAATTTTCAGAATGTATATGTCGTAATTAAAATTATAAATAAAGTATACAACTCTAAAATTCATATAAATCTATACAATACTCAATAAACATGTTATAGTCGTTTTTCAGAAAGCATTTTCCAACAATAAATTATAAATAATTCTGAAAAATTCCAAGAAAGTTTATGACACAAATTTATTACATTTTCTTAAATTAATTCCATACTTAAATTTATAAATCAATTCCATAATATAAAATTTTATTATGAAACTAGACTTCTCAATTTTCAATTTTGATTTAGAAATTACCAGATTTGGTTTAATATAGAATTTTTAATGATTTTTCCAACATATAGTAAAATCTGTCTTACAGTTCCAGATTTAATTAAAAATTTGTATAAATTCGTACGGATGATACTACTTGCTTTTGGAAAACGGGTTGGGCTGATCCAGGCCTCCTATACAGTTGTCCGATAGCTAGTCCGCTGAGTAACCTGCACAAGAGTTCAACGAAGAACGAAAGTCCTCCAGCGAACCCTCCGACGAACAAGTTAGACATGAGAGATCAATGGTGTATAGAGATAGGATGATGATAAAGAACTTAACATTCTCCCTGTCTTAGAAGCCTGCTTATATCCTTTGCTCATCATTTCCTTGTCCACTCCGACCTGTCATGTTGGCCGAAAGTCTATGTTCTAGCTTGCCTTGTTCATGGTGAGGCTGTCATGTTCCGTCGTGAAGGGGTTATCGTAATAAATGCTGCAGGGAAACTCATTAATGGCTAATGTGTGGTGCAATAACTCTGCAGGATCTTTGTCTGCTTATGTGGCTGGTTCTTCTCTTGACAAGTGTTTAGATGTCATTGGTTCTTGGTGCAACGCTGGGTTCCAAGAACGTTGGGCTTTAGTATTTGAATCGTGGATTGGGCCTTAAGTGGTGGGTCAAAGACCCCTATAGGCCCACCTATGTCAGTAGCCCCCTATTTCCAAGTGCAGCTTCAGTCCAACGAAGGGAATAAGGAAGAAGACGGGGGTATGGGTGGTTGTGTGAGAGAAAATCAGGTTAGGAGGGCCGACCGCGAAGGGTGACCGAGTGGAAGGACTGACCGGAAGGCGGGCCGATCGCGAAGGGTAACTGAGTGGAAGGACCGACCGCGAGGAGGGCCGATTGTGAGAGGTGACCGAGTGGAAGGACCGACCGCGAGGAGGGCTGACCGCGAGGGGTGATCGAGGGGAAAGAGAAAGGGCGGTGCGCGGGGCTCGAAGAGCGACGGGACACGTGATGATGTGAAGTGGAATAGACAGGGAAGGGGAAGAGAGTAGTCGATTGTGGTCCTACACGTGGCATAATCCTGTACTGGGGGAGGCAATGCGTTTAGCAAGAAACGAAGGGATGGGGTAATATAGGGCGTTGAAAGGGTGGGTTCAGAAATTTTTTGAAATTTTTCAAACTGGCGAAATTTAATCTTGACCCTTGGAATATAGGCAAACCGTGGGCTTTTGGGGTTATTCGCTTTACCTACCTTTTTACAAAAAACCAACACGTCCCAGAAGTAAACTCATTTGTTTCGAGTGATACACCTCTGCAACACTTTGTGAACTTCCTTATGCCAGCTTCTGAAGCTATACGCAGACACATAGGAGAGATGGCTCGAGACGAAGTGCTAACCATGAGACTAGACTCTTTGGGGGACGACGACGCAGTGGAGTTGGCGGAATAGTATCGGGCGGAGCGAAGGGAGGAGAGGGGAGTAGGGTAAGTGGTGCGGGCCCGTTCGATGACGATCATCGTCGTCGCTAGGCCGATTAGGCAAGTGGAGCTGAACCACTGGCACACCAAGGCCGACAAGTCCACATTTGCGGCGGAGGAGTTGGAGAAGGTACGAAGGAAGTACCAAATTCCGGCAGAGATAGAGTTGAGGGTGCCCACCTCTAAAGAGAAAGCGTTAGATGCACGGCCGGCAGAATTCTCGTTGTACGAAAAAACATTACAGGTGGGGCTGAGGTTGCCAATCCCCCAAGTAGTGGTAGATATACTAAACCGACTAGAGGCTGCGCCAAGGCAGTTGATGCCCAACGCATGGAAAATTATATGGTCTGCGCGATCGCACGGCCACGAGCGATCGAGGGAGCGACGATGACAGTGAAAGAATTCTTTTCTTGCTACAAAGCGTCCGGTTAGCAAGAGATGTGGGTGACTTTGCAGGCGGTGGCGGGCAAGGGGTTAGTAGCCGGGTTACCATCATCTGTAAAAGGATGGAGGCCAAGGTGGTTCTACGTATCAGCAAATGGGGCGGAAGGAGTGCGCATGACATGGAAGGTCCCCACGAAGTCGATGGAGCCGAAGTTGGGGGTGGAGGCAGAAAGTAGGGTCAAAAAGGTGAAGGAGTGGAGGGAGAATGAGGGTGTTAGATAGGACAACCTGGTCCGTCCTTTAACTTTACATGCCTTAGGGTTAGGACCGCAGCCAACGGAAGAGGACCCTGCAATGGAGGAGTTGGTGGCAAGGCGAAAGGCGGAGGAGGCAGAGGAGCGGAAGACCTTTGCCAAAGCAGAAAAGTATAAGGAGACACGGTTGGGGCCTGCCCCTAAACTAGTGATGAGGGAGCGGGTCTGACCGCGTCCCAAACCGTTGGGCGACAAAGACTTAACTGGCTTCGCCCCACTGCCGCCCCCAGTAGACCCATTGAAGATGAGGGGCAAGTAGGAGGTGGAGGCAGTGTTGAAGAAGAGGGCGGCTGTAGAGGGGGGAAAAAGCGCCCCTGTCTCGAAAAAAATGAAGGTTGGGAGCGAGGACGCCCCTATGGTGGAGAAGATGAAGGAAGGAAAGGCGGAGGCAGCTCTAGAAGGGGAGACCGCCCAAGCGGTGAAGGAGGACAAGGGTCCAAGTGCCCAAGTGTTGAAAGAACACTTGGAGACTGCCCAGGTGGTGAAGGAAGATAAGGGTCCAATCGCCCAAGTGCTGAAAGAACACTTGAGCCCAAGTGCCCAAACGGTGGTGGCGGTTCCTGTACCAGAAGTAGCCCCTAGTCCCAGTGAAGGGAAGACTGGGACCAGTGCTCTAGGGACGAGTGTCGCATTGATGACCGCGTTGTACCACGCGTGTGCGCTAGCAGGTCGTTCGGCAGACGAAGGGGGGAAAGCCAGGGTGGCAGCCGACCGCCTAGTTGGAGTGCTGGAGGACGCCGCCGTGTGGTCGATGGCACGGTTGGGTGAGGCTGACCTCCTGAGAGGGTTGTGCTCGGCCCAGATGGAGGCAGCGACCTTGGCGGCTGCCCTGTTGAATAAAATAGCGCGTACGAAGATGGAGATAGAGCCGCTGAGGGTTCAGCTGGAAGGGGTGAAGGGGCAGTTGCAAAAACTAATGGAGGAGACAGCGGGTTGGAAGAAAGCCGCTCGGAGTGCATGCGCAAAGGGGTTAAAAAGTGCGCAAAGAACGAAGAAGATGGAAGTATTAGCTTTGGTGTAAGGTTACTTAGCAGAGCGTGCTGGTGCTGAGCTCCTCGCAACCAAATCAGAGCTGGAAGTGAAGTGCCATAAGGCGATATCCCTGGAGTTCGAACTGGCAGGCGAGAAGAAGCAGCTGGAGTTGGTCCGACAAGCCTGTACCACCGCCAATGAAAGGTGGGAAGAGGCTCTAACCAATAATGAGGATCTGCGTGCTCAGTCGATCAAGGACAAGGAAGAAGCAAATCAGCAGATCGCTGAGTTGGAGAAGGCTCTGGCAAAGAAAAGGGCCAAATTGGCGTCTGAGAGAGCAGCGTACCCCGACCTGTGCAAGGCTGCGGTGGAGCAATTCAAGGAGTCCGCCAAATTCCAGATAGCCATTGATGCCACAGTCGCCAGGAGCTTGGCGAGGGAGGGGAATGAGGGGGGGTTGGGCCGTCGGGAGTGGCCGCTGAAGGTAGGAATGAAGAGGAAGTGATCCAGATCTTCCAGCGGTCCGACTTCTACAAGCATGAAATGAGCGAGTTCTGGGACAGCGGTTGGATGACCTTCAAACATAAAGCGCAGGAGTTGTTCCCAGACGTAGATTTCAGCTTGGTGAAGGTAGGCGAAGACGACGTCGCCCAGACCCCCCTGGACGAGGGCATTGAAGAGGAGGATCTTGCCTCCAATGAGGAAGAGTGATCTGTGTGACTAAGTGTAAAAAATTTTAGTTTTGTTATTTTGTTTGTTGTTGTTTTTTTTTTTATTTATGTAATCTCTACATCGAATTGTATAAAAGCGTAAGTTTGTGAATAAAATAACAAGTTTTGTTTTGTATTATTGTTGTCGTTATTTCTTTTGAGTTGTAAATTTGTAATATTGAAGATGGCTGAGCAGAATGCAATGAAAAATGGGTGTGAAAGTAAGACTTGTGCGTGAATTAGGATGTAAAATGGTCAAAATGGGCAACCAAAGGATTATGTAAAAAATGTTAAAAATGGGCAGACGCAAAAATGTAAAGAATGTTAAGAATGAAAGTTTGGCTTGGACGTCTACTAAAAATGTTAAGAGTGTAAGAAATGTTAAAAAATGTTCTAATATGGACATGGATTATTTTATAAGCATTACAACCGTGCCGTAATATCAAATTATGAAAATGAACCGGCCAAATTCTTCATTCGAGTTCTGACTAAGATTGGCTGAGGCTTCAATTAACTCAGTCTGGCTGAGCTGTTCGTGCTCAGTCGAGCTAAGGCTTTAATTAACTCAGTCTGGCTGAGTTTGTCGTGCTCAGTCTGGCTGAGGCTTTGATTAACTCAGTCTGGCTGAGCTCTTCATGCTCAGTCTGGCTGAGGCTTTAATTAACTCAGTCTAGCTGAGCTCTTTGTGCTCAGTCTGGCTGAGGCTTTAATGAACTCAGTCTAACAAGTCGTTATTGAAACACAATGTAGATAATGGAGATATAAAGTCATTGTCATTTAAGGCGTAGCCTATTGATCACAAATTTACACCAGGTATGGAAAGGACAAAAGCAACCAAGTGTATGGATCGGCAAAAAAAACATACAGCAATTGATCAATACAAAAATAGGATGTGACACTTTACTGGAAATAACGCCTCAAGTGTTCGGCGTTTCATGGGTGGGGGAGATCTCTGCCTTCCATATCCTGGAGTCGGTAAGTGCCTCGGCGAGGTCTGGCCTTAACAACGTAAGGTCCTTCCCACTTGGCTGCCAACTTGTCGTCGGCAGGATTTTTGGTGGCAAAAGTTGCTTCGCGCAAAACTAGGTCCCCAATTGTGAACTCCCTTGGTCGGACTTTGCGGTTGTAATGTGTTTTCATTTTCTATTGATATGAGGCCCGTCTGACAGCAGTGGTCTCTCGGAGCTCTTCAATCAGGTCTAAGTCAACCCGACGCAATTCTTCGGTTAGTTCTGGATTCGGATGTAAAACCCTCGAGGTTGGCAGGCTGATCTCCACTGGGATGACCGCCTCAGTGCCGTATGTTAAGCGAAAGGGGGTCTCCCCAGTAGTTCGGGCAGTAGTACGATAGGCCCAGAGTACGTTTGGTAACTCTTCAGCCCAGAGTCCCTTAGCGGCTTCCAACTTAGTTTTGATGATCTTCAAGAGAGAGTAGTTGGTGACCTCGACTTGCCCATTGGCTTGGGGATGGCCTGGGGAAGAAAAACATGGTTGAATGTGGAGCTCTGCATAGAATTTCCTAAACTTGGCATTGTCGAACTGCTTGCCATTGTCTGAGATGATGCCTTGAGGGATTCCAAATCGGCATACGATCAACTGCCAGATAAATCTAGTCATGTTCCATTTAGTGATTGTGGCGAGGGGTTCCGCTTCCACCCATTTGGTGAAGTAATCAATGGCGACCACAGCGAACTTGGTTTGGTCCTTACCGGTGGGCAACAGACCAACTAAGTCGATGCCCCACTTAGCGAACGGGTAGGGACTGCTGAGTGTAATCAATTCTGTAGGTGGAGCATTGGGGATGTTGGCGAAGCGCTGGCATTTATCACACTTAAGCATGAAGTCAGTAGCATCTTGGTTGAGAGTAGGCCAAAAGTACTCAGTGCGAAGTATTTTATGGGCCAACAACCTGGCACCTGAATGATTACCACATACACCCTTGTGAACTTCCCTCATCACATAGGTCGCTTGAGCGGGACTGAGGCACTTGAGGTATGGGCGTGAAAATTCGCGTTTGTACAGTAGACCACTGATGAGGATATAATTGGATGACCGGACTCGG
The DNA here is from genome assembly GCA_036172215.1 of Camellia granthamiana. Lineage (NCBI taxonomy): Eukaryota > Viridiplantae > Streptophyta > Magnoliopsida > Ericales > Theaceae > Camellia > Camellia granthamiana. The sequence goes on from CM069911.1 coordinate 111,330,321, forward strand.
ATTTTGGCGGCCTGCTGTTTGTCGTCTGGTAACTTCCCATTTGTCAAAAATAGAAAAATGTCTGTCGCCCATGGGATAGGTTCATTTTGGAGGAAGTGGACTTCCTGCTGGGACGGCGAAGTAGCCAAGTGGGCCAGGTATTCAAGACGGACGCCATGGCTGAGGTCTGACTGGTCAGCCGAGGCTAATTGGGCCATTTCATCCGCCTTGGAGTTTTCTGATCGAGGGATATGTTTGATGTGGAAAATGTTGAAAAGGCGAACAAGGGGGAGTGTAATATCCCTGTAGGCTCGCATTGTGTCTTCCTTGGTGTCGAATTCCTCTGTAATCTGTCTGACAATTAGTTGGGAATCACTGAACACTTGGATATGGCTCACACCAATGTCTCTAGCTAGGCGGAGACTTGCGATCAAGGCCTCATACTTGGCCTCATTATTGCTCGCGTCGAACAGGAAGCGGAGAGCACACTTGAAATACCTCAGGGGCAGTGAGAATGAGACCAGCCCCACTACCCTCTTTACGGGATGATCCATCAACATTGAGGGTCCAGGAGTGTGGATCTTCTGTCTTAGTGTTGAATTGCCTGGGTTGAAGAGGTTTGGTTGAAGTGGGATTGGTGAATTCCAAGATGAAATCGGCGACAGCCTGTCCTTTGATTGCCGTTCGAGGTTGGTAGGAGATTTCAAATTGGCTGAGCTCGACTGACCATTGCATAAGTCTGCCAAACGACTCTGGTTGTTGCATTACCTTCTTCAAAGGTCGGTCAGTGAGGACCACTATAAAGTGAGCTTGGAAATAAGGTCGGAGTCATCGTGAGGCTATGACCAAGGTAAGGGCCATTTTTTCCAACAGAGGGTAGTTTTGTTCTACCCCCCTAAGAGCTCGGCTAATGTAATAAACCGAACGTTGTACTGAACCGTCCGCCCTGATAAGGGCTGCACTGACTGCGGTGTTCAATACAGCTAAGTAGAGAAAGAGGGTCTCGCCCGAGAGTGCCTGAGAGAGTAGGGGGTTGGCCATGCACTGCTTCAATTGTTGAAAAGCCTCATCGGATTCGGTGGTCCACTCAAAGGCTTGCCGAAGGACTTTGAAAAAAGGAAGGCACTTGTCTGTTACGCGACAGATAAAATGGTTAAGGGCAGCAACTCTGCCGGTAAGCCGTTGAACCTCTTTAACCGTCCTAGGTGACTGCATTTCTATCAGGGCCTTAATCTTTTCGGGGTTGGCCTCTATATCCCGCTGACTAATCATAAAACCCAAGAACTTCCCAGAGCCTATACCGAAGGCGCATTTCTCCGGGTTCAGCTTCATTTGATACTTACGTAAGGTTTCGAAAGTCTCTCGCAAGTCTGTAAGATGATCGGAGGAGAGTTTGCTTTTGACAAGCATGTCATCGACGTAGACTTCCACGTTCCAACCCATCTGATGGTGAAAGACGGCATTGACCAACCGTTGGTAAGTGGCTCCGACATTTTTCAATCCGAAAGGCATGACACGATAGTGGTAAGTTCCTCTGTCTGTGATGAAGGAGGTGTGTTCCTGGTCAGCCGGGTGCATTAGAATTTAATTGTAGCTAGAGAAGGCGTCCATAAAACTGAGCATCTAATGTCCGACCGTGGCGTCGACAAGCAAATCTATGTGGGGGCAAGCCCGGTTGAGGTCGGAGTAGTCGACGCAGAGTCTCCATTTGCCGTTGTTTTTACAGACCAGGACCACGTTTGACAGCCATCTAGGGTAGTCTACACTCTTGACAAACCGTGTCTCTAGCAGTTTGCCTACCTCGGAAGCAATAAGAGCATTACGTTTCGGGTGAAAGATACGTTGTTTCTGGCGGAAAGGTCGGAAATTGGGCTCGATGCTGAGACGATGAGTGATGAAGAAGGGATCAATACCCGGCATGTCGGAATGGGTCCAGGCAAACACATCATTGTGCTCGATTAGGAGGGCTGTAAGGTCGGCCTTGGCTTGGGAGGATAGTTGGCTACCGGTCTTGGTTGTTTTTATTGGGTTGGTGGGGTCGATGGAGATCTCAACAAGTTCTTCCACCGGTTCTCCTCTGACTAACTCGTCTTCGTCTCTGACGTCGAGGCCTTCGATGATCATAGCTTCCTTCAGCTTGACCTCTTTGAGAGAAGCGACGTAGTGTTCTTTGGCCACAGTCTGCTCTCCCCTCACGGTGCCAACCCCGAGGTCGGTAGGGAATTTCATGGCCAAATGGTATGTGGATGTGACAGCTTGAAAAGCGTTAAGGGCGGTGCGGCCAAGGATGATGTTATAAGTAGAGGGACAGTCAACGACGAGGAAGGTGAGCAACTTGGTGGTCTATCGCGGATACACTCCAATGGTGATGGGAAGATCGATAGAGCCTACGGAGGTCACCTGATCCCCAGTGAAACCAACTAGTGGGGTTTGGAGAGGGGACAAACTTTCTTCCCCGACCTTGAGCTGGCGATAGGCATTGAGGAAGATGATGTCTGAAGAACTGTCGTTGCCAACAACCCGCCTAGCTTTGTAATTGGACAGGAGAGCAGAGATGATGAGGGGGTCGTCGTGAGGGTAACGGATGCCTGTGCAATCGGCCTCCGTAAAGGTGATGGGCTCCATCCACTGTTTGGGGTATTTGAGAGGGCGCTCTAAATTCACGACCTCTTTGTCGGAGCCCTGTCTGATTTTTCTGAGTTCGGCTCGATGGGCCGAGCGGGATGGTCCTCCGCACACAAGTCTGCCAGCAATGACTCTAATCTTTCCAACCGGGGGGACCAGGGTTGCCTTATGCTCGGGGTTACGGCGAGGGCCGATCAGTGCCTTGGTTAGGGTGTGCGGGTTATCCGGGGGGAGTATGTCAGCAGTTGTCCCTAGCAGGTTCGGTCCTCGGCCTCTACTGGGGACGGGCTGCCGTGAACCGACTGAGGCGCCCCTAGCGTATCAAGCTTTCTACCTGGTCTTTAAGGTTAACACATTCCTCGGTGTTGTGGTTGTGGTCTTGATGAAAATGGCAGTATTTGGATTGGTCTCGCCGGGTGGAAGGAGACCGTAAGGGTTGTGGCCATTTCAAGTTATAATCTCGTTGGATCTGGTTTAAGACTTGTTCCATGGGGAAGTTAAGGGGTGTGTACCATTCGAACCGACTGGGCGGTCAGGTAGGTGCCGATTGGTCGGCTCGAACGGTTCGGTCGGTATACTGGGGTGTTTGCTGTGTGTATTGGGTGGTTCTGGTTTCAGATTCCGTTCTCTTCTCTCTGAGGGTTGGATTTTTGGTTGTGGAATCTTGTTGAGCGGCTAGAGAATCTTCGGCGTTCATGTACTTTTGGACTTTGGAAAGAAGGGTTGCCATGGAGGTTAGAGGGTTTTTGGAAAGAGAAAAAAGGAAATCGAATGATCGTAAACCGACCATGAAAGCCGTGAGAATGACATTGTCATCGTTTTCTGCCACCTGCAAGGCTTCGGTGTTGAAGCGGGCGACGAAGCTGCGCAATGACTCCCCCTCTGTTTGACGAATGTTGAGGAGTTGGGTTGCCGGACGCTGCTGGCGCTGGGCACCAATGAAGTGGCTGAGAAAAGAGTCACTCAGGTATTGGAAAGTAAAGACAGAGTTGGTTGGCAACTGACTAAACCACAGTCGGGCCAACCCCTTAAGTGTTATAGGGAAAGCCCGACATATGACCTCATCAGGGAATGCATGGAGGACCATCAGGGTCCTGTAAGTCTCCAAGTGGTTGACTGGGTTCGTTGTACCGTCGAAAAAGTCGATCGAAGGCATTTTGAACTTGGGAGGTAGGGGTTTATCCCTGATGAAGGCGACAAACGGTGAGTTGGCTGTGGTGGAGGGTTTATTCTGCATGTTCTGCATGACTCCTTGAAGCTGGAGTTTCATGGCTCGGAGTTCGACATCCCTAATAGGAACGTTGTCAACAACAGAATGGAATGGAGGTTGGACACTACTGGCATCTCCCTCAAGAGCAGGTGCTTGGACTGGTGGATGTGGAGCCCGGGGTGGCGGGGTTATATCTTGGGGCGGGAGTCGCAAACCCTCCAAGTTTGAGGGGTGGGAGTGCTGGAAGGGATGGCTCGGGGTTTGTTCTCAGTTGGGTGGGATGTCTTGAGGTGGTGGAGGAGGCACAGGGAGGTCTCGTTGAAGCAAAACATTAATCAGGGCTTGGTTTTGCTCGGCTAGGCGGTTAATGCTGTTGGTGAGTTCTGTGAAATACCGAAGTGGGTTGTTTGGGTTAGGAGGGTCGGCTTGGGGGTCAGCAACGTTGTGTTGAGAAGCCATAGATCTAGTTGTGACCATCCACCTTGGTGGGTAGCAGGTATGGATTATCGGGAATGGGTCTCGGGCGACAATGAGCACAGTTGCCACACGGAGAGAAAGTTTCCCACAGACGGCGCCAACTGATGATACTACTTGCTTCTGGGAAACGGGTCAGGCTGATCCAGGCCTCCCACATAGTTGTCTGATCGCTAGTCCGTTGAGTAACCTACACAAGAGTTCAATGAGAAACGGGAGTCCCTCAGCGAACCCTCCGACGAACAAGTTAGAGAGGAGAGATCAACGGTGTATGGAGATAGGATGATGATAAAGAACTTAACCTTCTCCCTATCTTAGAAGCATGCTTATATCCTTTGCTCATCATTTCCTTGTCCACTCCGACCTGTCATGTTGGCCGAAAATCTATGTTCTAGCTTACCTTGTTCATGGTGAGGCTGTCCTGTTCCGTCGTGAAGGGGTTATCGTAATAAATGCTGCAGGGAAACTCATTAATGGCTGATGTGTGGTGCAGTAACTCTGCAGGATCTTTGTCTGCTTATGTGGCTAGTTCTTCTCTTGACAAGTGTCTAGATGTCATTGGTTCTTGGTGCAACGCTGGGTACCAAGAACATTGGGCTTTAGTATTTGAATCATGGATTAGGCCTTAAGTGGTGGGTCAAAGACCCCTATGGGCCCACCTATGTCACGTACAAAACTCAATAATTGTTGCAAAAATTCGTGGATGAACTAGACATCATTCTCAACAACTTTGTAAAAGAAATCATCTTCACATTTTGAGTATAAAATTGTCTAAAAATTCGTACAACTATCTGGCAGATTTAAGGGACAAATAAAATCTTCAATCCTCTCTTTAATGGTATAAACTACACGTGCAAGCCTATTTCCACAATAATACCATGACTTTAAGACTATCAATATTTCCAAATATTTAATATACACATCACAAAATTTATATACATCTATAAATAAAATTCTATCTATAATTATTGCTAAGAACATAATTTGAAATTTTAACTAAAAAAAATGAGTGGATTGAAAGGGTTTTCTTACTTAATTGTAGAGTTGAAATGGAACGAGGAAATGGTAGGAAAATATGTAACCTTCTTAATCTCCTCCTCTTCTTATTCTCCAACTCAACTTCGCTGCTCACAGATTTTATCCTTCTTCGACCAGAGGAGTAGCATGCATATATATATATACACATGAATGCATGATTCATGCTGAGGCTTTCCCTTCATCTCTCTCTCTTTTTCGTCATTCTCTCAGGTCTAATCGTATTTTCCAAATCCAAGAAGTATAATGGAGTTTTATTTCCTATATTGACATGCAAACAAACAAGTGGCATTCTACTGACACCAAAAATCTAATTCTGATTTTTGTGTGTAGGGGGGGGTTCTTAAAAGTAATACACTAATGTTTTTAACTAAGGTATTTAGTAAGGATAATTTTTATGTTGAATCTTTGTTAAAATAAATTACAAACAATAAATATGGAATACCCACAAAATTATTATTCTTAATAATGTTTATGTTAGTGATTGAATTGGATTAAATTAAAACTAATTTATACATTAATATATATTTCAGATAGACTCTAGATAAAATTTATTTATTTATTTATTTTCTTTTTGAATAATTAAGTGCGGGTTCTCACAATCTACCTCCCTAAAAAAAAAAAAAAAATTGTCTCCGAAATTAATTCATACCTCTAGATTTGAAGGGTTGAAGGTAATTGGCACGTATCATATTTTCTCGTTCCCACGTTGACTCTTCCGTCCCACGATGTCTACAAAGAACTTGAACTAATGGTATGGTTTTACCTCGTAATTTCTTCTCGCGACGATCTAAAATTTTAACAAGCTTTTCTTCGAATGTCACATCTTCATTAAGATTAATTTCCTCCTGGCTGATGATGTGAAAAAGGTGCGGCTCGTATTTCCGCAGCATAGAGACGTGGAAAACATTATGTACTCCAGCCAGTTGAGTTTGTTGAGCCAAATGGTACACCACCTCTCCTACTTTGTCCAAAATTTCGAAAGGCCCAATGATGCCAGATGACAGCTTTCCCTTCTTTCTGAAACGAACAACTCCTCGATGAGGTTGTATTTTCAGAAATACATGATCTCCAACTTGAAATGCTAAAGGTCTTCTCCTTTGATCTGCATAACTTTTCTGCCTACTCTGAGCAGTCTCAAGTCTTTGTCTACTTAATTTCACATTTTCGGTAGTTTCTTGAACTAACTCTGGCCCTAAAATATGTGCTTCTCCGACTTTCGTCCAACATCTTGGTAATCAACAAGGCCGTCCATATAGAGCCTCATACGGTGCCATATCAATACTTGCTTGAAAATTATTATTGTAAGAGACTTCGACTAGTGGTAAGCGTTTCTCCCAACTACCCTTGAAGTCCATCACACAAGCTCGAAGCATGTCTTCTAAAGTTTGAATTGTTCTTTCTGATTGACCATCAATTTGAGGGTGAAAAGTTGTACTAAAACACAACTCTGTACCCATAGCTTTTTGCAGACTTTACTAGAATTGTGACGTAAAACGAGGATCACAATTTGACACTATTGAGATTGGTACTTCGTGCAACTTAATGATTCCTCGAATAAATAATCGACTTAATCATTCAAGTGTGTCTGCTGGTCCAATTGGTAGGAAATGTGCCGTCTTAGTTAACCGATCAACCACAGCCCAAATGGCATCATGGCCTTACGGCGACTGGGATAATCCCATTACAAAATCCATTATTATGTATTCCTATTTCCATTCAGGTGTTGGTAAAGGTTGGAGTTTTCCTGCCGGCTTCTGATGTTCTGTCTTCACTTGCTGACACGTCAAGCACTTAAATACGAATTGAGCAACGTCCTTCTTCATTCCACTCCACCAATACTGTCGCTTGAGATCCTGGTACATTTTGTTTCCACCTGGATGAACTACAAAAACTAAATGGTGAAATTCTTTAAGTACTTCTTCTCTCAATTGCTCGATATTTCGCACAAAAATTCTACCTAAATACCTTAAATTACTATCTTGATAGAGCGTGCAATACGGTGAAGATTCCCCGAACTCTAATTGTGCCTTGATGAAGTCGGTCTTTTGATCAAATCTTTAGGCTTCTATCACTTTGGTAAGAAGTTGGGGTGTTGTAACTATTGCAAACAATCTAACCTTCCCATTTTGAATCTCTGGTTGTAACTTAAGCTCATTCACGGTATTTACCATTTCCCATTCTTTAATTAATATGTTGGTTATGATCTCTCTTGTCTTTCGACTTAGTGCATCTACTACAAACATTAGCCTTCCCGGGATGATAAGACAAAGTGAATTGGTAATCTTCAAGGTACTCCATCTAGTGTCTCTGCCTCATGTTCAAATCTCCTTGTGCAAAACAAGTACTTCAAGCTTTTGTGGTCAGTAAATATCTCAAACTTTTCGCCATAAAGGTAATGTCGCCAAATCTTAAGTGCATAAACCAAAACCGCCAACTCCAGATTGTGGGTAGGGCAATTTTTCTCATGATTCTTCAATTGTCTTGATCCATAAGCTACTACCTTCCCATTTTGCGTTAACACGCTACTTGACCCTTATTTAGAGGCATCACAATAAACTGTGTACCCAATGTCACATTCGAGTATGATTAGTATAGGAGCGCTTGTCAATCTCTTCTTAGGTTCTTGAAACGACTGCTCACAAGTTTCATTCCATTCAAACTTTACTCCTTTTTATGTTAGGCGTGTCATCAGCTTGGCTAATTTGGAGAAATCTTGAATGAATCTCCTATAATAACCTGCTAATCCCAAGAAACTACGAATCTCAAATGTATTCTTAGGTTGTTTCCATCCCATTACTGTTTCTACTTTAGTACGATCCACTAATATTCCCGATTCAGACACAATATGACCTAAGAATTTTACTTCTTTCAACCAAAATTCACACTTGCTAGCTTTGGCATACAATTGGTTCTCCCTTAGAATTTGCAAAACGGTTCTCAAATGTTGCTCGTGATCTTCCTCTGATCACGAGGATATCAAATTATCGCCAATGAATACTACCACAAATTGGTCCAAATAAGGTGTAAAAATTTTATTCATTAAACTCATGAATACCCCAGGCGCATTAGTCAAACCAAATGGCATTACTACGAACTCATAGTAGCCATAACGGGTTCGAAACACTGTTTTGGATATATCTTCTTCTTTGACAGGAAGTTGGTAATATCCCGATCTAAGGTCAATTTTGGAAAAACATTTTGAACCTCTTAATTGATCAAACAAGTCATCAATGCTTGGTAATGGATATCAATTTTTAATGGTGACATGATTTAGTGGTCGATAATCGATGCACAATCTTAAGGTTCCATCCTTCTTCTTCGCGAATAATGATGGCGCTCCCCATGGAGACGTACTTGGTCTGATGAACTTTTTATTCAACAATTCTTGCAATTGCTCCTTCAGTTCTGCACCATACGATGTAGAGCTATAGAAATTGGTGAAGTCCCAAGTTGAAGCTTGATCGTGAAATCTACGTCCCGTTTTAGGGGTAATCCTGGTAATTCATCAAGGAAAACGTCAACGTACTCGCACACCACATGGGGCAATCCTGGATCCTTTCGATTTTCGTCTTCTAAAATTAAGCTTGTCAACCATCCAGATAATTGATCATGCCACCGCGACTTGTGACACGTTGGACTTAAAGAATCTTGTCTATCCCCTTTAAATTGAACTTTCGTGCCATTAAGGGAGGATGTTGTCACCGTCTTACGATAACAATCAATAATGGCTCAATGAACTGACAACCAGTCCATTCCTAAGATGACGTCAAAATCAGAAATCTCCATAACTCTTAGATCACAGATTAAATATGAACCAGAGATTTCTAGTTTACAAGATTTACATACTAGATTTACTCGATTTGACCACCTAAGGGTGAAGCAACACTCATAGCTATCTCTAACGTTTTTGGTTTCAAACCCAAATAAAAGAATGCGAAGCTCCGGAATCAAACAATACTTTAACCCAAGAATTCATAAGGATTAACATACCTTGAATTACTAATGGGTTACCAACATCTTCTTCTTCTTTGAGAGCATATATTTTTCCTACCACCTGTTGGTTAGTCCCTCTTGGTTTCTTTCCATTTCCAGCTTCTTGTGGTTGTGTTCATGGTCAGCCCGCATTTCTAGAGACTTGTGGCTGCCCCTTGTTGGTCTGAGTATTTTGAGTGGGTTTAGAGCCATGTCCTGGCTGGCATTTGTTGTATTGTTGTGCCCTTCGTTGATCCATAAAATATGTCCCACCTTAAGGACACTCATTTCAACGATGCCCCTATTAACCACATCTGAAACGCTTTCCTTTCCACTTATTTACAAAGTTTCCTCCTTGTTGGTTTCCTCAATTCTGCATTTGTTGCTGCTGTAACCCTCCAGCATAAGGTGCTAGTGCAAGATGGTTTCTGGTGTTGCGAACTGGACCTCCTCCGCGTGGTTGGTTATTGTTCCTTGATCGCTAATTTCGAATGCGTTCGGAATCCACTAATTCTCGCTCCACAATTAAAGCTCGATCCACCATTTGAGCATAGGTGGAAAGTTTCACTGCGATCAATCTTCCTCTAATGTCTGTATCCAAACCCCATTCAAATTGTCTAACCTTATCTTCTTCATTTGCTATTATGGCTGAAGCATACTGTGAGAGAACCTCAAAACGGTTTGTATATTGAGTAACTGACATTTTTCCTTGTTTCAATTGAAAGAACTCTTGAATCATTTCTTGTCTTAGCGAGTTAGGAAAATACTTTTCCATGAATAAGTCTTCGAATTGTCTCTAAGTTAATGTCTCTACTTGTCGAGTACTTTTGATCATTTCCCACCAATGATCTGCTTCCTCTTCCATTTGAAATGTTGTCATAGTCACTCTATCTTGCTCATTTTGGATGTCAGAAGTATCTAGCAACTTCTTAATTTGTCTTAACCAACTTCAGCTTCGTAGGGGTTTGATCCACCAAGGAATTTGTGGGGATGTAGCTTTTCAAATTTTGTTATCATTTCAGATTTGCTTTGATCTTGGTTTCGAGGTGGTATATTACCTACCCTATCAGCAATTGCGTGTATAATTCGAGCAACATCGCCATCAGACATTCCATCACCATTACCGTTGTTATTATTTCTTGCTCATCCAACCATTCTGCTTGATGGGATTTTTAGTAATTTGTGATTTATTCATTTATTTATTATCATTATTGCTATTATTATATATTTATATGCAAGCACATTAATTAAAAAAAAAAAAAAACTTCATTAATTAGATTAGATAAGCTACAATCAACAAAATACAAATAAAACAAAAATAAAAAAACTACGGGCAAAAGATAGCCCCTACAAATCCAGGTTAACTCTTACACCAATAATTCTAAACTAGGTAATTTTACATAGTAAGCATACAAAACAATTGGTTAGCCTAGTTTGTAATTCTCTTAAGACCTTTAAAATAACCAAGGAAAGTCTCTCTTCACAAGGACATCCGGCTCCTACGTGGCTTGGAAAAGCCCCATGAATCGCCACAGCACCCTCACAAAGACAACAGTTTCCTGCATACAATGCCCTAGCAGCTGCATCGACTTCTCCCGATAGATCCTCCAGTCTTTAAAGTCCACTGACCCATTTCTCTTCATAATTCTGTTTGGGTCGGGCATGATGTACTGAAGGCTCCAAATGTCAAAAAGGTTGCCCATCCAATCGGTAAAGCCATTCGGGAAAGGGCTTAGCTGATATAACCAGTGAGTCTCTCGCCTCAAAATTTGGACAGGTCCGATATAGGCACTTACCCAACTCTGAGATTTTCAAGCACAACTTCCTGGGGGATAAATTCTAACATATACAAATGAGCCAATTTGCAGCCCATTTCGAACATCCTAATTCTCGAATATAGCCCCTATATCTCCAGTACTCTCGTCAGTATTGTCCTCTATAGATTTCCCCTCGGAGTCAGACTCAATCACAATTATCTCCAGTGGATTGTACATTGGTGTAATCTCTTTGGGTTTTGACTTAGGCTCATAGTCTTCTACAGGCGACTCCACTTCTTCACTTAGGTCAGATTCTATGTCATAGTTTCCCATCGACTCTTCCTCATTAGAGTTAATATCTAATGATCCTGGCATCCTACAATTAAAAAGGTTCTAACTTAGTCAAGTCATAGAAAATTACAAGTTAACATAAGGTTTTTTTAAACGTAAAAAGAAATATAATTGCTACCCATGGCCCAAAGGTTCGAATCTAAGCTTTGATACTAAACTGTGACGCCCCAAATTTCAGAACATCATAAAATTTAAATAACAAAATGACTTGCTAAATAAAAAATTTTAAAGTTTAACAACACAAAAAAAAAAAAAAAAAAATTTTGAGTCTGCATACAACATTACAGCAACTTTATAACATTCTTAATTATTAATACAAGAGATAATAAAATTTTATTTTGCTAAATTCTTGATTTCAAGTTAGCCACGGTTCTATATTAGCAGCGGCTCCAATTTTGGCTTCAGTCCTTTGTTCGTCATAATCTGGCATAAAACGCTAGGGCAACAAAATATATGCCATGAGTTTTGTAACACAATAAGAAAATATAACCAACCTATCATTCTTTTTAACAGAAAATAATCAGATCATGACAATTAAAAAAATAATAATAAAAATTAATAGCATGATAAAGGTAACAACCATTATAATAATTTCGACAATTTTAATAGTTTAGGTGACACTCAAAATCTCACTAAAAAGATTTTCTTACCAACCATGAAGTCATGGCCACGATTAATTTGAAAACCCCCCCTTGGTCAAATATTCAAGAACTACCAAGGATGCCTACGCCCAAAGTTATATACCCAAGCCATAGCATCCATGGTCTGTCCCCAAGAAAATGGTCTGCCAAAGGTACGTAACCTCTCTGTGTGCTACCCGCACATCTACCTTTATTCCAAAACCAAATTCCGAAAAGGTTCAAATAAATCCCGTGCCATCTTAAGGTTTTGCAACACAATTACATAAAAATTATTAAAAACCAGGACTCACCCGAAACAACCGGTATTAACCCTCAATTGTTAACTTTGTATAAGCCGTTAATCATTTTAGTTTGTTTTTTTATTAATCACAAATAATTCAAATTTTAATTACCAAAAATGTTATACCAACTCATTAAAATTCCCAACATAAAATATTACACATGTCACATAATAATAAATCAATGTACAAAATTTAAATAAACAATTAATTTAAACCACGATATGAAATGATAATTTAGATACAAAGAAAATAAACCATAATCACACACATGCATGTATTTTTTTAATTTACAAGATTAGACTAGCACAATATTAAATTTTAGTCCAAATAAACAATTGAAAAGATAATTTTGGTTCCTTCTCAATCTGCCAGAAATTTTCAGAATGTATATCTCGTAATTAAAATTATAAATAAATTACTTATACAACTCTAAAATTCATAAAAATCTATTTAATACTCCATAAACATGTTATGGTCATTTTTCAGAATGCATTTTCCAAAAATAAATTATAAATAATTCTGAAAAATTCCAAGAAAGTTTATGACACAAATTTATCACATTTTCTTAAAGTAATTCCATACTTAAATTTATAAATCAATTCCATAATATAAATTTTATTATGAAACTAGACTTCTCAATTTTCAATTTTGATTTAGAAATTACCAGATTTGGTTTAATATAGAATTTTTAATGATTTTTCCAACATATAGTAAAATCTGTCTTACAGTTCCAGATTTAATTAAAATTTTGTATGAATTCATACAAAACTCAATAATCGTTGCAAAAATTCGTGGATGAACTAGACATCATTCTCAAAAACTTTGTAGAAGAAATTATTTTCACATTTTGAGTATAAAATTGTCTAAAAATTCGTACAACTGTTTGGCAAATTTAAGAGACAAATAAAATCTTCAATCCTTTTTTTAATGGTATAAACTACACGTGCAAACCTATTTCTACAATAATACCATGACTTTAAGACTATCAATATTTCCAAATATTTGATATATACACGTCACAAAATTTATATACATTTATAAATAAAATTCTATCTATAATTATTGCTAGGAACACAATCTGAAATTTTAACTAAAAAAAATGAGTAGGTTGAAAGAGTTTTCTTACTTAATTGTAGAGTTGAAATGAAACGATGAAATGGTAGGAAAATATGTATCCTTCTTAATCTCCTCGTCTTCTTATTCTCCTACTCAACTTCACTACTCACAGATTTTATCCTTCTCCGACTGAAGGAGTAGCATGCATATATATATATATATATGTATATACACATGAATTCATGATTCATGCTGAGGCTTTCCCTCTCTCTCTCTCTCTCTCTCTCTCTCTCTCTCTCTCATCGTTCTCTCAGGTGTGATTGTATTTTCCAAATCCAAGAAGTATAATGGAGTCTTATTTCCTATATTGACATGCAAACAAACAAGTGGCATTCTACTGCCACTGAAAATATAATTCTGATTTTTTTCTCTGTGTGTGTTTTTGTGTATGTGTGTGTGTGGGGGGGGGGGGGGTTTCTTAAAATTAATAAACTAAGGTTTTTAACTAAGGTATTTAGTAAGAATAATTTTTATGTTGAATCCTTGTTAAAATAAATTACAAACAATAAATATGGAATACCCACAAAATTATTATTCTTAATAATGTCTATGTTAGTGATTGAATTGGATTAAATTAAAACTAATTTATACATTAATATATATTTCAGATAGACTCTAGATAAATTTAATTAATTAATTTATTTTCTTTTTGAATAATTAAGTGTCTGTTCTCACAAGCTATCCAACATGCGCACTCATACGCGGTCAAAATTGAGATAACAAGGAATGAGTTGGTAAAGAAAACTCAAGAAACTACTAAACTCCTCTTCTCACTCAACCATGCCGAGGCCAGCAACCGAAGTCTGTTAGATCAAGCCATGGTTGCCAATGTTGCTCAAACCAAGGTTGAGACAAAAGCCGAAGTTACTGATGCTGCTGCTGAGGCTGCTAAGGCCGAGGCTGAGACTGCCAAGGCCAAGGCAACAGAGCTAGAGACCAAGCTCAAGGAGGCCATTGACTCAAAAGAGGCTAAGGTCAAGGCGACCGACGAAAATGGCTTTGAAGAAGGCCAATCAACCGTCCACGATCAATACAGAGACCAAGTCAATCTAGCTTGCAACCGAGGTTATTATTTCGGCTGGATGGCAGCGCTCAACAAGTTGTCTGTCCCCATGGACTCCCCACTTAGAGACATCAACCAGCTTAGTGTGCCATTCCCTCCCTCTTCAAAGGACTCCGAGAATGAAGCCGTAGAGGAGGACGCTGAGACTGATGATGCCGATGAAGATGAAGAGGCTGCTGCTGGGGCCAAATCCCCCACTCTGAATGAGTAAGTCCTAGACTTGACTCATGATGAAGAGGACGAGGTCTCCAAGAGCACCTCCCTTAAGAAGACAACATCCGAGGTCCACACAGCCGAGAAAAGCCTTGATGAGACACTTCTGGAAATTGACGCCGAGATGCAAGCCAAGAAAGCTGCCCAGCTGGCTACTGAGGTTGAAACAACGCCGATTTCCGAGGGAGAACAGTCTTAGGAAAATGTTGGAAACTCTTGTAGTTAGGATATTTTCCATTTTTCTTTGAACTTTTTCTACTTTCATTACTTGTAATCTTTTTGTTTTGTGAACAAAGCTTGCTTTTCTTTGGCCGATGTGCCCTCTGCTATAATCTAAAACTTCATTTTTAAATGCAAGTCTTCTTTTTCTCTAAGTGTTGAATGTCTGTTTCCTTATGTTTTATTTGTCTTTTCTGTCTTTGTATGCTTCCATACTTAGAATATTTTTGCAATCCCTCAAAGTACACCTGAACTGTGTAATCACTTCGGGTTATAACACATCTGACATGTACCACCTCGAATCCATTTCATCTCGGGTGCACCATTAGTTGGCCACTTCAGACCAACTTACCTCGGAGTTCACTTTTTACTGTGATCTCAGCCAAACAACACTTAAAAATATTTTATGCTAACATTTTTACAAGTATTCTTCCTTCACGTGTACTAGTTGTCCTTTAGCAAGACTCACCCTTTCAAAGATAGACTAACCTGGTTGGTGATCTTGGATAACAAGCAATTCGAGTATCCTTTATCTGGATACCTCGGCTGACTCCAACTTGTAAATTTTTCCAAAAATTTCAACAAATGTCAAGCCTATTCCTCATTCTTGTCTCCTGCCCCCTAATGTGAACCTAAGTACCACTTATGTTCACATTAATCATGCAACTCCAATTCTTACTGAGGACTGATTCAAACAAAGATTAGTCAAGTTTTACGACCTCGGTTTCTCTGTTAATTTAACTAGATCAAACTTGGTTTAACTCTGTCGTAATGGCAATTCTAAGTTACCCGTCACGTTTCAATCGAAAACATCGCAAACTTAGTTCAACTCTATCATATGGCAAGTATAATTCAACTTTACCATATGATAAGTCTAAGTTATTCGTCATGTTTCAACCGGAAACATCGCAAACTTAGTTCAACTCTATCATATGGCAAGTATAATTCAACTCTACCATATGATAAGTCTAAGTTATTCGTCATGTTTCAATCGGAAATATCGCCATAAGACTACTTCAGTCCTATCGTAAAAATATCAACAGTAATAAAAACAAAATCAAGCTAGTGTTTTATTAAAACTTCAGCTAATTAAGTAAATCCCAAAAAGCTAATGAAAGAAAAACTTCAAATTGCAAGTGTTCTAGGGTCATGACAACTCTTTGCCATCACTGTCTTCTAGCCGATATCCGATATGCTTCATTACCGGCAATCGAGATGATTCTGTAAGATTTTTCCTAGTTTGGGCGAAGCTTGCCCTCCCTGAGATCTTTCTTATTGCCGACAACTTTCCTTAAGACAAGGTCCCCAACCTTGAATTCCCTTGGGTTGACCTTTTTGTTGTAAGCCTTAGCTAGCTGCTACTGGTATGCGCCTAGCCGAATTACTGCTCTTTCTCTTTTTTCTTCTAAGAGATCCAGATCTCGGGCCAGGAATGCCTCGTTGGTTCTATTTTTCACTCATTGGGTTCTGATTCTAGGGATGCCGACCTCCAACGGGATAACTGCTTCAGTGCCATAAGCCATGGAAAAAGGAGACTCCCCAGTTGATCTCCTTGATGAAGTCTGATATGCCCGGAATACATTGGGCAACTCTTCCACCCATTTTCCCTTTACTGCTTCCAGCCTCTTCTTGATCCCATCGAAGATGGTCTTGTTGGATGCTTCTATCTGACCATTACTCTGGGGGAAACTAGGAATAAAGTAATAGTTCTTAATTTTGTACTTGGCACAAAAGCTCTTGATCAATTTACTATCAAATTGGGTGCCATTGTCTGCCACAATGGCTCTCAAAATCCCAAACCTGGTGATTATGTTCTTCCAGATGAAATTCTTTACATCCACATCTCTGATTTTGGCTAATGGTTCTATTTCTACCCATTTTGTGAAGTAGTCTGTGGCTATTGACAAGAACTTTCTTTGTTCAGTTGCCTGGGGTAGTTGTCTCACTAGGTCCACGCCCCACTGGGCAAACGGCCAAGGACTGGACACTGGGTTTAGATCTGCTACTGGTTGATGTATCAAAGGTGCAAACCTTTGACACTTCTCACATTTCCTCACATAAGCTTTAGCATCTTTCTGCATGTATGGCCACCAGTATCCCTAGGATATGGCTCTATGAGCCAGTGATTTGCCCCCAGCATGGCTTACACATACACCTTCATATATTTCATACAGGAAGTCTTCAAGCTGAGAGGGATGCACACACCTCAAAAGGGGCCCAGTAAAGGACCTTTTGTAGAGGTGGCCTTCTACTGTCAGGCTAGACCTGGCCGACTTCAATCTAGTCTTATGCACCTTTTTTCTATCATTCGACAGCTTGCCATCCCTGAGGAACATTACTATTACATCCATCTAGCTTGGACCCATCTCCACACACATTGCTTCGTACTCTGTGATCAATGGTTCTATACTTGGGCCTGACAGATAATCAACCATTATTGTCTTTGCCTTCCCTAATTTTATTGCACTAGCTAAGTTAGCCAAGGCATCGGCATGACTATTATCATCTAAGCTAACCTGTTGTAGCCGGCAATCCTAGAGTAATGCTAGCAGTCTAACAACCTCTTTGCCATAAGCTATCATTCATTCATCCTGAGCTGTATACTCATCTATTGCCTGATTTACAATAAGTTGGGAGTCACAGAAGACTACCACCTCATTGGCTTGCATGGCTACTGCTAGTTTCAATCCTGCAATCAGTGTTTCATACTCTGCCTTATTGTTTAAGGCTTTGAACCCGAAACGAATAGACTGCTCTATCATTCACCCATCTGGCGATACTAACACTACTCCTGCCCTCGCTCATTGACAGTTTGAACTTCCATCAACAAACAGGCGGAAGGAATCGCCGATGTAGATGTCGCAGGGTCTTGCTTCCCCTGCCTTCTTCTGTTACGTTCGTGTGGGGTCCTTTGGCCTAGTTGAGTTTCTTCTGGTTCTTCTGGATATCCTAACCTGTAACTCACTGGAGCCGGACATGGGATGGTACCAACGGTGAACTCGGCCACAAAGTCGCCCAGAACCTGGCCCTTAATTGTTGTTCTAAGACTAAACTCCAAGTCATATTGGCCCAACACTACTGCCCATCTAGCTACTCTGCCTGTCAGATCTCCTTGCTACAACATGAATTTCAAAGGATGCTCAGTCAGCACCACAATCTTGTGGGCTTAGAAGTAGTGGTTCAGTTTTCTCGAAGCCATCACCAAAGGTAGTGTCAATTTCTCCAAGGGCAGGTACCTAGTTTCTATACTTGCTGGGGTCTTACTTACATAGTATACTGCATTTTGCTCTCTTTCTCCTCTTCTCTAATTATTTCAGCACTCACTGTGTGCTTTGAAACTACCAAGTATAGGAACAATCTTCCCCAGGTATTAGATTTGACAGCATTGGAGCTATTGTTAGGTACCTCTTCAAGTCAGCCAGGGCAACTTCGCACTCTTCTGTCCACAAAAAATTTGTGGCTTTCTTTAATAAACTAAAAAATGGTTTGCATTTATCAGAACTTCAGCTGATAAATTTATTAAGGCTACTGCCTTCCCAGTCAGAATTTGGACCTGCTTGGCTGACGTCGGGCTCTTCAAGTCAAGGATGGCCTTGATTTGATCTGGGCTTGCTTCAATCCTCCTTCTAGTGACCAAGTATCCTAGGACTTACCAGACCCGACTCCAAATGCATATTTCGAAGCATTGAGTCGAAGCCGATATGTTCTTAGGATATCAAAAACTACCCTCAAGTCTGCCAAATGATTCCTAGGTTCTTTGGTTTTCACGACCATATCATCAATGTAGACCTCTACTGTTTTCCCAATTAGATGCTTAAACATCTTGGTCACTAACCTCGGTAGGTTGTTCTTGTATTTTTCAACTCGAAAGGCATTACTCTATAGCAGTACAGCCCTTTTGGGGTAATGAATGCAGTCTTCTCCTCGTCAGGGAGATACATTGCTATTTGGTGGTATCCCCTGTAAACATCCAAGAAGCTCATCCTCCTATGCCCTAAAGTGGCATCTACCAGCTGATCAATTTTAGGCAAAGGGAAGTTGTCTTTGGGACAAGGCTGGTAAAGTGCACGTAGACCCTCCACTTCCTATTCTTTTTTTTCACAACTACTGTATTGGACAGCCAGGTTAGGTAGTTCACCTCCTGAATGGCCTTGGCTTCCAACAACTTGTCCACTTCCTCCTTTACTACCTCCACATGAATCAGTGTCGGCCTTCTTGCTCGTTGGATAACAGGTTTAGCTGACCTGTCTACATTAAGTCTATGGCAAGTGACCTCGAGGTCAATGCTAGGCATCTCGTATGGTGTCCAAGTAAACACTTCTATGTTTGCTCACAAGAAAGCCTCTAACTCCCTTTCCTCCTCCTTGGCTAAGCCTGAGCCGAGAAGGAAGAAGCGCTCTTCATCATCTTCTTTTACCAGAACCTTCTTCAAAGCTTCCTCACTCTTTTCGGCTAGTTCTTTGCCGACATCATCTAGAACCTCTATGTCCTCATCTTCAATTTCCATTGTCTCTACTTCTCCCACATTATAGGTGGACTTCATTGCTGTCATGGAGTAATTTTTTGCCTGCACCCGATCCCCTCTAACCTCCTCAATCCCATGTTCAGTTGGGAATTGCAACAGCTGGTGCAATGTTAAGGGAACAACCCTCATTGCATGTAGCCACAGTCGGCCTAAGATAACATTGTAAAGAGAAGGGGTGTCAATCACCATGAACTCTGTGCTTACCTTCTTCGTGCCTACCTACACCCCCAAATTCGTGGCTCCTAGAGGCCACGTCAGCGTTCCATTAAACCCAACCATCGAGCTATTGGACTGTTCCAAATCATCTGGGTGAAGACCAATTTCCTTATAATATCTGACATACATGATGTCACAAGAACTGCCTTAATCAACCAGTATGTGCCTTACCTGGCACTCCCCAATTTTCAATGTTATCACCAAGGCATCATTGTGTGGATGTTTCACCATATCTAAGTCTGCCTCGGTAAATGAGACCATTGGTCCGTGGTACTCATTGGTCCTTGGTTTCTTTTGCTGGACCTAATACACATACTGCAACTGCCTCACTCTTTGAGTCTCCCTACGCACCTCATTCTCATTGACCTTTGAATGAATCACATTGATCACCCGAGGTCCATCTTTTTACTGTGGTAGTGGTGGTAAAGATGGTGCTGCCGGTGCCTGGGGTAGCCTTGCTTGCTTTTCCCTTGTTCTGGCCTCATCTACTAGGTCTCTCAAGTGATCCTGTCTAACCGAATCCTCCAAGTGTGTCTTCAGAGCCCTACATCCCTGTGTCAAGTGTCCATCCTTATTATGGTAAGCACAATGCTTCCCAAGGCTTCTTTCCATAAACTCGCCAGGGACCTTCTCCGGTGCTCTGTAATACGGTTGGTTTCTGATCCTTTCTAGAACTTTGTAGACCGGGATCCTGAATATAGTGGTGACTGCCTGTGCAGCCCTCAACCCTATTTCCTGCCTATTGAAACCAATGTTACCTTGGCCTTGTTTCAGTGAGCCGTTTCTCTTCTCCTACTTTAGTATCTTTGCTCCGTGCGTGTCTTCCTCTGCTCTAGCATATTTCTCAATTCTTGCCATGAGCTCCTCCATACTCTTTGGTAAAGTTTTTGCAAGTGAGTTTCAAAGCATGCATTCATCCTCCAGGCCATTTTTGAAAGATACGACCACCAGCTCCTGGTTGCATGCCGATATTCGGTTAAACAACTTGTAATATCGTTTGGCATAAGCCCTGAGGCTTTTACCCTCGCTAATGTTCAAAGCCAGCAGGGAGTCTACCCTTAGTGGCTATAAATTATTTGTTACAAACCTGGCCACAAACATCTCGGCCAGGCCTTTCCAACTCTTTACAGTTCCTTTCGGCAACTTGTGGAATCAATCCGATGCAATTTCTCCAAATGATGAATGGAACATCTTGTACAGCAGCTGCTCGTTCTCACTTTATAAAGCCATTGAATTCAAATATAAGCCGACATGAAAGTTCGGATTAGACTTACCATCATAAACCTGGAACCTTGGCATATGAAACCTCTTCGGGGCATCAAACCTATCCAACTCCACTGAGAACGGCGTTCTCGGTTTGACGGGGGATGTGACCTTGGCATTGAGTCACTTCCTCTGGAGGTAGTCTCTCAGATCCTCCTTCATTCAACCGGGAGCTCGGCTATCAACAGATTTCATCCTCTTTGGTGCGCTACTCTTGGCGTCGTGGTGTGTCCTCTTGGATTTTTCTTCATTCACTGTATCAAAGCAAAGTCCCTTCTCCTGGACATGCCGATGTTCTTTGACATAGGTTCCCTTGGTATGAGGCTTCCTCTGTGACTCATCTCTTACTGACTCTGCTCGCCTGACATCTCGTGAAGGCCGATGTGAACGTTCTTTCTCCTTGTTATGCTAAAGGACTACTGGGATTGTTTTTTGCCCTCCTTTCTGGGTGCCAGTCTTGGCCGTTGGTATCGGTATGTCCTACAATGGGTATGGTGGTTGCATTACATTGTTTTGCATCATGAAGTTGACAATCGATTGTAGGTCTGCCAACTTGTTTGCCATCCCTTTCATCTCACCGTCCCTCTTCAGGCATTTATCCTTCCATAATTGGAGGTCGCTTTTGTTGTAATACTCATCTCAGTCTGCTTTCTTCAGGGCGTCTCCCTCTTTGCCAACGTTCTTCTCTCCAGGATTCTAATCTCGCACTCCTTCATTACGATTTTCTTCCTCGATGTTAGAATCGGCATGTTTACCACTCCCACCTGGGACATCGTCCCCGATCTTTTCTCCATGCCCGTTGTTGGCCATATATTTTCCTTAAGTTCCTACAGGTGGCGCCAAATTGTGAGTGTTGATTTTTGACCACACAACCAAAAGGGGAACTTAGCTAGAGAGCACCGGCAGAATAGATTAAGCCCAACAACCCACACAAGAAGATGAGAATCCGACTGTGGTTCGTCCACCCTTGGGCACTCCAACGATCAAATCAGTAATCAATATCTCTCAAAGATAGTAAATTGTACTTAAACTCACAAGAAAGAACTTACCTTAGACTACGAGGGTGCCTCGCTTTTATAACCAACAGTGACCTGATCCCCCCAGAAGCCTCACTTCAAAGGACTTAGGCTCCATGCTCATCCTGGACCTTCATCTAGATAGAGATAAACTCTTCTTGAGCCTTATCTTTATCCAAACTGAGGTCCTTCTCTGTTCTAGGACTTTTGTCCCTTATCTGCTTATCTCGGATTCCGGCATCTCCGCAGATAACCTCGGCCTAGCCGAGATCATCTCGGCGGATAACCAAGCCACGTGGCACCTCGCTAACACTTTAGCGTCAATTTAGCCACGTGCTGTCATTCACAAAATGTGTCCCCACACTACCAAAAGAAAAATAGTATAATTTTAATTTTTTGAGTTATAATTAATATAAAAAGAAAAAATATTATAACTAAATATAATCATAATTAAAGAAAAAAAATAGTATAATTAGGAACACACATGATATATTCTTTTTAAATAGATGTATATTAGAATTTCTCGTATGTTAATAGTATGGCGGCCTGACCTGGCTCGATGGAAAAATAAAACTTAAGTCCACCCGTAGATTAAGCTCAATGGGATTTTTGGTTTGAGAGATTTCGGTTTGGTAGCCAAATTATTAAGTCTTGAATCTTGATCAATGAACTTAATCCGATCAAACTCACAAGTTTTTTTTTTTTTTTTTTGGTTATAGGAAAACCCACACATCCTCCCATAGGTCTAAGGTAGCACCCGTGTGGAGATCACCAAGGTACCCTATTATTCGTTCTAGACCAGAGACTATAATCTAAGAGCTTGCATTGACCCCTCAACATAAGCTTCGCTTAAGTTAGGGCCTGCGTAGTGGGAGAGAATTGAACCCATGCCAAGAGCTATATTGGTAGCAACTTGAGTCCCCCTCCTAACCAACTGCGTTGCGCCTAAGGGGTAAACTCACAAGTTAGGGCAACAAAATAATCCATCTCCATCCCGTATTGGAGGTGGGACAAATCGAGGGGTGACAATATGGGGCAAATCAATAAGAGACGGTGGCAAGAGCGGGATGAAAGATGAGTTAATTTTATAAGTTGAAAAATGAGAATACTAATAAAAATTATAGATATATAGTATATAGTACGGATAATAATTTATACTTAATAAGAATTATAAGATATAAGATAAAAAATAAATGAGTAAAAATTAATATTAAGTATAATATTTTAGTTTTTTTATTTTATTATAATAAAAAAATTAAATTATATATTATATACATATAATAAATATATTTGATAAATATAATCAAGGGAAAAAAAAAAAAGGCAAAATCTATCCCTGAAGCATGAAAAACCTGAGCGAGGCCGGGTGAGGGATGCGGGGGTGGGGTAGGAAAAAATGACAATTCTCACTCATGACTCATGAGCCAAGCTCGCAAGCCAACCCATACAATTAGCCTTTAATAATGTCGTATATGTATAAAATATATTTTAAGAATTTTGTTAACATGTTTGCTTAGCGTAGATGTTAACAAGTTTTTTTTTTTTTTTTTGAACGGGTAGATGTTAACAAGTTTAAAACAATAATATAATATGCATGAAAAGTGTAATAAAGAATATATACATTTTTAAAACATCAAACTCATATAAAAATTATATATGTTCTAACTTTTGATAGTAAGAGAGATCCAATATATATTTTTCTTATTAGTTAAGCTCCTTCAATAATATTATTAGAAAAATTTCAGTTCATCACAGACAAATTTAAAATTTCTCTACAATAAATTTCTCAGTGATGTGCTAAAATTTCTTTGTAAAAATGTTGAGGAATTCCAACTAATATGAAAATATTGCATATATTTTACCTCATAAAATCTTAATATCAGCGTAACAAAATGTCTGAAATTTTGTAATTTATGTTACAAAAGTATGTGGTTTGATTATGACATCCTTTGTTAGGCTAATTTGCGATGAGATTATGCATTTTGTGATTTATATTAAAAAATTTTGTGATAAAATTACGTTAATTTGTAATAGGCTGCATATAGCGATCCCGGGTTTACCCTTGTTGTACAGTGATCCGGACTTGTGTCCGTAGATGTTAGTGGTTGATTATAATCTTGTTTACATCCTCTCATGCTTTGTATTTGAGTTGTGGGATGTGCTGGGCAGGTTTGTTACAGGTTGGTTGAGCTTAGGAACCAAAATTAGTTGCCCAGATTTTGGCCTGTCCGCTCGAGCGGGGGTTTTGGCGCTCGAGCGGGGAATACACCCATCCAGTATTTCCTGTGTAGTGTTGGGCGCTCGAGCGGGGGATTGGCCGCTCGAGCGGGGAGTTGGGCGCTCGAGCGGGGACCTGTCTGCAGAAACTTCTGGGAGTGTGCATCCGCCGCTCGAGCGGGAGTTTGGTCGCTCGAGCGGGAGTCTGTGAGTGGCGCTCGAGCGGGGGTTTCCACGCTCGAGCGGAGAGACTGTTATATCAATCCGTGAAATCACTTTTTGAATCACTTTTTCAACTTCATTTCTCTCTCTTACTTTCCCAAACACAAATTTGAGAGCCTCTCTCTCTAAAATCTTAACTTCTCTCTTAGATTTGATCTAGTAGGAGTTGTCTACTCACTTTTGACCTTTACAAAAGTTGTGTTGATCGTCGAGGGCCACATTTTAATCTGAAAATTTCGAGATTTGGAGCATTTTGATTTTGGCCTTCATCTTCGTTGGAGCTCATCTTTTGAGGTAGGGATATCCTACTCCTCTTTATGGATTTTGTCTTTGAATTTTAGCATTTTGAGATGTTGGGTGTCGTTGGGTAATTTTGAGAAAGTTTGGGTCTTTTGTGTAATTTTACAAAAGTTGGGGTTTTATTTATAATAAACCTAGAGGCATGTTTGGTGTAGAAACATGGGATTAATGTTGAAATAGTGATGAAAAATGGAACCTAAGGGTTGTAATGTTAATTATGGAAAATGCCCTAATTACATTGATTAATTAATTGGGATAATTAATTGTAAGAAATGAGGAATTAAAGTGTATGGGATCAAAGGGTGTAGTTGAATTACTTATCACTCACCGAATGGGAATGTTGATTTTATATCCATTTGTTGCATTTAGTTTCTGTATAGAAATAACTGCTTTGGGCTATCGGTGGAGGATAGTCTTGATTGTTGTAGACAATGCATGATGATTAGGCAAACTAAAACTAATCATTTAAAATGTGTCATTGAGTGTGACGGTTGAAGGAATACATTAAATTTATGTATTGATTGATGTGTATAATAATTGTTTATATGCATTGTGTGTTGTGTTGGAGGAGATAGGGGATGTACTCCACGGTTTAGGGGATGATAGGGGATGGACCTCTAAACCGGATGTTGTTTGGGAGAAGATAGGGGATGGACTCCAGAGATATAGCTCATATGCTTATCTAGTGATGTGTGATATTGCTCTTATGCATGTCTTTGGAAGTATTGATATAGCTAGTATGCGTGTCTTTTGTGAAATGGGAAATTGTTGGACATGAGTTACTGTCCCACATGAGTTGTTGGCCAGGTTCTGAGCCATGGTTATAAATTGAGAATTTGTAAGGAAATGGAGTATGAAAGTGTAAAGTGTTGGCCACCTATCAACTGCTAATCTTTTAGTCATTATTCATAACTGGTTTAGTGTATTTCTACTGGGCTGTGGCTCACCCTATATGGGAACATCATTTTCAGGTACAGGTAGCATGCCACCTCCAAGGACATAGCTTGGGAGGCTAAGGGCGGTCAGACTTTTTGTTGTCTTCTTTTTATGTATTACATGTAAATTCAAGCCAAGGGCTTAATGTGTAAATGAGTTAGTACTCTACTTTTTGTAACCAAGTGTTAACTTGGAAAGCTGTAAGCCCTTAGGGCATTTGCTTTTGTTGTTAACATATAATACTTTTGTAATGAAACTCTGTTAATGGAAGAATGTGGATCTTTTATATATCAACGCATGTCTATATTGTTGGGTTTTATGTTGTTATTTCAAGGGCGTTACAACTTGGTATCAGAGCGTACCGGGTTTGAATACTTTGGGTACGTGGGAAGTGATTAGAATCACAATGGGTTTGTCTCGCTTGAAAGAGACTTAGGTGTAGAGTCATATGCCATATGTTTAAATTGATAACATGCTTATGTGATTATTTGGGTATGGGATTTAATTTCTAGGATGTTGATTGGATCCTTGGGTTGCTGGGAGTCTTGTTGGAAAAGCACTTGATCAATGCTGTTTCTAACCGGAACTCTAGTAACGCCTCGGGACTATCATTATCCGGGAATGAAATTCGTAAGTGCTTATGTGTTTATGTGCTTACGTGGAATGAATTACAGTTGTCCATGCATTAGGACGTGAGTGTTTAGTTTCGGCACACTTATAAATGTGCTAATGTTCTTCGTTTCCTTTACTAGGATGTCAGGACGGGGAAGAGGTGGAAGGCATGGTAGACCTGTGAGGCAGGAAGTACCTTTACCGGATGAGATTCCGGCAGTACAGGAGGGCATTGGTCAGGCCCATGTGGCCGAACTAGCGGGACAGCAGGCTATGAGTGCCTTGGCCCGGGAGATAGTAGGGGCTTTAGGGATTCTCCGAGCTGGGAATCAGGCAGTTGAGGCAGGGCCTTCCTTCTTGAAAAGGGAGTTCTTCCGGTCTAACCCGGAGGAGTTTGTTGGGGATCCTAAGGAGCCACTGAAGGCAGACGAGTGGCTGGAACAGATGAGTAAGACATTCGAGATGCTTGGCATCGAGGATGGAGCACTGAAAGTGACCTTGGCATCCTTCCAGCTGAAGGGAGATGCGGGTCAATGGTGGAAATATGAGAAAGTCCGTGTTGGAGGTACTTGGGAGGCGTTTGTAAATGCTTTCCAGGAGAGGTTCTTATCTGCTGTTGCTAGGGAAAAGCTGAGAGATCAGTTTAGCCGGCTTAAACAGGAGGGTTTGACTGTGGCCGAGTTTGAGGCTACGTTTACTAGCTTGTCCAGGTTTGCACCTGAACTTGTGGCGACAGAGGAGCGCCGTTGCTACGAGTTTGAGCGGAAGTTGAGGCGTGGCCTCAAGTTGAGGGTTGGTGGTTCTTATATTCGGGAGTATAGACATTTGGTAGATGCTGCAGCTCACATGGAGCTTATGATGCAAGAAGAGGATGAGGAGAAACGTAGAGGCTCCAAGAGGGCCAGGGTGATGGCAGGAGACAGAGGGGTTATAACCCTCAGTAGTCTCAGGGTGGAGTTTCTAGATCGACTTTCCCAGTACCGAGTGCAGGCTCCGGGAGGGACAATCAGAGAGAGTTCACTTGTTACAAGTGTGGCCAGCTGGGTCACAAGGCTTCGGTTTGCCCGCTGAAGGGCGGAGGTCAGAGAGCTGCATCTTCTTCAGCTAGACCGCAGAGTCAGAGTTTGGGCAGGGGGCAGCCCTTGTCTTGTTATCAGTGTGGACAGCCTGGGCACCTGAAGAGGTTTTGCCCACAGTTGAGTGCCACTTCAGGAGCGTCTGGTTCTAGACAGACGCAGGGATTTCAGCCAGCTCAGTCTGTGCAGGCCTCGAGGGCCAATCCGGGGGCTTCGTCGTCCCAGTCAGTGTAGCAGTCGTATGCTCCTAGAGGTGAGCAGGTTGATCAGGGGCCTACAGGGCGCGCGTATGCTGTTACCGCGTAGGACCTAGTACCGGCTCCATCAGTAGTGAGAGGTACCTTTCTGTTTTGTAACTCGGTTGCTAGAGTGTTGATTGATACGGGTGCATCTCATTCTTTTGTATCTGCTGCATTTGCATCTGTGTTGGAGTTGGAGTTAGCACTATTAGCATCTCCTATTTGTGTAGTGTCACCTATTGGGGGTGAGTTGATCTTGAAACACGGATGTAGAGGGTGTGATATAGAGGTCGCCGATCATAGGCTTCCGTTTCCATTTGTAGTTATGCCCATGAAGGGCTTTGATGTTATTTTGGGTATGGACTGGTTATCGTCATACCGGGCAGTTATTGATTGCTACCGCCAGAGGGTTACTTGTTGTACCGTGAGCGGGAAATGTTTCCATTTCTTGGGAGACCGGGTTGGCAGTGTTGTGCCACCGGGGTATGATCCGCGAGGGCGGAGTGAGCTTAGTGGTTTACTTGCTAGTTTTGAGAGTGGTGAGTGTGATGAGACCCAGACTGTGTTGCCAAGGGTAGTTTGTGAGTACTCGGACATCTTTCCCGAGGACCTCGTTAGTTTACCACCTCACCGGGAGATAGAGTTCTCTATTGATTTAGTGCCCGGTATGGCGCCGATTTCTATGGCACCTTACCGTTTTACTCCAGCAGAGTTGGTTGAGTTAAAGGTTCAGCTCCAAGAATTACTAGATAAGGGCTTTGTTCGCCCTAGTGTTTCGCCGTGGGGAGCACCGGCCCTCTTTGCTAAAAAGAAAGATGGTGCCTTGAGATTGTGTATCGACTATCGGAAGTTGAATCGGGCTACGGTTAAAAATAAATACCCTATGCCCCGTATAGATGATTTGTTTGACCAGTTGAAGGGTTCCCGTTGTTTCTCTAAGATAGACTTGAGATCGGGTTACCACCAGTTGAGGGTCAGGGAGGAGGATATTCCGAAGACGGCATTCCGTACGCAGTATGGCCATTATGAGTTTCTGGTAATGCCGTTTGGGCTTACCAATGCACCAGCAGTCTTTATGGACTTGATGAACCGGATTTTCCGGGAATTCTTGGATCGTTTTGTAGTCGTCTTCGTGGACGACATTCTTATCTATTCACCTTCAGAGGAGGAGCACGAGGCACACTTGAGAGTGGTGCTTGAGTTACTTAGAGCCCATAGGCTGTATGCCAAGTTTGGGAAGTGTGAGTTCTGGCTAAAGGAAGTCAAGTTCTTAGGCCATGTGGTTTCCGGGGAAGGGGTATCTGTTGATACATCCAAGACTGAGGCAGTGCAAGATTGGGCACAGCCTAAGAGTGTGTTTGAGATCCGCAGTTTTCTGGGATTAGCTGGGTATTACCGTCGGTTTGTGAAAGATTTCTCCAGGTTAGCATCACCGTTGACTAGATTGACTCGGAAGGGAGTCAAATTTGTATGGAGTGAGACTTGTGAAAAGTCGTTTCAGGAGTTGAAAGTTAGATTGACCACCGCTCCAATTTTGATTATTCCGGAGAGGGGGTTGGGTTATGCAGTCTATTGTGATGCCTCACGAGAGGGTTTGGGTTGTGTATTGATGCAAGAGGGGAAAGTGGTAGCTTATGGCTCACGTCAGTTGAAAATTCACGAGAAGAATTACCCTACACACGACCTAGAGTTAGCAGCTGTGATCTTTGCCTTGAAAATCTGGAGGCACTACCTTTATGGTGAGAGATTTGAGGTGTTCTCGAATCATAAGAGTCTGAAATATCTGTTTTCACAGAAGGACTTGAACTTGAGACAGAGGAGGTGGATGGAGTTTATTGAGGATTATGACTTCGAGTTGCACTATCACCTAGGAAAGGCCAATGTTGTGGCCGATGCCCTTAGCAGAAAACCCATTAGTGATGTAGCTTGTGTAGCCATTCGAGAGTGGGAGATGTTGGGGAAAATTGGCGAGTTTGATTTGCGTCTGGGCGAATCCGTTGAGGCTGCGGCCTTGTTTTCTGTTGTTGCGCAGCCTACACTTGTGACTCGAGTGTTAGAGGCACAGAGAGGTGACCTTGAGGTAGAATCCCTCCGAGAGAAAATCTCCAGTGGGAAGGTTGAGAAGGGCTTGACGGTGTATCCCGACCAGAGTGTGAGATACCGAGACCGTTTGTTTGTGCCGGAGTCTTGCCGAGAGGAAGTACTCCGAGAGTTTCATCATTCGCGCCTTGCGGTGCATCCGGGAGGTACTAAGATGTATCAGGATTTGGGTCGCCAGTTTTTGTGGCGGGGTATGAAGAGAGATGTGGCAGTCTTCGTGTCTAAGTGCCTTACTTGCCAGCAAGTGAAGGCCGAGCATCAGAGGCCAGCGGGTTTGTTGCAACCCTTGCCTATTGCCGAGTGGAAGTGGGAGCATATCACTATGGACTTCGTTGTAGGTCTTCCGAGGACTCAGCGGGGTAGTGATGCTATTTGGGTGGTTGTAGACCGGTTGACTAAGTCGGCGCACTTCATTCCTATGCGCGTGAGAGATTCGGTAGATCATCTTGCCGACTTGTATATTCGGGACATAGTGAGGTTGCACGGGGTCCCAGTGACGATCGTCTCAGATAGAGATCCTCGCTTTACTGCTAGGTTGTGGCAGAGTTTGCAGAGTGCTTTGGGCACTAAGTTGACCTTTAGTACAGCGTATCATCCTCAGACTGATGGGCAGTCCGAGCGTACCATTCAGATCCTTGAGGATATGCTTCGGGGTTGTGTCCTTGATTTCAGTGGGACGTGGGAGAGGCACTTACCGTTGGTGGAGTTTGCCTACAACAACAGTTTTCAGTCTAGCATCGGTATGGCACCGTTTGAGGCCTTGTATGGCCGACCGTGTAGGTCTCCAGTTTGTTGGGCCGAGGTGGGTGATGCACCTCTGTTGGGTCCGGAGTTGGTTAGGGAGACGACGGAGAAAGTTGAGCTTATCCGTAGGAGGCTTGTTACAGCCCAGAGTCGTCAGAAATCCTATGCTGACCGTGGGAGGAGGCCGTTGGCGTTTGAGATGGGTGACCATGTCTTTCTGAAGATATCACCCAGGCGAGGTTTGATGAGGTTTGGGAAGAGTGGGAAGCTATCCCCTCGGTTTATTGGTCCCTTTGAGATCCTTGAGAGGATTGGGGAGGTTGCTTATCGTTTGGCTTTGCCGCCGCAGTTGTCCGGAGTGCATGACGTGTTTCATGTGAGTATGCTTCGGAAGTATGAGCCGGATCCATCACATGTATTGGATTGGACTGACTTAGAGGTAGATGAGGATGCCTCGTATGAGGAGAGACCGGTTCGGGTCTTGGATAGGCGGGATCAAGTCCTGCGTGGCAAGACCATTCCTTTGGTAAAGGTTTTGTGGAAACATCACGGAGTGGAGGAGGCCACTTGGGAACGTGAGTTGGAGGTCCGAGAGAAATATCCGAACCTATTTGTAGAAGTTTGAACATATGTTATATATATGGATGTATTGTTGAACTTTAAGATCATTAAATATGTCTAAAGTTGTAAAACATTGTGAATGTTTTGGTTTGTGGAGGTATTGTAGAACTTACCTCGAATTGGAGGTTTGTATCACATTGCATATGTTGAATATATAGTAGAAATGAAAATGTATCATGATTATTGCTTATGATATGAATTATGAACCATGTATGTTGGAAATGGTTGAAATGGAAAGAAAATGCATGTTGAAATATATGTATAGTGTAATGCCTCTTGATAAGGGGTGGAATGACCGGTAATGGGTCAAGTTGTTTAATGTTGAAATGTAACATTGTTTAAAATGGAGAAAAACCTATTTTCGAAAACTTGTTCTTAATTTCGGGGACGAAATTCTTTAAGGGGGGGAGGTTATAGCGATCACGGGTTTACCCTTGTTGTACAGTGATCCGGACTTGTGTCCGTAGATGTTAATGGTTGATTATAATCTTGTTTACATCCTCTCATGCTTTGTATTTGAGTTGTGGGATGTGCTGGGCAGGTCTGTTACAGGTTGGTTGAGCTTAGGAACCAAAATTAGTTGCCCAGATTTTGGCCTGTCCGCTCGAGCGGGGGTTTTGGCGCTCGAGCGGGGAATACACCCATCCAGTATTTCCTGTGTAGTGTTGGGCGCTCGAGCGGGGGATTGGCCGCTCGAGCGGGAAGTTGTGAGTGACGCTCGAACGGGGAGTTGGGCGCTCGAGCGGGGACCTGTCTGCAGAAACTTCTGGGAGTGTGCATCCGCCGCTCGAGCGGGAGTTTGGTCGCTCGAGCGGGAGTCTGTGAGTGGCGCTCGAGCGGGGGTTTCCACGCTCGAGCGGAGAGACTGTTATATCAATCCGTGAAATCACTTTTTGAATCACTTTTTCAACTTCATTTCTCTCTCTTACTTTCCCAAACACAAATTTGAGAGCCTCTCTCTCTAAAATCTTAACTTCTCTCTTAGATTTGATCTAGTAGGAGTTGTCTACTCACTTTTGACCTTTACAAAAGTTGTGTTGATCGTCGAGGGCCACATTTTAATCTGAAAATTTCGAGATTTGGAGCATTTTGATTTTGGCCTCCATCTTCGTTGGAGCTCATCTTTTGAGGTAGGGATATCCTACTCCTCTTTATGGATTTTGTCTTTGAATTTTAGCATTTTGAGATGTTGGGTGTCGTTGGGTAATTTTGAGAAAGTTTGGGTCTTTTGTGTAATTTTACAAAAGTTGGGGTTTTATTTATAATAAACCTAGAGGCATGTTTGGTGTAGAAACATGGGATTAATGTTGAAATAGTGATGAAAAATGGAACCTAAGGGTTGTAATGTTAATTATGGAAAATGCCCTAATTACATTGATTAATTAATTGGGATAATTAATTGTAAGAAATGAGGAATTGAAGTGTATGGGATCAAAGGGTGTAGTTGAATTACTTATCACTCACCGAATGGGAATGTTGATTTTATATCCATTTGTTGCATTTATTTTCTGTATAGAAATAACTGCTTTGGGCTATCGGTGGAGGATAGTCTTGATTGTTGTAGACAATGCATGATGATTAGGCAAACTAAAACTAATCATTTAAAATGTGTCATTGAGTGTGACGGTTGAAGGAATACATTAAATTTATGTATTGATTGATGTGTATAATAATTGTTTATATGCATTGTGTGTTGTGTTGGAGGAGATAGGGGATGTACTCCACGGTTTAGGGGATGATAGGGGATGGACCTCTAAACCGGATGTTGTTTGGGAGAAGATAGGGGATGGACTCCAGAGATATAGCTCATATGCTTATCTAGTGATGTGTGATATTGCTCTTATGCATGTCTTTGGAAGTATTGATATAGCTAGTATGCGTGTCTTTTGTGAAATGGGAAATTGTTGGACATGAGTTACTGTCCCACATGAGTTGTTGGCCAGGTTCTGAGCCATGGTTATAAATTGAGAATTTGTAAGGAAATGGAGTATGAAAGTGTAAAGTGTTGGCCACCTATCAACTGCTAATCTTTTAGTCATTATTCATAACTGGTTTAGTGTATTTCTACTGGGCTGTGGCTCACCCTATATGGGAACATCATTTTCAGGTACAGGTAGCATGCCACCTCCAAGGACATAGCTTGGGAGGCTAAGGGCGGTCAGACTTTTTGTTGTCTTCTTTTTATGTATTACATGTAAATTCAAGCCAAGGGCTTAATGTGTAAATGAGTTAGTACTCTACTTTTTGTAACCAAGTGTTAACTTGGAAAGCTGTAAGCCCTTAGGGCATTTGCTTTTGTTGTTAACATATAATACTTTTGTAATGAAACTCTGTTAATGGAAGAATGTGGATCTTTTATATATCAACGCATGTCTATATTGTTGGGTTTTATGTTGTTATTTCAAGGGCGTTACAACTTGGTATCAGAGCGTACCGGGTTTGAATACTTTGGGTATGTGGGAAGTGATTAGAATCACAATGGGTTTGTCTCGCTTGAAAGAGACTTAGGTGTAGAGTCATATGCCATATGTTTAAATTGATAACATGCTTATGTGATTATTTGGGTATGGGATTTAATTTCTAGGATGTTGATTGGATCCTTGGGTTGCTGGGAGTCTTGTTGGAAAAGCACTTGATCAATGCTGTTTCTAACCGGAACTCTAGTAACGCCTCGGGACTATCATTATCCGGGAATGAAATTCGTAAGTGCTTATGTGTTTATGTGCTTACGTGGAATGAATTACAGTTGTCCATGCATTAGGACGTGAGTGTTTAGTTTCGGCACACTTATAAATGTGCTAATGTTCTTCGTTTCCTTTACTAGGATGTCGGACGGGGAAGAGGTGGAAGGCGTGGTAGACCTGTGAGGCAGGAAGTACCTTTACCAGATGAGATTCCGGCAGTACAGGAGGGCATTGGTCAGGCCCATGTGGCCGAACTAGCGGGACAGCAGGCTATGAGTGCCTTGGCCCGGGAGATAGTAGGGGCTTTAGGGATTCTCCGAGCTGGGAATCAGGCAGTTGAGGCAGGGCCTTCCTTCTTGAAAAGGGAGTTCTTCCGGTCTAACCCGGAGGAGTTTGTTGGGGATCCTAAGGAGCCACTGAAGGCAGACGAGTGGCTGGAACAGATAAGTAAGACATTCGAGATGCTTGGCATCGAGGATGGAGCACTGAAAGTGACCTTGGCATCCTTCCAGCTGAAGGGAGATGCGGGTCAATGGTGGAAATATGAGAAAGTCCGTGTTGGAGGTACTTGGGAGGCGTTTGTAAATGCTTTCCAGGAGAGGTTCTTATCTGCTGTTGCTAGGGAAAAGCTGAGAGATCAGTTTAGCCGGCTTAAACAGGAGGGTTTGACTGTGGCCGAGTTTGAGGCTACGTTTACTAGCTTGTCCAGGTTTGCACCTGAACTTGTGGCGACAGAGGAGTGCCGTTGCTACGAGTTTGAGCGGAAGTTGAGGCGTGGCCTCAAGTTGAGGGTTGGTGGTTCTTATATTCGGGAGTATAGACATTTGGTAGATGCTGCAGCTCACATGGAGCTTATGATGCAAGAAGAGGATGAGGAGAAACGTAGAGGCTCCAAGAGGGGCCAAGAGGGCCAGGGTGATGGCAGGAGACAGAGGGGTTATAACCCTCAGCAGTCTCAGGGTGGAGTTTCTAGATCGACTTTCCCAGTACCGAGTGCAGGCTCCGGGAGGGACAATCAGAGAGAGTTCACTTGTTACAAGTGTGGCCAGCTGGGTCACAAGGCTTCGGTTTGCCCGCTGAAGGGCGGAGGTCAGAGAGCTGCATCTTCTTCAGCTAGACCGCAGAGTCAGAGTTTGGGCAGGGGGCAGCCCTTGTCTTGTTATCAGTGTGGACAGCCTGGGCACCTGAAGAGGTTTTGCCCACAGTTGAGTGCCACTTCAGGAGCGTCTGGTTCTAGACAGACGCAGGGATTTCAGCCAGCTCAGTCTGTGCAGGCCTCGAGGGCCAATCCGGGGGCTTCGTCGTCCCAGTCAGTGTAGCAGTCGTATGCTCCTAGAGGTGAGCAGGTTGATCAGGGGCCTACAGGGCGCGCGTATGCTGTTACCGCGTAGGACCTAGTACCGGCTCCATCAGTAGTGAGAGGTACCTTTCTGTTTTGTAACTCGGTTGCTAGAGTGTTGATTGATACGGGTGCATCTCATTCTTTTGTATCTGCTGCATTTGCATCTGTGTTGGAGTTGGAGTTAGCACTATTAGCATCTCCTATTTGTGTAGTGTCACCTATTGGGGGTGAGTTGATCTTGAAACACGGATGTAGAGGGTGTGATATAGAGGTCGCCGATCATAGGCTTCCGTTTCCATTTGTAGTTATGCCCATGAAGGGCTTTGATGTTATTTTGGGTATGGACTGGTTATCGTCATACCGGGCAGTTATTGATTGCTACCGCCAGAGGGTTACTTGTTGTACCGTGAGCGGGAAATGTTTCCATTTCTTGGGAGACCGGGTTGGCAGTGTTGTGCCACCGGGGTATGATCCGCGAGGGCGGAGTGAGCTTAGTGGTTTACTTGCTAGTTTTGAGAGTGGTGAGTGTGATGAGACCCAGACTGTGTTGCCAAGGGTAGTTTGTGAGTACTCGGACATCTTTCCCGAGGACCTCGTTAGTTTACCACCTCACCGGGAGATAGAGTTCTCTATTGATTTAGTGCCCGGTATGGCGCCGATTTCTATGGCACCTTACCGTTTTACTCCAGCAGAGTTGGTTGAGTTAAAGGTTCAGCTCCAAGAATTACTAGATAAGGGCTTTGTTCGCCCTAGTGTTTCGCCGTGGGGAGCACCGGCCCTCTTTGCTAAAAAGAAAGATGGTGCCTTGAGATTGTGTATCGACTATCGGAAGTTGAATCGGGCTACGGTTAAAAATAAATACCCTATGCCCCGTATAGATGATTTGTTTGACCAGTTGAAGGGTTCCCGTTGTTTCTCTAAGATAGACTTGAGATCGGGTTACCACCAGTTGAGGGTCAGGGAGGAGGATATTCCGAAGACGGCATTCCGTACGCAGTATGGCCATTATGAGTTTCTGGTAATGCCGTTTGGGCTTACCAATGCACCAGTAGTCTTTATGGACTTGATGAACCGGATTTTCCGGGAATTCTTGGATCGTTTTGTAGTCGTCTTCGTGGACGACATTCTTATCTATTCACCTTCAGAGGAGGAGCACGAGGCACACTTGAGAGTGGTGCTTGAGTTACTTAGAGCCCATAGGCTGTATGCCAAGTTTGGGAAGTGTGAGTTCTGGCTAAAGGAAGTCAAGTTCTTAGGCCATGTGGTTTCCGGGGAAGGGGTATCTGTTGATACATCCAAGACTGAGGCAGTGCAAGATTGGGCACAGCCTAAGAGTGTGTTTGAGATCCGCAGTTTTCTGGGATTAGCTGGGTATTACCGTCGGTTTGTGAAAGATTTCTCCAGGTTAGCATCACCGTTGACTAGATTGACTCGGAAGGGAGTCAAATTTGTATGGAGTGAGACTTGTGAAAAGTCGTTTCAGGAGTTGAAAGTTAGATTGACCACCGCTCCAATTTTGATTATTCCGGAGAGGGGGTTGGGTTATGCAGTCTATTGTGATGCCTCACGAGAGGGTTTGGGTTGTGTATTGATGCAAGAGGGGAAAGTGGTAGCTTATGGCTCACGTCAGTTGAAAATTCACGAGAAGAATTACCCTACACACGACCTAGAGTTAGCAGCTGTGATCTTTGCCTTGAAAATCTGGAGGCACTACCTTTATGGTGAGAGATTTGAGGTGTTCTCGAATCATAAGAGTCTGAAATATCTGTTTTCACAGAAGGACTTGAACTTGAGACAGAGGAGGTGGATGGAGTTTATTGAGGATTATGACTTCGAGTTGCACTATCACCTAGGAAAGGCCAATGTTGTGGCCGATGCCCTTAGCAGAAAACCCATTAGTGATGTAGCTTGTGTAGCCATTCGAGAGTGGGAGATGTTGGGGAAAATTGGCGAGTTTGATTTGCGTCTGGGCGAATCCGTTGAGGCTGCGGCCTTGTTTTCTGTTGTTGCGCAGCCTACACTTGTGACTCGAGTGTTAGAGGCACAGAGAGGTGACCTTGAGGTAGAATCCCTCCGAGAGAAAATCTCCAGTGGGAAGGTTGAGAAGGGCTTGACGGTGTATCCCGACCAGAGTGTGAGATACCGAGACCGTTTGTTTGTGCCGGAGTCTTGCCGAGAGGAAGTACTCCGAGAGTTTCATCATTCGCGCCTTGCGGTGCATCCGGGAGGTACTAAGATGTATCAGGATTTGGGTCGCCAGTTTTTGTGGCGGGGTATGAAGAGAGATGTGGCAGTCTTCGTGTCTAAGTGCCTTACTTGCCAGCAAGTGAAGGCCGAGCATCAGAGGCCAGCGGGTTTGTTGCAACCCTTGCCTATTGCCGAGTGGAAGTGGGAGCATATCACTATGGACTTCGTTGTAGGTCTTCCGAGGACTCAGCGGGGTAGTGATGCTATTTGGGTGGTTGTAGACCGGTTGACTAAGTCGGCGCACTTCATTCCTATGCGCGTGAGAGATTCGGTAGATCATCTTGCCGACTTGTATATTCGGGACATAGTGAGGTTGCACGGGGTCCCAGTGACGATCGTCTCAGATAGAGATCCTCGCTTTACTGCTAGGTTGTGGCAGAGTTTGCAGAGTGCTTTGGGCACTAAGTTGACCTTTAGTACAGCGTATCATCCTCAGACTGATGGGCAGTCCGAGCGTACCATTCAGATCCTTGAGGATATGCTTCGGGGTTGTGTCCTTGATTTCAGTGGGACGTGGGAGAGGCACTTACCGTTGGTGGAGTTTGCCTACAACAACAGTTTTCAGTCTAGCATCGGTATGGCACCGTTTGAGGCCTTGTATGGCCGACCGTGTAGGTCTCCAGTTTGTTGGGCCGAGGTGGGTGATGCACCTCTGTTGGGTCCGGAGTTGGTTAGGGAGACGACGGAGAAAGTTGAGCTTATCCGTAGGAGGCTTGTTACAGCCCAGAGTCGTCAGAAATCCTATGCTGACCGTGGGAGGAGGCCGTTGGCGTTTGAGATGGGTGACCATGTCTTTCTGAAGATATCACCCAGGCGAGGTTTGATGAGGTTTGGGAAGAGTGGGAAGCTATCCCCTCGGTTTATTGGTCCCTTTGAGATCCTTGAGAGGATTGGGGAGGTTGCTTATCGTTTGGCTTTGCCGCCGCAGTTGTCCGGAGTGCATGACGTGTTTCATGTGAGTATGCTTCGGAAGTATGAGCCGGATCCATCACATGTATTGGATTGGACTGACTTAGAGGTAGATGAGGATGCCTCGTATGAGGAGAGACCGGTTCGGGTCTTGGATAGGCGGGATCAAGTCCTGCGTGGCAAGACCATTCCTTTGGTAAAGGTTTTGTGGAAACATCACGGAGTGGAGGAGGCCACTTGGGAACGTGAGTTGGAGGTCCGAGAGAAATATCCGAACCTATTTGTAGAAGTTTGAACATATGTTATATATATGGATGTATTGTTGAACTTTAAGATCATTAAATATGTCTAAAGTTGTAAAACATTGTGAATGTTTTGGTTTGTGGAGGTATTGTAGAACTTACCTCGAATTGGAGGTTTGTATCACATTGCATATGTTGAATATATAGTAGAAATGAAAATGTATCATGATTATTGCTTATGATATGAATTATGAACCATGTATGTTGGAAATGGTTGAAATGGAAAGAAAATGCATGTTGAAATATATGTATAGTGTAATGCCTCTTGATAAGGGGTGGAATGACCGGTAATGGGTCAAGTTGTTTAATGTTGAAATGTAACATTGTTTAAAATGGAGAAAAACCTATTTTCGAAAACTTGTTCTTAATTTCGGGGACGAAATTCTTTAAGGGGGGGAGGTTATAGCGATCCCGGGTTTACCCTTGTTGTACAGTGATCCGGACTTGTGTCCGTAGATGTTAATGGTTGATTATAATCTTGTTTACATCCTCTCATGCTTTGTATTTGAGTTGTGGGATGTGCTGGGCAGGTCTGTTACAGGTTGGTTGAGCTTAGGAACCAAAATTAGTTGCCCAGATTTTGGCCTGTCCGCTCGAGCGGGGGTTTTGGCGCTCGAGCGGGGAATACACCCATCCAGTATTTCCTGTGTAGTGTTGGGCGCTCGAGCGGGGGATTGGCCGCTCGAGCGGGAAGTTGTGAGTGACGCTCGAGCGGGGAGTTGGGCGCTCGAGCGGGGACCTGTCTGCAGAAACTTCTGGGAGTGTGCATCCGCCGCTCGAGCGGGAGTTTGGCCGCTCGAGCGGGAGTCTGTGAGTGGCGCTCGAGCGGGGGTTTCCACGCTCTAGCGGAGAGACTGTTATATCAATCCGTGAAATCACTTTTTGAATCACTTTTTCAACTTCATTTCTCTCTCTTACTTTCCCAAACACAAATTTGAGAGCCTCTCTCTCTAAAATCTTAACTTCTCTCTTAGATTTGATCTAGTAGGAGTTGTCTACTCACTTTTGACCTTTACAAAAGTTGTGTTGATCGTCGAGGGCCACATTTTAATCTGAAAATTTCGAGATTTGGAGCATTTTGATTTTGGCCTTCATCTTCGTTGGAGCTCATCTTTTGAGGTAGGGATATCCTACTCCTCTTTATGGATTTTGTCTTTGAATTTTAGCATTTTGAGATGTTGGGTGTCGTTGGGTAATTTTGAGAAAGTTTGGGTCTTTTGTGTAATTTTACAAAAGTTGGGGTTTTATTTATAATAAACCTAGAGGCATGTTTGGTGTAGAAACATGGGATTAATGTTGAAATAGTGATGAAAAATGGAACCTAAGGGTTGTAATGTTAATTATGGAAAATGCCCTAATTACATTGATTAATTAATTGGGATAATTAATTGTAAGAAATGAGGAATTGAAGTGTATGGGATCAAAGGGTGTAGTTGAATTACTTATCACTCACCGAATGGGAATGTTGATTTTATATCCATTTGTTGCATTTATTTTCTGTATAGAAATAACTGCTTTGGGCTATCGGTGGAGGATAGTCTTGATTGTTGTAGACAATGCATGATGATTAGGCAAACTAAAACTAATCATTTAAAATGTGTCATTGAGTGTGACGGTTGAAGGAATACATTAAATTTATGTATTGATTGATGTGTATAATAATTGTTTATATGCATTGTGTGTTGTGTTGGAGGAGATAGGGGATGTACTCCACGGTTTAGGGGATGATAGGGGATGGACCTCTAAACCGGATGTTGTTTGGGAGAAGATAGGGGATGGACTCCAGAGATATAGCTCATATGCTTATCTAGTGATGTGTGATATTGCTCTTATGCATGTCTTTGGAAGTATTGATATAGCTAGTATGCGTGTCTTTTGTGAAATGGGAAATTGTTGGACATGAGTTACTGTCCCACATGAGTTGTTGGCCAGGTTCTGAGCCATGGTTATAAATTGAGAATTTGTAAGGAAATGGAGTATGAAAGTGTAAAGTGTTGGCCACCTATCAACTGCTAATCTTTTAGTCATTATTCATAACTGGTTTAGTGTATTTCTACTGGGCTGTGGCTCACCCTATATGGGAACATCATTTTCAGGTACAGGTAGCATGCCACCTCCAAGGACATAGCTTGGGTGGCTAAGGGCGGGCCGACTTTTTGTTGTCTTCTTTTTATGTATTACATGTAAATTCAAGCCAAGGGCTTAATGTGTAAATGAGTTAGTACTCTACTTTTTGTAACCAAGTGTTAACTTGGAAAGCTGTAAGCCCTTAGGGCATTTGCTTTTGTTGTTAACATGTAATACTTTTGTAATGAAACTCTGTTAATGGAAGAATGTGGATCTTTTATATATCAACGCATGTCTATATTGTTGGGTTTTATGTTGTTATTTCAAGGGCGTTACACTGCATATAGTATCCACCCCAATAGATTTCCCTTTTTGTTTACACATTTTCTTCCAATAAAACAAGTTTAAACAATTATCTATGCCATGGCAAACTTACCTGAGCTGATTGTATTTGAACAAACTCAATTCTAATAAAATAAAATAAAAAATTGAAAGAGCATCAATAGAGTAAGGTTGAGTATAGATAAAAATAGATCAAAACTATTAAGATTATTACAAAGTATGAAATTGCATTATTAAAATAATTGAATTTAAAATTAATAATTTGTGCACGAAATCCGAAAAAACCCGAACTGCTATGCGAGCCGATAGCAGGCCAAAAAAAATCCACCTGAAATGGTTGGATAGACATTTTTAATTTTTTGGCAGCAAACCATGAAAGATCTCATAAGTTCAGAGTATAACAAACTGCAAAAAGGAAAGCTCTATTCCTATTTGTTTGAAAGAGAGTCAAGTCACAGATTCTGTTGAACCATTCCCAAAGGATACAGTTGACCTCTTAATCGAAATCTTGATCCGAATACTGTCTCTCTCATCACCACCGCTGCCTACTTTGCTCGCATCCAAAATCTTGATCCAAACACCGTCTCTGGCCTGTCATTGTAAGGGGAGAAATAGATGAGGACTCGTTTATGGTGCTTCACGTACCTGGTAAGGTCATGCGTTACAATCTCGTTGATAAAACTTTTACGAAGATATGTGATGTTGATTATGAGAGTGCGATCGAGGGTTCTTTAAGATAATCCTGGGATGATGCCTTCCAGTACATCGAGTCACTCTCTTGTGTTTGACAATAGTTGTTGCTTAAAAGCATTTCATTCATTTCTGTTCTTCTCATTCTTCTTCTTGTAGTTTAAGGTTTTGAATCTTACAACATTTTTGTTTACAACATTTATCTCATTGGGGGATGGTATTAGGCTCAAATTCTGGAAAGATGCGTAGGCCACATATGAACCACTCTCAATCCTCTATCCTAGGCTATTCAACTTTGCTCTCTCAAAAGATTCAAACATCAATCAATTCTTGATATATGGATTGCCCGCCATTACATTTCTGGCCTCGGATTACGGAAGAGGGCTAAGAGCTTGGGAGGAGGAGCTTTGATGGGTCGTTGAACATACCAAAAATAAACCTTAAACTATACCAAATTCTTTTAGAATAATGGCAAGTCTAGGTATCGATCTATAGGGACAATTGTGAAATTAAATTAATTTAATTGTTAAATTCCCAAATTAATTTTGATAAAAAGATTGATTGTTCATAGCCTAATTTAATAACAAATAAATTAAACTAAGGAATTAAATTATCAATAATAAATAAAATTGGGTTTACTGAATTGGGAGAAAAACTAGGGCAAAGAATCCACCACTAGTCACGTAATTAGGGTTTCCAATTGAAATCAATTATGCTATGGTTTGAACGGATTAATACTTCGCAACTACAAGCTCAAAGCATTTAATAAGAAGATCATCACTTTCAATATACGAGCACGAACCATTTCAAGTAATACGAATCGTTCACTCTAAACTAAGGTAGTGATACGACTCGTTCCTCGTAGTATGATTCGTCTTATACCTTGAATGTGAATGAATAGAAAACTCATATATAGATAACATTCAACAATCACAGAAAATCAAATATTCGAAAAAATAATGAAAAATATATAAAAGAAACTTCTAAATCACCATACAAATGTTCAAACCTTTACATAATTAAAAATCAAAAAGAAAAACTAATTACATGGCTAGGGTTTCATCAAAATCCTAGAAAAGGAGACTAGCAACTCATGGAGGAGTGGAATGAGGTAGATGGAGAAGGAACCACCATAGGAGACATCCTTGAAGCTTTTAGTTTCTCTTCCCTTCCAAACCCTAGCCTCTCTCTTTAGGTCAAGGCAAGTTCAGAACTCTAATCCAGCCTTTTTCTTGCCTTTTTATACTTCCGAACTCTTCCAAACAAGTTTAAAACGTCGGGCTGACTTTCCCAGAAAAAGTCAACGCACGTGCGGGAAAGTCAACTCTCTCCAAGTTCTGTCTTTTTACCCATTTTATGCTCCGACTGTGTACAACTTGATTGACATTCAACACACATAAAGTATACAGTTTGACGAGCAAGTGAAGTTAAAAGATTCTAATTAACGGCCTCAATGATGTACAATTCGGCCTTAATCACACCCCTCA
Source organism: Camellia granthamiana (assembly GCA_036172215.1). Taxonomy (NCBI): domain Eukaryota; kingdom Viridiplantae; phylum Streptophyta; class Magnoliopsida; order Ericales; family Theaceae; genus Camellia; species Camellia granthamiana. The sequence goes on from CM069911.1 coordinate 111,373,417, forward strand.
ACTTACAACTTGCTAGTCCTCAAGCAAGTAAAATAAAATAAAATTAAATCTATCTATTTCCTCTTTCGTGGAAAAAACGGTTACATTTAGCATATGCAACAAGCCTTTAAACCACAAGGTTACCCCAAGTGGACGAGTAAAATCTCGTGAGGGTTTTCAGAAATGATACCCACAAATATTAACATATTCATATATACTCAACAACAAATGACCACACTACTCCACCTGACAATCAACTTATGTACCACTACAGTGTGATATTGAGACATCATGAGTCATTAAAGGCACAGTGGACAAGCATGAAGGAACCTATTGAGTCAAAATCACAATTCAGTTAATACAAAAGTAAAGTCCCCTGTACTTGTGCATGCTAGTAGATAAGTCGTGAGTACCCTTGGTGTAAAGTGCAATATCCATGTTAGTTAACTGTCCCTTAAAATAGCCCAGTGTAACTCATAATAACACCCAACATATACAGAAAAACTAACTTGTTGCAGCCAAGATTCTCAAAAGTTTTTTTTTTTTTTTTTTTTTAATGACTGTGCAATATCCTGATCCATTAAGCTTTCTAATCAGTCCATGTAACAAGCATTAGGCCAATGACTCCTAAATCAGACGGTTTTAGGGCACTAGGTGTGAAGACACCCCTACGGACTTAATAACTCGAGTTGAAAATGTTACGAATCCGAACAAGTCATTCTTCTTATTTTTCCTTAACTATGCAATGTCCAAGTCCCTTAAGCTTTCTAATTAACCTATGTAACAAGTTTTAAGCTAATGACTCCCAAACCAGACGGTTTTAGAGCATTAGGTGTAGAGACACCCCTACAGGCTTAATAACTCGAGTTAAAAAGGCTACGAACCCAAACTAGTCAAGTGGTTTTTTTTTTTTTTTTTTTTTTTTTTTAAGAATCTTGGCTCCTCATTTATTCTTTTCTGCAACTCTAGCTATTATCAATAATGTACACCAGGGATTATAATAAAAAGATCACCGCTATGATAGTGTGTTCATGTGAATTAAGGCATACTCATGACAAGTGTACTAATACCACAAACACAGACAACTCTCCTCGTACAAACATCGCATGCAAGTATCTACCCAATAAACCCTTTTCATACAAGTCTACTATGCTCTCCAATTAACATATGCAAATATCATCACCCTACTAGTAAAAAGTAACATCAAGTGAAGTAATGCAATCAAGTGAAACAGATATAAGCATGAATTATGAACCAAATAGAAATGCACAAAAGAAAATATAACCCTCATCCCCCAACTTGAATATAACATTGTCCTCAATGGAAAAGTAAAGAGAAATAAGAGAATATTACCAGAATTGTAGGTGCACATCCAGGTAGGCAGAGAGTAACATATACACACTTCACACTCTTTTTTTTTTGAAGAGAAGAAAGAACTAAAAAGAAAAATAAAAATAAAAGAGACAAAGCAATATACATGCGGGTACTACGAGAAGCCGGTGGTGGTGGTGGCGCCGAAGAGGTGGAACCCCTGGCCTTTTTGGAGGCCCGAGCAGATACACGTCGACTCATATCCTGCACACACCAACAATAAACACATATACCCGTGAAACCAGCATGAGAATCAAATAAAATATGAAAGCACAAATTTGCCCACTAATGTACCACATGCAATTTCCACCATTTTTTTTGTTATAGATAAAAACAAAAATAATTAAATAAATGAATAAAAATGACATTAAATTAAATTAACTAAACTATAAAATAAAATAAACTAAACTAAACTAAACTATAAAATAACTAAACTACAAAAGAGACTAAAGTATAGAATAAAATAACCTAAACTAAACCCCCTCCCCCTTTTTTTTTTTTAGTTAATAGAAAAAAAAAGAAAAGAAAATAAAATGAAATAAAAATTCAGAAAATAAAATAAAATAAAAACTAAACTACTTAATAATGAAATAGACAACTACATCATAGAATAAAAAATAAAAATGAAATCACTAACTAACCAAATAAAATTAAAAATAAAAATAAAAATAAAAACAAAAAAAAAAATCCATGAACTAATTAAACTAATGAAAATCACTAACGAAACAATTTAAACTAAACAAATATAGCAAAATAAAAAAAACTAAATTAGGATTATTGTTAGCACCATGATTTCTCCTCGCTCACTAATTTTTTTTTTTTTTTGGGTTGAAAATCGTCGTCCCGCACATGCGGGAGTCAAGTCGCACATACGGCTTGGTCAACGCACCACTGCCCGTACCTGCTTTTAAAGCAGTGGGCAACTTCTTGGAATGGGAATTCTGCCGGACATGCGTGGGTTTTCCCGCACGTACGGGATTTTTTGTTTTTTGTTTTTTTTTTTTAAGTACAACACATTTTTTTTTTTTTTTTAAAAATGAACAAGGATAACCCCTTTTTTTTTTTTTTAAAAGAAAGAAAATAAACATGAAAACATGCTATTTTTGTTTTTGATTTTTTTGATTTTTTTTAAACACAGAGAATAAATATGAAAACATGCTCTCTTTTTTTTCTTTTTTTTTTTTTAAAAAAAATGTGGTTGAATACTTGATTTCCCAAATACCACAAAGCAGAAATCAAGGTCTTACCCAGGCCAGGAAGGGTCTCTTCCACCCACACGCATGCAATGACCTTTTTCTACTACATTGCAACAGCGTAGTTTAACAAAAACAAGAAGCACTTGCAAGCGTACATGCTTCAAGAAAATGGAAAATTAACTCTCAGCACCTAACAAAAGGCATCAGAGTTATGGCATAAAGTTGCCACTTCAGAATCCCCCAGGTAATAAAACCCAACGTAATTTATAGCCTTCGGGCTAGTGCAACCCAAAGTATACTTAACCATTTCTACCTTCAATTGACATCCAAAATAAATATAGCACATAAGAAAATAACGGAATGCCCACTAAAGGTATAATCTTCACGCGAAAACCACGGGTACTACTTTTCTCCCTAACTGTGTTTGTAACTTTCCCTATTCTCCAACAGAGTGACAGACTAGGTTGATTCGGTATCTAGAATCAAGGCGCATAAAGTTACCTCAACCTATGGAGTTGCCATACAGAGTTCAAGCCGAGGTAGTTTTGAAACAATCTCCACACCCCTGGGTATTTAAACCAGACTCCAGTCTCGGAAATCCCAAACATTTGTGATCTAGGCTTTGCCATTTGAACTCTAGTTTTCACCGTCTCAGTTGGTCTCCTAGGAACTCACTACAAACACGGTTAGGTGGCTATACCAGACCGTCAGATGCCATTCAGGCACGGCTAACACCAAAGGAATTACACCTTTAGAGGATTTAAAGTCTCCTAGACGCAAATAAAGCATAACGAGAACAAAGAAAAACATAATAGTATAGAAGGGAAAGAAAAGAGAATAAGAAATCAATCTATCAATCATAGTAAAATAGGTCCATCAAAGCAATGGACTCAATCATATCCCCATTCCCAATCCCCTCTATATATGGTTTCAATCTTTAGCCATTCACTTTGAAAGTGTGGCCAGTCTTTGGATCTCGCACCTCAACGGTGCCATGAATAAATGCCTCAACAACCTCAAAGGGGCCATCCCATCTTGATCTTAGCTTACCCGGAAAGAGTCTCAATTTTGAATAAAAAAGACACACTTTTTGGGCGGGTTCAAAGGATTTCCTATTAATGTGCTTGTCATGGAATTCTTTAGTCCGAGCTTTACAACCTTTCAAACTCTCATATGCATCATTCCGGATTTCCTCCAGCTCATTGAGTTGCAATTTCTGGTTGAGCCCAGCTGCGGCCATATCGAAGTTAAACTTCTTTATGGCCCACAATGCTCAGTGCTCAAGTTCAACCGGGAAATGACAAGCTTTGCCAAACACCGCTCTATATGTTGACATCCCAATGGGTGTCTTATAAGTAGTGCGGTAAGCCCATAATGCATCAATTAACCGTTGTGACTAATCTTTCCTATCCGGCCTCACCGTCTTCTCAATTATGTGCTTTACCTCCCTATTTGAGACTTCCACTTGGCCACTAGTTTGAGGGTGGTAAGGAGTGCCAACTTTATGAGTGATAGAGTATTTCTTAAATACCGACTCAAAGAACCGGTTACAAAAATGTGTACCCTGATCACTTATTATGGCTCTAGGAAATCCAAAACGACTAAAGATATTTTCATGGAAAAATTTGATTACCATTCTATGATCGTTTGTTCGGGTAGCTATTGCCTCCACCCACTTAGACACATAATCTACTGCCAAGAGAATGTACTCAAACCCGAATGACGACGGGAAAGGGCCCATAAAATCAATCCCCCAAACATCAAATATTTCTACCACAAGAATAGGGGACATTGGCATCATGTCACGCCGAGACATTGAACCCATTTGCTGATAGCGCAAACAAGTTCTACAAAATTGATGGGCATCTTTAAAAATTGTAGACCAATAAAAACCACTCTGTAAAATCTTGGTGGCCGTTTTATGCCCACTAAAATGACCGCCACATGCAGAAGAATGATAAAATGTAAGAATGCTATGCACCTCACTCTCTGGCACATAACGTCGAATCACTTGGTCGGAGCAATATTTAAAAAACTCTGGATCCTCCCAAAAGTAATACCTGACCTGCGAAAAGAATCAGTCTTTGTTTTGCTTAGACCAATTCTGCGGAATTTGCCCAATGGCCAAGTAATTCACAATATGTGCAAACCATGGGGGGCTCGCTTGTGACAGCGCAAAGAGTTGTTTGTCCGGAAACGAATCATGCAAAATAAGAGGGTCACTAGTATACTCAACGAGGATTCGGAAGAGATGATCTGCCACCACATTCTCAGATCCTTTCTTATCACGGATCTCTAAATCAAATTCCTGAAGCAACAAAATCCATCTAATCAACCTAGGTTTTGTCTCTTTCTTAGATAGTAAATATCGCAAAGCGGCATGATCAGTGAAGACTATGACCTTGGAACCTAGGAGATAAGACCGGAATTTGTCTAAGGCAAAGACCACAGCTAGCAACTCTTTCTCGGTGGTAGTGTAATTCAATTGTGCATCTGAGAGAGTGCGACTAGCATAGTATATAGCAAATGGTGCCTTATTGACTCTTTGGCCCAACACAGCCCCGACAGCATAATTGGAGACATCACACATGATTTCAAAGGGAAGCGACCAATCTGGTGATTTCATGATTGGGGAGGTGGTCAAGGCCATTCTCAGTGTTTCAAATGCCTTTAAGAATGCCTCATCAAAGACAAAAGGCACGTCCTTAACCAGTAAATTATACAAAGGACGTGATATCTTACTAAAGTCTTTGATGAACCTACGGTAAAAACCTGCATGCCCTAAGAAAGACCTAATTTGACGCACGGAATTGGGTGGAGGAAGGCCTACAATGAGGTCAACCTTAGCCTTGTCAACCTCTATACCTCGAGGGGACACAATGTGTCCCAACACTATACCCTCACGAACCATAAAATGGCCCTTTTCCTAACTCAAGATTAGGTTTGCCTCAGTACATCGTTCTAACACTCTAGTCAAGTTTCTAAGGCATTACTCAAAAGATGGTCCAAACACCGAAAAGTCATCCATAAAAACCTCTAAGAATTTCTCCACCATATCGGAGAAAATGGCCATCATACACTGTTGAAAGGTCGCCGGTGCATTACATAGCCCGAAGGGCATGCGCCTGTAAGCAAAAGTGCCAAAAGGGCATGTGAATGTGGTCTTTTCCTGGTCAGCGGGGTACACCGGGACTTGATTATACCCCAAGTAGCCATCAAGAAAACAATAGAAACCCTGCCCCGCTAACCGCTCTAGGATTTGGTCAATGAAACGTAAGGGAAAATGGTCCTTCCTAGTCGAGGAATTTAGTCTCCTATAATCAATGCACACTCACTACCTAGTAGTGGTTCGTGTGGGGACTAACTCTCCTCCCTCATTCTCAACAACGGTGATGCCCGATTTCTTGGGCACCACTTGTGTGGGACTCACCCACTTGCTATCTGAGATGGGATATATGATACCCGCATCCAACAATTTCAATACCTCCTTCTTCACCACCTTTTTCATATTACGATTCAATCTCCGTTGCATTTCGCAAGAAGGTTTGGTGTCCTCCTCTAGGTGTATATAATGCATGCACACTGAGGGATCTATCCCTTTCAAATCAGCCACTGACCACCCTATAGCACTCCAATGTGCCACGAGAACACTTATTAACTGACTCTTCTGCTCTGCAGTCAAGTCAGATGCAATGATGACTGGTAAAGTCTCCTGGGGCCCTAAAAATGCATACTTGAGTGTGGCCGGGAGTGGCTTCAACTCAAGTGTAGATGGTGTGACCAAAGATGGTATGGCAGGCTCTCTCGGCAGAGGAGGAAGTGACTCAAACCGGGCTTTCCATGGAGGAAAATCCGGTGTAGAAGAAGAATTAAGCAAGACATTCACCTCCTCAACTGACCCATCAATATCAAAATTTTCAAACCCAAAATGAGCTAGACAAGCCTCTAAAGGGTCCTCTACAAGAATGGAGGGCAAAGCCTCCTCCACAATCTCATCCACAACATCCACTAATAAGTACTCCTCTCTCTCATGAGGTTGTTGTGATGCTTGGAAAACATTAAGTTTCACTTGTATGTTACCAAATGAAACTTCTATCACCCTGGTACGACAATTAATGCATGCATTGGCCATAGCCAAGAAAGGTCGACCTAAGATCACCGGGATTTGTTTCCTAGAACTGGCTACCGGTTCCATATCTAACACCAAAAAGTCAACAGGGAAGTAGAACCTATCAACCTTAACTAGCACATCCTCAATCATGCCACGTGGCACTTTGAGGGACCAGTCAGCCAACTGAAGAGTGACAATAGTGGGCTTCAACTCGCCAAGCCCAAATTCCTCGTACACAGAGTACGACAACAAATTGACACTAGCCCCTAAATCTAACAAGGCCCTATCAATGAAATGGTCCCCTATAATGCATGCAATGGTTGGGGCACCCGGGTCCTTAAGCTTAGGAGGTGTGTCATTCAACAAGATGGAGCTTACTTGCTCCGTGAGTAGGACCTTTTGGGACACATGTGTCCTAGATTTATGCTTTTGCGTACAAAGGTCCTTCAGAAATTTGGCGTAGGATGGTACTTGCTTAATCGCCTCCAACAGGGGGAGGTTGATTTTTACCTGTTTAAAGACCTCCATCATTGCCTCCATAGATGCCGCCTTCTTATTAAAAGGGGACGGTGTATCAAGGCATTAGGGAAAGGGTGCCTTAGGCACATATGGTGCCTTGGGCTCAAGTGAAGTGCTAGGGACTAAGTCATCCCTCTTAAGTGTTTCCCCCTCACCCTTGCTCTCATTGGGTGTACCACCGTGGTCACCCTTCCTAACTCTAGTTGCATCAGACGCAACTGACTGAGGCTCTAACTCTCTACCACTTCTCAAAGCAACCACCGCTTGCACTTGCTCATGTTGCTTCCCATTCCCACCCGAACTCTCCGCCCCGTATTGTCCCTTAGGGTTGGCCACAGTTTGACTTGGTAATTTTCCCTCCTCTCTCCAATTCATGTTGTTAGCCATTTGACCCAATTGGGTCTCTAGCTTGGCAATAGAGTGAGTGTGGGAGTGAACTATCAGTGCTAACCCCTTAAGTTCTGAGAGAACTTCCAATACCTGAGTCTCAAAGGCAGAGTTGCCCTGAGGAACATGCGAGGGTTGTGGTTGCCAATACGGTTGTGGGGGTCTATAAGGTTGTGGTGGTCGGTAAGATGATTGGTTGGCAAAATTATTGAAATTCTGCCTTGGTGGTGGAGAATTGTAAGAAGTGCCTTGTGAAGGGGGTCTCCATGAGAAATTAGGGTGATTTCTCCATCCCGGATTGTATGTGTTGGAGTATAGATCATTACCCGGGTTGGAGAATCCTTGAGCCGCATTCACATGCTCTTGGACTAACTTCGGAAATTGTGATGTCGAAGGGCACTCACTCAAGTCATGAGCAGGGCTCGCACAAATAACACATGCCTCGTGAAATTGAGGCTGATCTTGCTGGGTAGAGGCATGTCCCGTAGCTAATAATTGGTCCATCTTGCGGGACAGTGCCTCTACTTGTTGGGCTAACTCTAGGTTTTGCCCGACCTCATAAATGCCCCCTCTTTTCGGGGCTCCAACTACTGGTTGCCGGGCTGCGGAGGCATGGTAAAGGGAATTATCACTTAGGTTCTCAAACAATTGCCATGCCTCGGCATCATTTTTAGACATAAATGTCCCACCACAGGACGAATCCACCATTTGGCGGTGCGGCTCAGTTAAGCCATAATAAAATGTTTGAACAAGTTGCCAATTAGGCACTTGGTGGCGGGACACTGTTGGAGAAGGTCTCGAAGTCTTTCCCACGTCTCATGGAATTGCTCACCATCCATTTGAGCAAAGTTTGTGATGGCTCGCCTAAGTTGGTTGGTTTTACCTATAGGAAAGTTCTTTTCCAAGAACCGTTACTGTAATTGGTCCCAAGTTGTGATTAAATTAGCAAGTAAAGAATTTAGCCAGTATTTGGCTTTATCCTTTAACGAGAATGGAAACAATCGCAACATTAAGGCCTCATTTGTGAAATTCTAGACCCTCACTGTCGAGCAAATTTCTAGAAATTCATTCAAATGCTTATAAGGATCATCATGAGTTAATCTATGGAATGATGGGAGCATTTGTATGGTGCTGGACTTAATCTCATAATGAGCAGCAGTGGTGTTGGGTAATTGGATGCATGATGGTGATGTATATCCAGTCGGTGTAAAATAATCCTTAAGGGTCTGGTTAGGCACATTCGGGACATTAGGATCTGCCATCTCTAATGGCTCAATGTATGAATATGAATATTCAAGCCTAGGAACACGGGCAGAGGCCCTAAGTCTCCTAAGGGTCCTTTCTAGTTCAAGGTCCAAACTCCACAATTCAGGGCGACAAGAACGGCACCCGTGCATACACTACCCACACACACACAAAAAGTTCGACTCTGTGCACTAAGTTACGAAAGCAAAATGCTAAAGGAGAAATACTAATAGCGGTTCAACGAAAACGCTTTACTCGTTTTGCAGGTGCTTGACGTGTAGACGTTGTCTCCAACCTCTATTTGAGCTTCGCCTTTCATTTTAACACTTTGGTACTTTGCTTGTGAGTGTTTACTTCTGTTTACTCACTTTAGTGCTGCAGTTTTTTTTTTATTTTTTTTATTTTTAAAGCTCGGCTGCGCTCCGCTTGCACTTCAGTGATAGCTCCAATTTCAAATGCTCTACACACTTAGCAACACAAAAGCATAAAATCCTAAACTAAAAATTAAAATAAGAATGTAGCTTTAAATTAACTAATTTCGCCAGAAGTCCCCGGCAACGGCACCAAAATTTGATGGATCGTTGAACACACCAAAAATAAACCTTAAACTACACCAAATTCTTTTAGAATAATGGCAAGTCCAGGTATCGATCCACATGGACAATTGTGAAATTAAACTAATTTAATTGTTAAATTCCCAAATTAATTTTGATAAAAAGATTGATTGTTTATAGCCTAATTTAATAACAAATAAATTAAACTAAGGAATTAAATTATCAATAATAAATGAAATTGGGTTTACTAAATTGGGAGAAAAACTAGGGCAAATAGTCCACCACTAGCCACGTAATTAGGGTTTCCAATTGAAATCAATTATGCTATCGTTTGAACAGATTAATGCTTCACAACTACAAGCTCAAAGCATTTAACAAGAAGATCATCACATTCAATGTACGAGCACGAACCATCTCAAGTAATACGAATCGTTCACTCTAAACTAAGGTAGTGATACGACTCGTTTCTCGTAGTATGATTCGTCTCATACCTTAAATGTGAAGGAATAGAAAACTCATGTATGGATAACATTCAACAATCACAGAAAGTCAAATATTCGAAGAAATAATAAAAAATATATAAAAGAAACTTCTAAATCACCATACAAATGTTCAAACCTTTACATAATTAAAAATCAAAAAGAAAAACTAATTACATGGCTAGGGTTTCATCAAAACCCTAGAAAATGAGACTAGCCACTCATGGAGGAGTGGAAGGAGGTAGATGGAGAAGGAACCACCATGAGAGATATCTTTGAAGCTTTTAGTTTCTCTTCCCTTCCAAACCCCAGCCTCTCTCTTTAGGTCAAAACAAGTTTAGAACCCTAATCCAGCCTTTTCCTTGCCTTTTTATACTTCTGAACTCTTCCAAACAAGTTTAAAATGTCTGGCTGACTTTCCCAGAAAAAGTCAACGCACGTGCGGGAAAGTCAACTCTCTCAAAATTCTGTCTTTTTGCCCATTTTATGCTCCGACTATGTACAACCTGATTAACATTCAACACACATAAAGTATACAGTTTGACCAGCAAGTGAAGTTAAAAGATTCTAATTAACAGCCTCAATGATATACAATTTGGCCTTAATCAAGCTTCATCATGAGATGATCACCCGTATCACTCATTCAGCAATTCTCAGGATAGGTTGCAAGGATTCCATTGTATGGGCACCCTCAAATTCTGGTGAGTTCTCCATTTGAATCTTCTCTGAATCTACCATCAGGCCCGGCCCTGGCCATAGGCCCACAAGGCCATGGCTTAGGGCTCCTCAAAATAGGCCCAAAATAAGGGTTTCTCCTATTATAAGTTAATATAATATATTATATATGTTTTAAGTCCAAAAAAAAATTTAAAAAAAGGCCCAAACTAACTTAATTTTTTTGACTCATTAAAAGGCCAACAGTTAAGGCCCAGCCCAACAGTTTGGAAGGCCCATTTTTTCTAATTCCTAACCCTATCTTCTCTTAATCCAACCTTCCCTACATTTGTTGGATAGCACACACCAACAGCCCAAGCCAACAAAGCAAAGCAACGAAGCAGCAACAAGCACAGGTAAATTTTTTTTTTTCTTCTATTCCATTAATTAAATATTTATCTTATCTTTTGCACAATTAATTGCTATTATAATGTTAGTATTTACATCATCAAGAAGAATTTATTTAAGTTTAATAGTTCACATCACATAGTTTAAAAGTTGTGTTTTGTTAAGTAGTGGTGCTCTTGTTTTGAATTTTGATCTAAAAAAATATTTTGATCTCAGCACAACAAGCACAGGTACATATTTTTTTTTTCTATTCAATTAATTAAATATTTGTCTTGTCTTTTGCAGAATTAATTGTTATTATAATATTGGTATTTACATCATCAACAAGAATTTGTTTTAGTTTAATAGTTCACATCACATAATTTAAAAGTTTTGTATTTTGTTAAGTAGTGGTGCTCTTGTTTTGAATTTTGATCTAAAAAAATATTTTGATCTTAGCTCATCATGACTCTTAAAAGAAATTATCCGTCTGGGTTTGCAAAAAGGAAAAAGTGAAGGGCCCAAAAATTTGTAAAGCATAGTTATTTTGTGATTGTAATACAAATCTTTTGTTCTTTATCTTAAATTTTTTTTTTTTTTTCATTCAATAAAAAAAAATGTGAAGGGCCCAGAAATTTAATAGTTGATTATCGACTTTGGACTCCGAAAATCTCAGGGCCGAGCCTGTCTACCATCCTTTCCCACAATGAGAATGTGGAAATCTGTTGCTCCTCCCAGAATTAAAGCATTTGGATGGTTGACCTGGTGGAACCGTATCGCCACATCTGATCTTCTTTTCTCTAGAAACATTATCCCTCATTCTTACCCATGTGCATTCTGCGAACTAGCTGCTGAAACTACAAATCATCTTTTTCTCCAATGTCCATACTCATGGATGGTTTGGTCTAACATTCTGAATTGGTAGGGATTGACTTGGATCTCCCCTGGTTCGGTTCCTGATTTTTAATTTGGTGGTACGGATTTAAGCCGAATCATCTAGGCAGAATTATCTAGGATGCTCTTCCATTAGCAGTTCTTTGGTCACTTTAGCTTGCACGTAACCAAAAGGTATTCAATCATAAAGCTCCTGTTTGGCTGGAGCTCGTGGAACTTAGATTCAAGCTGCAATTTGGGTGAAGCAAGATTCTAACACCCCAGATTATACATTTAATGATTTTATCTATTTGTCAAGGCTTGAAATCTGTTCGAGTTCATCCCCCAAACCGTGGTCAACTGAATTGATCTCTTCTTTTTTCTTGTGTTAAATCTGTGTTTGCATCAGTTGGGCTCTCGCCAACTTTTTGATTTTCTTCGATCTTGGTACGCACAAGATTGGGCTCCAAAATATGTGTCAACTTAGTTGGGATATATTTTTTAGCTATGATGCAATTCTTACTGGATCTTCTTGTAACCTCTTCCTTTTTCAATAAAATTTTCTTTACTGATTAAAAAAAAAAAATCCCATTGAGAATAGCAAGTTCATAACATAATTTTAATTAATTCATCTATAACAAAAATATTGTAGGTAAGTTATACTAATAGACATTTTTTATAAGCACAAAAATTAAAAAGTATCATTAAATTCATAAATAAAATTCTCAGTCAATATTAGAATAAAAGTACAAAAAAAATGATGATATAAATACTTTTATGTGTTGTACAACGTTTTGTAGTTAACTACAAAAAACTGTGATTTCGTGACATTTATTTAGTGTCATGTTCTAAAAAATGTCATGAAAATATCATCTAATGGCAAGTTATGCTTTAGTGGCATTAACCTAGTGTCATCTTTTCATGAAGTACCGTAAAAAATATTATGTAGTGGCATGTTTTAAAAAATGCCATGGAACCATTTACTTGCAATGGCATTTGATTAGATTTCATTAGATTATTTTAAATCTAATATATACATCAATTTTTAGAGATTCCACTAGATTATTCTAAATCTAATATGTACATCAATTTTAAGAAAAAGTTATTCATTTATATACATTTTTTTTTTGAAATCTATTTAGTTCCAATTGAAACTTCTACTTTCACACTAAGGCACCATTAGAGGTAATCTCTCTCCCCTCTCTTCTTATATATTTTTTATGGAAAGAAACTTAAAAAAAATATATATATATACACATTTTTTCATTGTTTGGGTATCTTTCAATTAGCCTTTGCATGTTTGATAAAATGCCTCAAAGAGGTGTGACTATTTTTTTATTTTATTTTTTTATTTGATATGTGTGTGTAACTTCCTAATTTTACTTATTGTTCTATACTTTTTTCATTTGTAAAATCTTTTAATAAATTTCAGGGAGCAGACAATGAAATTGTTAGAGGATAAACTATGCAACAAAGTACAATTGAAGAAATAGAAGCACAAATAGGCGTTATCTTTACATGTCAAGGATATATATGGAGAAGTATAGAGAGTTCTTTCAAGACTGTTGGAGCAAAACTTGAAGTTGGTGAAAAGAAATCAACATTTGTTTTTAATCCAAATGGAATTGACATACTTATAATTGTTTAAGATAGGTAAGGCTGTTGAGTTGTAATTTTTTATTTGAAATATTTTTAGTTAGATTACAAATGGTTGTTTTTATTGTATTTTGTTAATTTCATGGATTTTGTATTTACCTTATATAAATGAAATTTTATTTATTTATAAAGGAAAATGTTTAGTAGAATTAATGTTGTAAGCTTTCATTTATTTATATTTTTAGTGGCAACCAATTAATAAGTCAAGGTAACATTTTTAAGTGACACTAGTAAGAAATCTAGTGCCATTTAAAAAATGTTACAAGATATGTACGTAAGTGTCACTAATTGTGTCTAAAATGGCACTCAAAGTGTTGGTATTGTGGCACATATGAGTGTCACTAACCTACAGTGGCATGTGTATCAATGGCGCTTATTAAAAATGTTATACTAATTTCCATTATTCTGTCATTTTAATTTTTATTATTCTTTAAACTTTTTCTTTCAAGAAAAGAAGCGTAAATTATACTAATTTCTCTTGAGATTGGAAAAAATACAATAATTTCACAAGTTTGGCACAAATATATTGAATTCCTTTAAAATTTTAATTTACTTAATAGCCGCTTTTCATTAGAAAGTTCTTAGTCATATAGATGGAAAAATGATATTGTCATATCTTTTACACTCAAATATATATTATATCTTGTTTATATTTGTGCTTTATATTATTTATATTAGTTTTGATTATTTTTGTTTATTATAAAGAAGATCAGTATAATTATGTTAAAATTGTAAAACTTATTGTATTTTCTCTAAATTTCATAAAAAGTTCGTGTAATTTACCCATAAAACAAAAGGAAAATTCTATTTGCATACTATACAAACTCTCAATATACACCACAAATAGTGTTCGAATATAAACTTCCGAAGTCGAAAGTTCGGATTTAAAGTTATGAACATAAATAAATTATTCAAATATACATTCAATTTAATTGTTTATATCCAAGCAACTGCTTTTTGTTCATAAATTTATATCTAAATATTTAATTTTTATTCGAAAATTTATATCCGAACACTATTTGTGGTGTATAGTGAGATTACCCAAAACAAAAAGAACGGCGTTTATTTTATTATTGGGTAAATTAAACCTATACCACTGAAGTTTAGTTTTAATACAAATACTTTCCTGAAGTTTTGGAAATTACATTTTCCTCCATAAAATTTATGATCTCATTACAATTTGACTCCCGTTAATTAATTGTTAGGTTTTCTAATACAATTGGCTGACATCATCAGTTAAATTGTTTGAAAGAAAGTCTACACAGACTCATTATATTCAACCATTCGCAACAGATAAGCAGTTGGCCTTGTCAACTGCCCATTTCAACAAAAGAACATTCAACAACGCGCAATGTCTCAAACAGAGAACTCATCATATATATAAACACACATACAGAGAAATTCGAGTTCCACATATATATGTACAAATAGAAAACAAACCTCTCTCAATTCACTCCTGTTTGATACAAAATGCTATCCATTGAAACAAACAACACAGCCAAACTCTTCAATTATTCCCCTATGCCCGAAGAATACACTTCATCATCAGCAGAACAAGTTGCTGCAAACGACGACCTCTTAACCGAAATCTTAATCCGCCTACCCTTGAAATCCCTCCCAAGATTCAAGTCTGTATCCAAACACTGGTTCTCTCTCATCAGCAGTCCCCATTTCACTCGCACCCAAAATGTTGACCCAAGCACTGTCTCTGGCCTGTTCTTGCACTCATCGTCATACATCCCCGATCTTGGTTTCATACCTGTAGACACCGGCGAAAACGCAACTTCCATATCCTTTCCAGGTCTATCTGACATTTGCATTATAAATTCTTGCTATGGATTAATACTTTGTAAGACTACCAACAAGTATCATATCCTCAATCCTTTGACCAAGCAATTCACTACACTTCCTGATCCCCATCCTAAGCACGTAGGTTTGAGTCTAGCCTTTGACCCATCAAGATCACCTCACTACAAAGTTGTCTGTGTTTGGGGCCCTATGCACTACAACAGCTACTACTATTTTTATATAGAGATATACGCATCCGAGACCGGCTCTTGGAGGGCTTCTGGTGAACCTTTCGAGGCGGATATGTTCATGCATCTTGATGGCGGGGTTTATTGGAATGGTGCAATTAACTGGTTCTGTACCTGGGGGAATTCCAAATATTTCAATATCGATGAGGAACGTGTTGGAATTTTGCCAATGATCCCAGGTCTAGGGAATGATGAGTATGAGAGGGAATATAAGTGTTACGTGGAGTCTCGAGGCCATTTGCATCTTGTTCAAGTGTATGGTCTAATGACTCGATTCAATGTTTATGAGATGGAAAGGGACTACTCAGGTTGGTCTGTGAAATACCATGTCAATCTTGATCCAGTAGGAATTGCATTTCCTGAGATGATGCACCTAATAGATCTTGATGATTACTCATATGTTGTACTCACAATTGTAAGGGGAGAAAAAGATGAGGACTCATTTATGGTGCTTCACGTACCTGGTAAGGTCATACGTTACAATCTCGTTGATAGAACTTTCAGGAAGATATGTGATGTTGATTATGAGGGCGTGCAAGATGGTTCTTTAAGATACTCCTGGTACGATGCTTTTCAGTACATCGAGTCACTCTCTAGTGTTTGACAATAGTTGTTGCTTTTAAAGCATTTCATTCACTTTTGTTGTTCTCATTCTTCTTCTTGTAGTTTGGGGTTTTGAAATCTTACAACATTTTTGTTGCAATAATGTGATTCAGGAAATGATTTTGATGTTTCTGAACTGAAGATATCACTGCCATTGGTTTTATTCATACCATTGTTGAATTTTATGTTGACAGAATATGGATGACCTTAATTATTTTCTCTTTTATTAGATGCTAGTGCCAACTAAGTGATACCTAAGTAACTGAAGCATAGCTTAAAAAGGCATGTTCTTTATTTAGAACACAAGATAGTATTATCGTTGCACTCAATATTTTTTTAAAAAAAAATAATTTGAATGAAATATCAGATTCAAGAAAAAATATTTGGTGGTTCAGGATCACTATGTTAGATTTGATCCCAACCATCACACGTCAAATTTGGTCCTATCAATCATGATCAACCTAATCAATAGAAATGTTCCCAAAATCTCACATTCTCACCTTTTCAAAAACCATTTACCAAAGAAGTTGTGTGCTTTCTAAAAGATAAAAACAAAAAATGAAAATGATACCAAACTGGTCAATGCTGGGTGGAAATAAAGCATATCGGCCTGCTGTGATTGGGTAGTACATGAGCTCTATAAAATGATGCTCTAGTAGGAACTATGATGAAGAAATCAATATGCACCTAAATTAAAAGGAGTCTTTGTTCTGTAATGGCCATTTCACGAGCTGTACTGCGGTATAAACAACTAGAGCATCATTTCCATCCACTTCAGTACTTTGTATTTCATAAGCTTGACCCTTAACAATACAATCACCTAACAAAAGAAAATAAAATACAAGCAACAAAAGAAAAGGATAATTGTAGAACTTCTTTGAGTATAATAAATAAATTGTAGAACTTCAAGAAAGTTTTGCACCTCATTGGTACCATGGTTGTTAAAATCAAGATCCTAAGCGGGATCAATGAGAGGTTCTCATGGATTAAATTGTAAGATTCTAGCTACTTTCTATAAATAAATAAAAAGGGTAAAAAAAAATACCAATAAAGATAATGAATATTAACCATAAGGTAAAAAATCACCAACCCAATGATCCTACCTGCGACCTATACGATCCTCCATGATCCCACACTACCCTACACGATTCTACTAGTGATCCTCCTATAATACTGATTTTTACAATGCTTTGGAACTGTTTGCCAATTTAGGATCGTAGGATACAATCCATATCATGATTTTGATAACCATGATTGGCACCCATTTTCACATAGTTCCCTACTCACATGTGCTTTTGCAAAAAATGAAACTACATAACTTAATCATTTTGGTGAATGGTTAATATGGCAAGCCACTATAAGGGAACTCAACAAAATGTAGATATGGGATACCAAATATGAACTCAACCCTTAATTTAAAGAAGATGGAAAATATATAGAGAATCAATTAGGTGATGAAAAGTACTTTGAAGCTGCTCGGTTAAAGGGGTACTGATTGCGCCGCCCATTGTTGCAGACTTGTGGAATAAAAAAAAATAACAAGGGCTTCCATAACTGCTGCAAAATTTAAACCAGCAGGGACTTCTCCCTGAAAATCATTCAGACACCAATTAGAATAGAAAGAAGAAAAATTCTTTTCAAGCAAGAAAATAAAGAAAATTGCATAGGTTTTGGAAAAAGGGTTTCCAAAATCCTAACCAAGATGTTTGAAGCAGAATTTGGTTTTCTCAAAGTATAGAAAACTGTTTGGTTTTCTCAAAGTGAAAATGAAAGAACAAAAGAATTGATGATTTCGATGGTGATTATATGATACCAGAATTTTAATAAATTTTGAGGATACAGGTGACCATTCTGGATAAAAAATTGTAAAAAATTATAAAATAGAGCATGCCTAATGTTAAAGTAACAATCACACTATGAAAGACCGTAAGGCAAAATTATATAAGTTGAATTGCACAAACATTAAATGTCTGTGACCAGACAAAACAACTTTGTAGCAAGCATTAACAGTAGCAAACACAATTCAGACATTCTAGATTTCTATTTTTTCTCACAAAATTAAAACGAAAACAAAAAACAAATTAAAGAATTATTAGAATCTAAAAAAAAATGAAAAGAACAATGCGGAAGAAGAGAAAAACATCAACAGTATGAAATTGTACTTGTGAGGAAGAAGAAAAGCAAACTAAAATTTGTAAACTAATAATAACATGAATGATCAATAATGGCCTAAAAGTAACAAATGAAGGTTAACTTTGATCTAAACAGTCTAATTCTTGTTTTCTAGACTTTCTCCTATGTAGATAAGAATTGCCTATCCACCTATTGCAAAACTGCCAAGCTACCTGGACCACTAAAACTTATTTATTTGGATAAAGTAGCTTCACTTATAAATCTTGAAATCTGACTATGGTTCATTGGAATGGAGTAAAATGAAATGATCGTTCTATCAAAATATACATCCTCAAAAAAATATTATAAATAGAATCATCATCCACCACTATGATTGTGTTTGGTTGAAAGATTTGATGAGAAAAATGGAAAGAGAAAAGGAAATGCAATCCCAATTTTTGTTTAGTTATAACAGAAAACACAGGGGAAAAGAAAGTGAGAGGGAAATGTAGTCCCACTTTTTGTCTTTTGGGTTCAGGCTCAGGTTGTTTAGAATGAAATGAATAGAAAGTAAAAGAAAGAGAAAAAATTTGACTTTTATGAGTTTGTTTAGCTTGAAAGTGGTAGAAAGTATAAGAAAACTAATTTTCTTGTACAACTCATATTAGCATTGTAACCAATTTTTTATTTCTTGCAAAAAACACAAAGAATACCCAAGAAAAATTGAATGTGTGAGTCATCTATAACTAAACTTTTAATTTTTTTTTTTTTTTTTTTCTTACAAAATTTTCATCTTAATCAAATGCTTACAAGAAAATATATTTTCTTTTCTTTTACTTTCACTTTCTACCAATTTTTCTTTCTAATCAAACAAGGCCAGGCTCTTTTCTTTCTCCATTTCCCAACTCAAGCAAACATAGTTTGGAATTGGAATCTTATCAATTCTTTCTCCTTTTCTTTCTATTTTCCTTTCCATTTCGTTCATCAAATCCTCCAATCAAACACCGCCTATAAAGAAATGATAACTGCATAGGGAGCCTAAAAATTATCATTTCATTCCAACTCATTCTAGTCATTCCAGTGAAGTAAATAGAGCATACCCCCATTCATATTAGAAACTTTTATACAAAACCTAATCAAAACTCATCCCAAACCTACTCAAAATTCAATCCATTTTCACATCTACACAAAATTTGAACTCAAAAATTCTTTAGGTTAAAAATGACAATCTATTACTTATTTTAAAATAACCTTAATAAGTAAAGTAACACGATTGACAAACTTAACGTAAAATACAAACAGTACTGAGCGAAATTGACAAAATCGCTAACCAGTAAAAAGGATCGATAAAGCAAAAATAAGAGAAAATCCAGGAATCAAAGACTGATTTGGGGAATTTTCTTATAAAAATCACCTTTATTGTCTCACATGAGACGAAGTCGGAGAAAACTTTGCTTGTCCACTTCCGCATCGCAGACGAGGGTTTTCCTTTGCTTTGTTCGTGATTTTACATTCTTGCCCCCAAAGCATGAGAAGATGCATGTACAAAAAACAAGGGTAAAAGAGGTATTTCACCATAGACGAAAGTAGCCGGAAAAACAAACCGTTCATTTTCTTAGCGTCGAAGAATTTGATAAGGAAGAACAAATTCCAGAAGAAAAAGAAAAAAACAAAAAGGTGAATGGATTCCTCCGGTTTATAATATGGACTCGATTGGATGGTTTATTCGGTTCCTGCGGGTTTATCACCGATTTTCTTTTAATAATTTAAATTATTTGTTTATTTATAAAAATAAAAATAAAAATAATTTATGGTGTTTATTATAAATAAATAAATAAATAATTGAACGCCATATTCATTTTTTTATAACAAATATAATAAATTGAATAAATTATAATTATTGAATCAATTTAATTTTTTTATAAATAATATATACAAAATAAACCATGCATAATATCAATCAACAATGATTCATCCCACTAATTTGGGAGCACTAATTGACCACTATTGAGGTGGAAATTCAAAATAAAAAAGTAAAAAAAAAAAAACACAAGAGCAAAACATTTTATCATGTAGGACCCACACCACTTTAGAGCTATTAGTACTCTTCTTTTTAGTGGTCTCACTCATTTTTCAATATCAAAACAGGACTCGTGTAAGCCCACAAAATTGAATAATGCCGTCTAATTGAGGCCACCATCATTAAATGTGTATTAAATTAAAAATTGAACTGTCCTAAGGTTTGCAAACATTTTCCAAACCTCAATTGTATAGCAGTTTCTTAGTTGAATTTCTATATCTTCCATAATATTTTAAACAAAAGGTCGGGCTACATCAAATTTCTCTATCTTCCATAATATGTTAAACAAAAAGTCGGCTACATCATCAAGGTGAAGTTCTGCGCAGCAACCAAACCGTCCAAGAACATATACGCGGTTGTCCCACGCAATGTCCCAAACACACAATTCCTCATATAAATGTGCACACAAATTCAAGAATTTCATATCCTACCAATCACCTCTAATTTGATACAAAACATGTTTCTTTCCATCGAAGCAGACAAGACAGCCAAACTCATCAACATGCCCAAACAAGACCCATCATCATCATCAGCAGCAGCAGCAGAACAAGTTGCTGCAAACGACGATCTCTTAATCGAAATCTTAACCCGTCTACCCCTAACATCATTACCAAAATTCAAGTCCGTATCCAAACACTGGCTCTCTCTCATCACCAGCCCCTACTTCGCTCGCATTCGAAATCTCAACCCGAATACTATCTCTGGCTTGTTATTACACTCATCGACACACAAACTCGTCCCCGATCTTGATTTCATTCCTCTTGACACTATCGAAAACCCAACTCTCTTTCCAAGTCTATCAGCCATTCGCATTGTAAATTCTTGCAAAGGGTTGATATGTTGCGAGAATGAGCAAAAGTATCATATTCTCAATCCTACAACCAAACAATTCACTTCGCTTCCTGAACCCTGTGCTGGGCTTGGAAACTTGAGTCTAGCGTTTGATCCTTCAAGATCGCCTCATTACAAAGTTGTTCATGTTTGGTGTACTAACTATGTTCCGTCTAGTGAGTCATACACCGACCAGAGTTACTTTCAAATTGAGATATATTCATCGGAGACTGGTTCTTGGAAAGCTTCTGGTGAACCTTTCGTTGCAGATATGTTTATGTATGTTCATGGTGGGGTTTATTGGAATGGCGCGATTAACTGGTTTTGTAACTGGGGGGATTCGTTGTATTTCAATGTCGATGAGGAACGCCTTGGAGTTTTGCCAATGATTGGAGGTCCCGAGCACAATGATGTGGATGAGAGGGATAATTGGCGTTTAGTGGAGTGTCGCGGACATTTGCATCTTGTTCAAGTTTCTGGTCTGATGACTCAGTTCAATGTTTATGAGATGGAGAAAGATTACTCGGGGTGGTCTGTGAAATACCGTGTTGATCTTAATTTGATAGGTATTGCATTTCCTAGGATGATGAAGAGGCTGCCAATGGATCCGAGTCATTATGCATATGCTGTGCTTACACTTGTGAGGGAAGAAAAAGAAGAGGACTCATTTCTAGTGATTCATGTACCCGGTAAAGTCATACGATACAACCTTGTTGATAAGAGTTTCAAGAAGATATGTGACGTTGATAATGAGGGCGTGATTGAGGATTCTTTGATATACTTCTGGTGTGATGCTTTTCAATATATCGAGTCACTCTCTTGTGTTTGATAATAGTTGTTGCTTAAATGCATTTCATTCACTTGTGTTCTTCTCGTAGTTATTGTAAGTAGTTTTGGGTATTGAAATTTTTCATTTTTTGTTGCAGTAATGTGAGGTATCACTCTCATTTGGATTGGGTTGTATGGTTTTCTACATTACATGTGTATCACCTCAATGTGAGTACAGAAGAGCAGTACTTTCCAATCATAGCTCCACCTATGAAGGCCATGTTTGGTAATTGATTAAAATAGTCAAAAAGTGAAAAAATTAATTCATCTTTTTTATTTTGTTGCATATCTTTTTATAAAAAAATAAAAACATAAAAAAAAATTAATTTTCAAACGAATTCTAAATTTGTAGATGAAATTAAGATTGTCTTTGTGGAGAGATCTATGGAAGAAAAAAAAAAAAGTAAAAGAAAAGGTTACGAAAAGCAAAATATTTCACAAGTTAAACAACTTGACTTCTCTCCAATTTAGATCATCGAAGGGTTCTCTCCGAGTTTGTGAGATTTATCACAAGTTCCTTTTTTATAATTTAAATTGTTTATTTCTATCAAACCCTTTGTATATGTAATTCACACAAAAAATTAGATCAATCTGATAATCGTAACTTATTCAATTTATTACATTTGTATCTTAAAAAAAAAAACAGACCATCTATTTTTTTGATAACAAATGTGATAAATTGAATAGACTACGAATATTAAATCGACCTACTTTTTTTGTGTGAATGATATATACGAAGATTCTAACAAAATAAACGGTTCGAATCATTGAAACGGGATATACGGTGAGCCCCATAGGCTCAAACAACTCCCTTTAGTCCAAATCGTGAAGATCCATGTCCTTTCACAAATCCCTTCTAATTTGTTCTGGAGGGAAAATTTATATTTATGCTGATATAGTCCTTATATTTTAGTCATTATAATTTCAATTGGCTCAATTTTGATAATAAATTTATGATTATTTCAATTTGGTCGAACTGATTATATGAAAAATACGCATATAATCAACATGTGTCATATTGTTAGGAGTAAAATTATAAATTTACTCAACTCAATAAGTTAATCTTAACCAATTTAATAATTATTTTTCGTCAAGAAACTTTAATATATAGTATTGTCAATTGGACCAAAGTAATATAAAATCAAAAAATAATTATCAAAATTTAACCAATTAAAAATGTAAAGATCAAAATAATATAAGAGATAAAATATAAAAATTACCAATATAATTTATCCTTTATCTTTTAAAAAATCAAAATTCAAAATGAAAGTAATGGGTAAGAGATAGTAAAAGGACTTTATCTACCGCCATCTATACGCAAGAGGGGGATGCTAATTTTGCAACTTGGGGAGCTGCTGTGCATGGTGCGCAGCAGTCATTGTTGTGCGATCAATAGAATTTTTTTTAGGTTTTATTCAAACGATTCCAATCGTTCACGTTTTAAAAGATATTGTATAAAATGTGTTTGCAAAAATTTAAGTTAATTGGATATCGTTATCTCTTTCATTAAGTCATGTTTGTATTCAAATTTATACTGAAAACTAAATTTACCATTCAAATTTTTAAATATAAATATGTCTTGATGAAAGGGATATCAATATTTGATTAACTTGAATTTTTTCAAGTATATTCTACTCGATATCTTCTAAAAAGTGAACAGTTCAAATTGTCAAAATAAGACTCGAAAAAAACCCATTGACTATGACAATAAGGGTATGTTTGGTTGGAAGATTTAATGGGAGAAATAAAAAAAGTAAAAAGAAATATAATTTTATTTTTTGTTTGGCTATAATGAAAAAGAAAGAGAAAAAAAAATGATAGGGAAATACAATTCCATTTTTTGTCTTTTTTATTCACTTAAGCTCTTTCCTTTTTCTATCTCCGAATTGAGCCAAACATAACTTGAAATACGAATCTTGTCAATTATTTCTCATTTTCTTTCTATATCTATTTCCCTTTCTATATCTATTTCCCTTTCTATTTCTCTCATCAAATTTTATAATCAAACAAAACCTAAGAGGTGGTTTGACTGCACTACAAATAAGCAATTACTTATTTGCTTTTTTTTTGTCATATCACTTTTTTTTATTTTTTACACATTTTTTTTGTAGTAAGTAAAAAATTTTAAAAATAAACTATACCTAAACCACCCCTAAAAGCCTAAAAAACCAGGAGTATATATATATAATATATATTTAACTTGATTAATATAATTTCAACCGAACAGAAATGGGTGGGCTTAACGTGCCATAATCTGTGATTACTTATTAAACAGGAAAATGTAATTTCTTTTAGTTTTTGCTATTCTTTCCAAGAAAATAGAAGGGGAGAAAAGTATCCTAATGTAAAATTCAACACTGTATTATTATCGACACACCTTCGGCCTGCATTCAACAGTATATACCGCGCAATGTATTGGATAGCCTAAATTATTCGGTGATTATGTGTTCAATTAATAATATTAATATGAGAGTTTTTTCTTTTTTTTTTTAACTTTGTCTTTTTAGTTGGTTGGTGTGGTCTTCTGTTTTGTTTATCAAGTGTCGGGTAATTATCCTAATTTTTGAGAATTTTATGTTGACGGTGTGCTCAATTAATAATAAGAGTCCCAAAATTATGTAGTACTACAAGAAGAGAATGGTAAAAAAACATGATATAATCTTATTTGGCGGACACATGACAACATAAACTTCTTGACCCATATGATAATTTCTGATAATGTATCACCCAACAAAAAATATTCTCTCTCCCCTAAAACTGAAAATAGTGTATATTTTTCTCTTTTCTAAATTGTCCAAATAAAATTCATTATAATTTATACATTATGTTATAACTTTTGCTTAAATTTATTATAAATCGTAATTTCCTTATAAAACGGTAACTTCACACTCAAAAAAAACTCTTACAGTTTTTTACCACTCTCTCACAGTTTTTTACCACACAACTGCCCCTCAAAAATAAAAAAATAAAAAAACTCTTACTCTCGTCCAATTTTAAAAGTTACCTCCTAAATAATTAATTACTAGCATATCACCCGTGTTATATACGGGATAAAATAATATATTAGTTATTAAAAATATAATAATTATATTTAATTTTTTTATATTTTGTTTCTCGTAAATAAAATTTTATATATAAGTTTAAGGGTTTTCTTTCAAATATTCCTTTAATATAATATATAATATAGATAGATTAAAATTGTTGTATTGACAATTAATAATTAAAATTATGCTTTGTTATAATAAAAAAAATGACATAATTCTAATATTTCACTATTTTAGAATAAAAATACATAAATTTTAAAAAATTACCATATTGGTTTTTGAAAGGGAAATTGTGGGGACATATTTTTTGGATAACAACACGTGGCCAAGGTGGCACCGAGGTGCCAGCCGAGGTGCCACGTGTCTTGGTCATGACACCGAGATGATCTCAGCTAAGTCAAGGTTATCTGCGGAGATACCGGAATCCGAGATGAACGGATAAGGGATAAGAGTCCTAGAATGGGGGAGGACTTCAGCCTAGATAAGGATAAAACTTTTAGGGAGTTTATCTTTATCCATTGAAGAGTCCGGGATAAGTATTGAGCCAGAGTCCATTGAAGCTAGGCTTCTATAGGGATCAGGTCAGTGTTGGCTATAAAAGTAAGGCACCCTCATGGGTCTAAGGTACGCTTTTTGTATTCTGGCTTGTGAATTAAGCACAATTGGTTATCTTTGAGAGATATTGATTATTGACTAGATTGTCGGAGTGCTCCCGGGTGGACGAACCACCGCCGGAGTCTTTTCTTTCTATGACAGGTTGTTCAGGCGTGATCTATTCTGCCGGTGTTCTCCAGTTGAGTACCTGTTTGGCAGTGTGGTCGGAAAACAGCACACACAATTTGGCGCCATCTGTGGGAAAAAAAGGAGAATAGATGGCCAACGACGGATAGAAAGAGAAGATTGGGGACGACATCCCTACTAAAAGTGGTAAACACTTTGATCCTAACGTAAAGGAGAATAATTGCAACGAAGAAACTCGGGATCAAAATCCCGGAGAGAAAGACGTCGGCCAGGAGGGCGACGTACCAAAGAAAGTAGACTGAGGCAGGTATTATAACGAGAACGACCTCCAGGTATGGAAAAATAGATGCCTGCGGAGGGACGGAGAGATAAAGGGAATGGCGGACAAATTGACGAACCTGCAATCGGTCATCAATTTCATGATGCAGAATAACGTCATGCAGCCACCGTTCCCATTACAAGACACGTCGATTCCAGCGGCCAGGAACAATGCCCAGAAGAAAGGGCAAAAAACAGTCCCTGTAGTCCCCCAACACACCAGGACCAAGGAACACTCTCATCGGCCTTCCAGGGAGGTTAGGCGAGGAGAGTCTATGAAGGGAGATTCTCGGAGAACGCATCGTACCAAAGAAGCTGACCTCAAAGAACATCGGCATGTTCAAGGAAAGGAACTTTGTTTCGACGCAATGAACGAAGAGAGGTCCAAGAGGACTCATAACGACGCCGAGAGTAGCTCACCAAAAAGGCTAAAATTCGTTGATAGCCGAGCTCCTGGACGAACCAAGAAGGATCTAAGGGATTACCTCCAGAGGAAGTGACAGGATGCCGAGGTAACCTCTCCAGTCAAGCCGAGAACACCATTTTCGGTAGAACTGGACAAATTTGAGGCCTCGAAACGGTTCCACTTGCCGAGGTTCTAGATATATGACGGTAAGTCTGACCCTAACTTTCACGTCGGTTTGCACCTGAACTCAATAGCACTGTACACCGGGAACGAGCCGTTGCTCTGCAAAGTGTTCCCCTCATCCTTTGGGGAAATCACATCAGACTGGTTTCACAAGTTGCTGAAAGGAACTGTGAAAAGCTGGAAAGGCCTAGCCGAGATGTTCGTGGCTAGATTTGTGACAAACAAACTACAGCCATTGAGGGTGGACTCCCTGATGGCTCTGAGAATTGGCGAGGATCAAAGCCTTAAGGCCTATGCCAAAAGGTATTATGAGGTGTTCAACCGAATACCAGGATGCAACCAAGAGGTGGCGGTCGTATCTTTTAAGAACGGCCTAAAAGATGATTACCTGCTTCGAAAATTACTGGCAAAGACATTGCCAAAAAGTGTGGAGAAACTTATGGCAAGGATAGAAAAATATGCTAGGGCCGATGAGGACACGTCGGGGACAAAGGCGTCAAAACAAGAGAAGAGAAACGGCTCGCCGAAGCGAGGCCGAGGTAATAGTGGATACAATAAGCAAGAGACAGGACTGAGGGCTGCACAGGCAGTCACAACCATATTTCGAATTCCAGTTTACAAAGTCTTGGAAAGAATTCGGAATCAGCCCTATTATAGAGCACCATAGAAGTTTCCTAGTGAATTTATGGGAAGAAGTCTGGGAAAATACTGTGCCTATGACAACGAGGATGGGTATCTAACTCAAGGGTGCAGAGCCCTAAAGGCACATCTAGAAGACTTGGTAAGACAAGGTCATCTAAGGGACCTAGTAAATGAAACCAGGACAAGGGAAGAGCAAGCGAGACTACCTCAGGCACTGGCAGCACCACATCCACCAGCACCGCAACCGTAAGCAGGCAGACCTCGAATGATTAATGTGATTCACTCGAAGGTTAATGAGAAGAAGATACGTGGGGAAACTCGGAAGGTAAAACACTTGCAACATGTGTATCAGGTCCGGCAGAAGAAACCTAGGGTAGACGAGTGCCAGGGACTAGTGGTGTCCTTTACTGAAGACGACCTAGAGATGGTGCAACATTCACACAACGATACCTTGATAATATCCCTCCAGATTGGAGAATGCCAGGTAAAGCGAATTCTGATCGACCAGGGCAGCTCTTGTGACATCATGTATGTTAGATGTTACAAGGAGCTTGGCCTTCATCAAGATGATCTGGAACAATCCAATGGTCCAATGGTCGGGTTCAATGGAACGCCGACGTGGCCCTTAGGAGTAATAAGTTTGGAGGTGCAGGCTGGCACCAAGAAGGTAAAAACTGAGTTCACAATAATTGACACTCCCTCTCCTTGCAATGCTATCCTGGAAAGGCCATGGCTGCATGCAATGGAGGCTGTCCCCTCAACATTGCACCAGCTGTTGCGATTCCCAACAGAGCATGGAATTAAGGAGGTCAGAGGGGATCAAGTGCAGGCAAAGAATTGCTCCATAGCGGCAATTAAATCCACCTGAAACATACGAGAAGCAGAAGCAATAGAGATTGAGGATAAGGACATGGAAGTCCTTGAGGAAGTTAGCAAAGAACCAGTTGAGAAAAGTGAGGAAGCCCTGAAGAAGATCTTAGTCCAGCAAGGGGACGAAGAGTGTTTCTTCCTTCTCGACTCAGGATTAGCCGAGGAAGAGGAAAAGGAATTAGAATCATTCTTGAGAGCAAACCTTGAGGTGTTTGCTTAGACACTGTACGAGATGCCTGGCATTGACCCCAAAGTCACTTGCCATAAAAAGAATGTAGACAGGTCGGCTAAACCTGTCATCCAGCGGGCAAGGAGGCCGACGTTGATGCATGTTGAGGCAGTAGAAGAGGAAGTGGATAAACTTCTAGAGGCCAGAGCCATTCGAGAGGTAAACTACCCGACATGGTTATCAAACACGGTTGTTGTGAAGAAAAAGAATGGGAAGTGGAGGGTCTGCGTAGACTTCACCAGCCTAAACAAGGCTTGTCCCAAAGACAGTTTTCCACTACCTAAGATTGACTAATTGGTGGATGCCACTTCTGGGCATGGAATGGTGGGCTTCATGGACGCTTACAGAGGGTATCATCAGATAGCCATGTACCCCCCAGATGAGGAGAAGACTGCATTTATCACCTCAAAAGGGCTGTATTGCTACAGAGTGATGCATTTGGGGTTGAAAATGCAGGAGCAACTTACCAGAGATTGGTGACTAAGATGTTTAGACATCTAATAGGCAAAACAATGGAGGTTTACATTGATGACATGGCCGTGAAGACCAAGGAACCTGAAGATCATCTGGTCGACCTGAAGACAGTCTTTAACATCCTAAGAACATTTCAGCTCCGACTCAATGCATTGAAGTGTGCATTTGGAGTTGGGTCAGGGAAATTCCTAGGATACTTGGTCACCAAAAAGGGCATTGAGGCAAGTCCAGATCAAATCAAGGCCATTCTGGAGTTAGAGGGCCCAACGTCGGCAAAACAAGTGCAGATGTTGACTGGAAGGGCTGTAGCCCTAAACAGATTCATAAGCAAAAGTTCTGATAAATGCAAATCTTTCTTCAGTTTAGTAAAGAGAGCCACAAACTTCTTATGGACAGAGGAGTGCGAAGTCGCCTTGGCCGACTTGAAGAAATACTTGACCACAGCTCCAGTTCTCTCAAATCCAATGCGTAGAGAGGAACTGTTCTTATACTTGGCGGTCTCAGAGCATGCAGTAAGTGCAGTAATAATCAGGGAAGATAAGGGAGAACAGAGAGCAGTTTACTACGTGAGTAAAACCCTAGCAGATGCAGAGACCAGATACCTACCATTGGAGAAATTGACACTGGCTTTAGTAATGGCCTCCAAGAAGCTAAATCACTACTTTCAAGCCCACAAGATTGTGGTATTAACTGAACATCCTCTGAAGGCCCTGTTGCAGCAAGGAGATCTGATAAGCAAGATAGCTAGATGGGCAGTGGTGTTGGGCTAATATGACCTGGAATTCAGACCTAGAACAGCAATCAAAGACCAAGTTTTGGCCGACTTCGTGGCCAAGTTTACACCAGACGCCATCATACATCGGGCTCCGTTGAGCCAAGATATGTGATGTCCAGGTGAACAAGGAGAAACCCAGTTGAGGATAGCCAAACAAAGGAAATAAGAGAAACTCAGGCCCTGCAGTATATATGTCGGCGACTCCTTCAGCCTGTTCGTTGATAGAAGTTCGAACCGACAAGGAGCGGAGGCATGAGTAGTGCTAGTATCGCCGAATGGACATATGCTTGAATAATCCATTCATTTGGGGTTTAAAGCCTCAAACAACAAGGCAGAGTATGAAGCCCTGATCACAGGGTTGAAGTTGGCAGCAGTAATGGAAGCCGACGAGGTAATGGTCTTTTGTGATTCCCAACTTATCATCAACCAGGCAACAGGCGAATACGCAACCCGAGATGAAAGGATGGTGGCCTATGTAAAAGAGCTGGGCAGACTGATGGTATCGTTCCAAAATTGCCGACTACAGTAAGTCGGCCGAGATGACAACAACCATGCTGATGCCTTGGCCAACCTGGCTAGTGCAATGAAACCAGGAGAGGCAAGGACAATAATGGTTGACTACTTGTCAGGTCCAAGTGTAGAACCACTGAACATAGAGCATGAAGCAATGTATGTGGATATGGGACAAAGCTGGATGGATGCAATAATAGTGTTCCTTAAATAAGGAAAACTGCCAAATGATCATAAAGAAGCATACAAGATCAGATTGAAGTCGACAAGATTCAGTCAAACAGTAGAAGGGCATCTCTACAGAAGATCTTTTACTGGACCCCTTTTGAGGTGTGTGCATCCTTCACAAGTTAAAGACTTCTTGTATAAGATACATGAAGGAGTATGTGGAAGCCACACAGGGGCAGGTCACTTGCTCATAGGGCCATTACTCAGGGGTACTGGTGGCCCTATATGCAGAAAGATACTGAAGCTTATGTCAGAAAGTGTGAGAAGTGTCAGAGGTTTGCACTTTTGATACACCAACCAGCAGCAGATTTGAACCTAGTGTCCAGCCCTTGGCCATTTGCCAATGGGGCATGGATCTTGTTGGACAACTACCTCAAGCAACTAGACAAAGGAAGTTCCTACTAGTGGCAACAGATTATTTCACCAAGTGGGTTGAAGCTAAACCCCTTGCAAAGATTCGGGACATTGATGTAAAGAACTTCATATGGAAGAACATCATCACCAGGTTTGGGATCCCAAGAGCAATAATAGCAGACAATGGAACACAGTTTGACAGTAAGCTAATCAAGAGCTTCTGTGCAAAGTACAAGATCAAGAATTACTATTTCACTCCAAGTTTCCCTCAAAGCAATAGACAAGCAGAAGCATCCAACAAAGTTATCTTGGATGGGATCAAGAAGAGGTTGGAAGCAGCAAAGGGAAAGTGGATAGATGAGTTGCCCAATGTACTCTGGGCATATCAGACTACATCGAGAAGATCAACTGGGGAGTCCCCATTCGCCATGGCTTATGGCACAAAAGTAGTTATTCCACTGGAGGTCGGCATCCTAGGGATCAGAACCCAGGGAGTAGAGAATGGGACTAATGATGCATTTTTAGCTCGAGATCTGGACTTGTTGGAAGAAAGAAGGGAGAAAGCAGCAATCCAACTGGGGGTATACCAGCAGCAGCTTGCCAGAGCTTACAACAAAAAGGTCAACCCACGAGAGTTTCAAGTTGGGGACCTCATCCTGAGAAAGGTCGTTGGCAACAACAAGGATCCCAGAGAGGGCAAGCTGGCCCAAATTGGGAAGGACCTTATAGAATTATCTCGGTCCTAGGCAATAGACAGTGAAGGCAAAAAGTTGCCAAGACCTTGGAATACTTGCAACCTGAAGTTTTTCTATCTTTAAGATTTCCTTTTATTTTTAAGCTTTTCTGTTATTAGCCAAAGTAATTAATAAAATTTTAGCTCGATTTTTTATTTCAAACTTGTGTAAAAGGATTGACCAGTCACTTAGCGATGTTTCTGTTGAAACATGACGAATAACTTAGACTTATTATATGGCAGAGTTGAATTATACTTGCATATAATAGAGTTAAACTAAGTTGGCGATGTTTCTGATTGAAACATGACGAATAACTCAGACTTATTATATGGCAGAGTTGAATTATACTTGCATATAATAGAGTTGAACTAAGTTGGCGATATTTCTGATTCAAACATGACGAATAACTTAGACTTATTATATGGCAGAGTTGAATTATACTTGCATATAATAGAGTTGAACTAAGTTGGCGATATTTCTGATTGAAACATGACGAATAACTTAGACTTATTATATGGCAGAGTTGAATTATACTTGCATATAATAGAGTTGAACTAAGTTGGCGATGTTTCTGATTGAAACATAACGAATAACTTAGACTCATTATATGGCAGAGTTGAAATTATACTTACATATAATCTAGTTGAACTAAGTTGAATTAACCTAGATTTGTTGTGTCAACAGAATGAAAACTTTGAATGACACCAAGTACATATCAGTTAGATTAACAGAGAGACCAAGGTTGATAACCTTGACCAGTCTTTGTTTGAATCTGATCTTGGCGACAAGATCATAGGTACACGCTTAATGTGAACATAAGTGAAACTTAGTTCACATTAGGGGGCAGAGAGCTAGAGAATAATGCTTGGAAGTTGGAATTTACAAGCTAAAGTTGGTTTAACACTTGTTGAAATTTTAAAAAAAATTTACAAGTTGAAGTTAAGCTGAGGTCATGTTGAAAGAAAATTGGTTTAACACTTGTTGAAATTTTAAGAACAATTTGCAAGTTGAAGTTAAGCCAAGGTTATGTTGAAAGAAGTATCTATGTACTTGCCGAGATTACCATGTTGCCAAGACTTGGAGAATAATGGAAGACAGAAGTCTTGATAACTGAAAGCGAAGTGGCAAGTTTTAGCCAGACACTTGTGAAAACTTTCTTACAATGTTTTTTAAGTGATCAAGACAAGGCCGAGATAAAACATTCAGCAGGTATATCCGAAGTATTTTTACCCCGAGGAAATTGCACAGTTAAGGTGTATTTTGAAGACATGCAAATAATTCTAAGTATGGAATCATACAAGACAATAAAGAAGACAAACATACAAACATCTTAAGAGGAGTTGTACTTGCATTCGAAATAAGTAAAAAGGCATTTCGGCCTACAAAAGGGGTTACTTGTTCAGATTACAAAAAGGCACGTCGACCAAATGCAAAACTAACATTGTTTAGAGACAAAGTATTACAGCTAAGAAGGAAACAGAAAAAAAATACAAGAAGAACAGAAATATCCAAAGTACTGGGATTAGCTTCGTCGGCTGGAGGTGTTGCACTTTTGTCAGCCTCTACCTCAGCATCAATCTGGCGAAGTGTATCATCAAGGCTTTTCTTGGCAGCCTCGACCTCGGCCTCAAAGGTGGTCTTCTGGACCTAGTCCCCCTCATCCTGAGTTAAGTCTAGGACTTGCTCATTCAGAGTTGGGGACTTGGCCCCAGCAGCTTCGGCCTTCTTAGACTTATCGGCCTTGGCATCTTCTTCAGACTCAACCTCGTCCTCGGATTGGCTTGGAGTGGGGAGGAATGGCAGGACGAGGAGACTGTTATCTCGGAGAGTTGAGTCCTCAGGGATAGCCAACTCCTTTAAGGCAACCATCCAACCAAGGGTGAAA
This sequence comes from Camellia granthamiana, assembly GCA_036172215.1. Taxonomy (NCBI): domain Eukaryota; kingdom Viridiplantae; phylum Streptophyta; class Magnoliopsida; order Ericales; family Theaceae; genus Camellia; species Camellia granthamiana. The sequence continues at coordinate 111,406,711 of CM069911.1, forward strand.
CCCTTGTTGCATGCATGTTTTACTTGCTTCTTGTAGTCCTCGCGGACGTCGGTTGCCTCATCGGCGTATGCTTTCTCATCCGCTGCTTTGATCTAGGTGTCCTTTGTGGCCAAGGTAGCAATAAGCTCGGCTTGGGCTTCGGTTTTCTTTGCTTCAGCCTCTTTCTTCTCGACTTCAAGGACCTTAGCAACGGCCTCAGCAACTCCTTCCCTCTCCTTGGCCTCGTCTTGAGCTTTCCTGGCTGCATTGGCCTGATCTATCAAAGTCTTCATTTTGGCCTCGGCCTTATTAACGGTCTTCAGCAAGCCAGCAGCCTCCTTGGTCTTCTTGACCAACTCCTTCTTAATATCGAAAGCTTGCATCGCGAAGGAGTGGGCGTGCTGGATCGCCTAGAAGAAATGGACAGAACCAAAGTTAATAAAACTCTAAGTATGGAAAAACAGAGAATGAAAAGTACCAAGTGTTAGGGGCTTACTTGTATGGAGTGCTGCAATATCAGAGCGAAGTTTTCATATTCGCTGACCTCGGCGTTGCATTCGAGGTCTTTTGGAAGCAGCAAGGCAGTAGAGAGGGCAATACTGACTTCAAGGTCAGTCGCGTTGTCACCGACTCTAACTGGCTTGTTCTCAATAGTGATTGGAGGGGCCCAGGGGGCATCAAATTTCATGGACCCCGAGGTTGTCGCAAACTCCGATCTCGGCTTCTTTGACCGAGTCGATTCAGAGGGAGCAGCCTCTGCGGGCCTCTTTTTGGCGGCAGAAGCACTTTTTTCCGCCTTGGCTATCTTTGAGATCGGCAAGGTATCCTCAGAATCAATCTAAGTTACCTTGCCTTTGCTTGGGCTTTCTTCAGCCTTTTTGGCTTTGGCTTTGGCTAAGGTTGAGACTGGGAAGATTGAACTGTGACGACTTTGGGGATGTCTGCAAGAAGGTCTTCAGCAACAGCCTTTTGTCGCCCCATTTCATCGGAGGAGATGGCAACGATAACTTTAGTGCCAAGGCGGATTGTTGGTAGAGCTATTGGTGGATTTGCTGGATCGTATGAGAATGCCTCGGCACTTCGGCGTCTTCGGCTTCACGTTCTGCCTGCTGGTACGTGCAGTGGAGTTCGACGTCGACGTCGGCGTTGGCGTTGAGAAGGTGGGATCAGTTGTGGAGCAAAGGTTGATGGTTGCTCCACAGGACCAGATGTTGATCCTTGGTCAGGCCTTGATGATTCAGCTTAAGGAGTTGTTGCTGAAGGAGGAGACTTGCTTTTTCTTGGAACGTCGGGAAGAACAAACTTGTAAGTCGGGATGTAGTTGAGCAGTAAAGGGGCTTTTCGCTGGTCAACTGGCAGAACCAGCAGCCTCTTGAAATCCTTGCTGGGATAAAAGTTTTTGCGGAAATCCTTTGGAGGTTGAGGAAGAGCTGCAAGTAAAAAATAGACATTAGAACATTTAAAAGGAACAAAGTATTAAAGACTTAAGAAGCAAGTAAAAGTAACACTTGGCTCTTACCATCTCCCTCTCTGAACAATGTACGGCTTAAAGGGTAAAGGTGAAGGTCATCATTTGGAAGGAACTCCTAGTTGCCCAAGACGATGAAATAATCGTCCTCGGCACCCTTGTTGGAATCAGGGAGGTCAGCGATGAGTTTGTATTCTGTCGACCTCGGCTTAAGGTAGTGAATGTAGCCTTTTTCTGACTTAAGGCCACACATGGTGTAGCAGTACTGGATGTCGGCTAGAGTTACCCTAGCATTTTCTCGGCTAACTAAGGCAATGATACCGTTGATGACTCTGTAAGAGTTAATGGCTAATTGCATTGGGTTGAGTTTATAGTAGTGAGGGACTTCTCGGAAGAGGATGTCAAGAGGGAGCCTAAGTCCACACTCTATGAAAGCTACAACTAAGAAAGGCATGGAGTCGTCTTTGGGCATAATGGAGTCTTCCTCCCCAGCCAACCTAAGATGAACGTCGGCAGGGATGGCAAACTCATGCCTAAAGTATGTAAGCTTAGTTGGGGTGTCTACCCTCCACCTGAACATGCCCATAATGTTGGCTAAAAGAGGAGGTGTTAAGGTTTAAAGGACCTCGGCAAAACCTAAACGTATGCTGGGGCAAGAGTTTTTTGAGGATCTAAGAGGAATTTGTTTCAATTTTTTCTAAAGTTTGTAAGTTCTAGAACAAGTCCCAAACCTAAGACTATGGAAACAAGAATTGAGGGCAAGAATTTGGAAAAGACACAAGAAAACAGGGCAAAAAACATGATTCAGAAGCCAGAAAAAATTCAAGAACACTTTAATGATAGAAGTACAGATATATAAAGCCAAGTTCAGTGGTAGAGTAACGAGCATGTGTTTAATTCAGAACCCAGAAAGCAAAATCAAGAACAGTGACAAGCTATCAAGAACATCAAGTATGTGTGTGCATGAGTAGACCTAGAAAACAGAGTAGACAAACACAAGATTGCAAAATTGAAGCATGCTCAATCAGATGAATGATAAAATTTAAAAACACAAGTGAAGACTGAGTACATTCATGAAAACAGGGTACAAATTTCACAAAGTTCGAAGTGAATCAAACAGGGAGGAGCAGTGGCTTACCAATGAATGTGAGGCCGGAATGGAGTTCGCCGGAGTCAGACGGTGGCAGCGAGCGGAGAAGAGCAGCAAAAGCTTCGCCGGAGGAGGTGAACGGAGAAGTTGCAGAGTTGGAGAGCTTGAAACAATGGTGGTTTAGAGAGAGAAAAACTTCAAGCACAGAGAGAAATCGTGTTTGCAAAAGTGAAAAGACAAAGAGAGAGGGAAGTAATTTTGTCAAAACATAAAAGGGCGACAAATCGCAATTAATGTGCCTAGGACGACGTGCTTGTCAGACGGTGCATGCAAGAGCGATGCGAGTTAATGGCGCGTGTCAGGTACGGTTCAATGGGAAAAAGACGCGTGGCAAAAACGGTTGAATTACTGTGCGTCACAGCTCATACGCGTGCAGAAACTCTTGGAGTTCTTGATTTAATGAAGCAAAGACCTCGGCTAGGAGGGCGATCTCGGCTAAAGAATTTGAAAAAACTTGGTTCTTGGTTCTAAAGGATTGATGAAAACATATTACAAGTCTTGGTCGTGTGGAGCCGACTAATGATGACCTCGGTAACAAATGATATAGCAAGTTTAGCCGACGTGCTATGGGTTCAAATGATGTAGGTTCCATCACCTCAAGATGCCGAGGTAATAGAACCTAGGGGGTAGTTGTGGGGACATATTTTTTGAATAACAACACGTGGCCAAGGTGGCACCGAAGTGCCAGCCGAGGTGCCATGTGTCTTGGTCATGACGCCGAGATGATCTTGGCTAGGCTGAGGTTATCTACGGAGATACCAGAATCCGAGATGAACGGATAAGGGACAAGAGTCCTAGAATGGGGGAGGATTTCAGCCTGGATAAGGATAAAGCTCTTAGGGAGTTTATCTTTATCCATTGAAAAGTCCGGGATAAGCATTGAGCTAGAATCCAATGAAGCTAGGCTTCTACAGGGATCAGGTCAGTGTTGGCTATAAAAGTAAGGCACCCTCATGGGTCTAAGGTACGCTTTTTGTATTCTAGCTTGTGAATTAAGCATAATTGGTTATCTTTGAGAGATTTGATTACTGACTAGATCGTCAGAGTGCCCCTGGGTGGACGAACCACCGCCAGAGTCTTTTCTTTCTGTGACAGGTTGTTCGGGCGTGATCTATTCTGCCGGTGTTCTCCAGCTGAGTACCTTTTTGGCAATGTGGTTGGAAAACAGTACACACAGAAATAATTTAAAAAAATTTAAAAACTCAATGAGTAAGAAAGAATCATCATGACATGTAAAACTACAAAAATCACGGTTAAACCAGCAAATTATTCAAACTAAAAATGGTTTAGCTTAATGAGTTAGGTCAAAAGACCAATCAGCTTACACAAAAATTAATTAATTAAAATTTTTAAATTTTATTTTATTAAAATTTAAACTGTCAGTAAATATGGAAAGCAATCTATTAATTTAAATTTAAAATCGACACAATATAAATTTAAAATTATAATAATCTATCTCATAATTTATAAGTTTTAAATATAAATTTAAAATTATCATAATTATCTCATAATTTTTGTATTAAGAAGCAGTCAGAGTGATATTGAGATTATCGATATATCTATATATTTTATAAATAAATATTTTTAAAGAGTGATATTATGAGAGTTTCAAAATCTCATACAAAATTATTTTTAAAATCAAAACCTTTATGTGGAATTGTAAAATAAAAGTTAAATGGAAGCTAGCCAATCGAAATTTTCTTAATTGTTTAAAATTAAGAAAATCAAAAAATTAGTATGAGATATTGATCATAAGGCTTCTCACTAAAAATCTCATTTTGCTTATATAAATGGAAGTATAAGATTCACTTTATGTAAGTAAAACAATTCACTTTATCCTTCTTTTCTCGATGTGGGATTATAAAAAATAAAGGGCAAATTACCTACACCTCCCTTCAGGTTTAGCAAAATTACAGATTTCCCTTTGAGGTTTTAAAAAATACATCCCGCGCCATCGCAATTAACGTTGTTAACAGATATTATAAATTGACTAAAATGCCCTTTTGACAAATAAGGACAAATTACCTACACCCTCTTGAGATTTAGCTAAATTACAGATTCCCCCCTGAGGTTTAGTTAAATTATAGATTCTCCCCTAAGGTTAAGCTAAATCATTATTTTTAAATAAGTTATGAAATGCAAAATTAAAATGGAAAAATACTTATCACGCTACAAAAAATTAAGGTTTAGAGACAAAATTATTTTTAGGGGACCAAATATTTTTGTTGCGAAAAATATCGTTATTATATTTTTTAGTAACGAAAATTGAACATTAGTGATTAATTATTATCTTTTTTGTATCAAATTTTTTGTCTAAAAAAATAAACTATTTTGAAACCAAATTATTTTGTCCCTAAAATTCTATTTATTATTGACATTTTTGAAATTTTATCACTAAAAGCCTTCTTTTTGACTTTTCAGGGCCACCTTTTAGTGATTATTATCACGATGATAGAAATTAATTCCTAAATGTCTATTACAACAAATTTTCACTTTTATAGATCAAAAAAATTGGTATCTAAAACTTTTATATGTTGTAGTGTCAGATAGTGAAAATATCATAAAATTAACAAATAATTAACTAAGTTAAAAATACAAGAAATGGCTTGTCAAAATTTTTTTAGAACATGTTAGGTTTGATTTTTAGAAATTTATTTTTAATTTTTTTAAAAAATAAAAAATTAATTTGGTTAAAATAAAAAATAAAAAATAATTATTATTTTTATATAATTTTGCCTTTTGAGTGGTAGAAATAATTTTTACAAATTAAATATATTTTTTCATATTTATTTTTATTAAATTAGTTTTTATTTTATTTTTTTAAATTCTAAAATTTTTTTCTAAACAACAAATCAAAGATGGTTCCAAAAACTTAATTTTTTTTTCCATCCAACGTAATGTTTTTGTAAATTTTGTTGATTTCTCAAAGGAATTTCAGCAGGGGCAATATCGTCCATCAATTTATATTTTGGTGATGGCAGCTAACAATTTTCAACGTTCAGTTAACGGTAATGGTTAAATTGTTATGCGAATATAAACCTGGGGGGGTTGGATGTAATTTCTGAAACCTCAGGAGAAATTTGTAATTTAGCTAAACCTCAAGGGAGGTGTAGGTAATTTGTCCTAAAATAAAAGTTAAATGAAAGTTAGTCAATAGAGATTTTCTTAATTGTTTAAAAGTTAACAATTGTTTTGGCGAAATGTTTATTTCGAATTAAGCTATCTTAGCCGTTTAAACTTTAATTAGGTCAATTTTTAATTTATTTTGAATCAAACAGATTTAACCAATATATTTTGATAAAACCCCTAAAATTGCAGTTAACTCAGCGAATCAGTCAAACTGAAAACGGTTCACTCTATCTGCTAGGTCAAAGGACCAACCAACTTATACAAAAATTAATTAATTAAAACTTTTAAATTTTATTTTAATTTTAAAATTTAAACTGTCTTGAACTAAAACATACACAACATTACAATATTAAATGGGAGCATCAGATTTATATAGTAAAACAACTCATTTTTTTCCTCTTTTTCCTGATGTGGGATTGTAAAATAAAAGTTAAGAGTTGTTTGGACGGAAAACTCATTTCTAATCAAGCAATCTCAGTCGTTCAATTTTTAATAAGATCAATCTTAGTTTATTTCAAATCGAACAAATCTAAGCAATATATTTTGATAAAACAGCTAAAACCGTGGTTAAACTAGTGAATCAATCAAACTGAAAACGTGATTAAGGCCGAATTGTACATCATTGAGACCGTTAATTAGGATCTCTTAACTTCACTTGCCTGTCAAACTGTATACTTTATGTGTGTTGAATGTCAATCAGGTTGTACATAGTCGGAGCATAAAATGGGCAAAAAGACAGAATTTGGAGAGAGTTGACTTTCTTGCACGTGCGTTGACTTTTTCTCGGAAAACATGCCCGACGTTTTAAACCTGTTTGGAAGACATCAGAAGGATAAAAGGGCAAGAAAAATGCTGAATTAGGGTTCTGAAATTATTTTAGCAAAGAGAGAGAGGCTAGGGTTTGGAAATAAAGGAACTTGAAGCTTCAAGCATGTCTCTCATGGTGGCTTTTTCTTCATCTACCTCCTTCCACTCTTCCACGAGTGGCTAGTCTCCTTTTTTAGCGTTTCGATGAAACCCTAGCCATGTAATTAGTTTTCTTTTTGATTTTCAATTATGTAAATGCTTGAACAATTGTATGGTGTTTTAGAAGTTTTATATATACACTTTATATTATTTCTTCAAGTATTCAACTTTCTGTAATTGTTGAATGTTTTCCATACAAAAGTTTTCTATTCTTTCACATTCAAGGTATGAAACGAATCATACTACGAGAGACAAGTCGTGTCACTACCCTAGTTTAGAGTGAACGATTCGCACTACTTGAGATGGTTCGTGCTCGTACATTAAATGTGATGATTTTCTTGTTAAATGCTTTGAACTTGTAGTTGCGAAGCATTAATCTGTTCGAACCATAACATAATTGTTTTCAATTGGAAACCCTATTTACGTGACTAGTGGTGGACTCTTTGCCCTAGGTTTTTCCCCAAATCAATAAATCCAATTTCATTTATTATTGATAATTTAGTTACTTAGTTTAATTAACTTGTTATTAATTTAGGTTATGAACAATCAATCTTTTCATCAAAATTAATTTAGGAATTTAACAATTAAATTAGTTTAATTTCACAATTGTCCCTGTGGATCGATACCTGGACTTGCCATTATTCTAAAAGAATTTGGTGTAGTTTAGTGTTTATTTTTTGTGTGTTCAACAACCTATCAAATTTTGGCGCCGTCGCCGGGGACTTCTGGCGAAATTAGTTAATTTAAAGTTACATTCTTATTTTAATTTTTAGTTTAGGATTTTATGCTTTCGTGTTGCTAAGTGTGCAGAGTGTTTGAAAGTGGAACTATCACCGAAGTGCAAGTGGAGCGCAACCGAGCTTTAAAAAAAAACGGCAGCACTAAAGTGCTTAAACAGAAGCAAACACTCGCAAGCAAAGCACCAAAGTACTAAAAAGAAAGACAAAGCTCAATTAGAGGTTGGAGACAACGTTTACACGTCAAGCACCTACAAGACGTGTAAAGCGTTTTCGTTAAACCATTGTGAGTATTTCTCCCTTTGGTATTTTGCTTTCGTAACTTAGTGCACAGAGTCGGAACTTTTTGTGTCTATGTGGGTAGTGTATGCACGGGCGCCGTTCTTGTCGTCCTAAATTGTGGAGTTTGGACCTTAAACTAGAAAGGACTCTTAGGAGACTTAGGGCCTCTGCCCGTGTTCCTAGGCTTGAATATTCATATTCATACATTGAGCCATTAAAGATGGCAAATCCAAATGTCCCGAATGTGCCTAACCGGACCCTTAAGGATTATTTCACACCCATTGCATATACATCACCATCATGCATCCAATTACCCAACACCACTGCTGCTCATTATGAGATTAAGTCCAGCACCATACAAATACTCCCATCATTTCATGGACTAACTCATGATGATCCTTACAAACATTTGAATGAATTTCTGGAAATTTAGTCGACAGTGAGGATCCAGAATTTCACAAATGAGGCCTTAATGTTGCGATTGTTTCCATTCTCATTAAAGGATAAAGCTAAACACTGGCTGAATTCCTTACCTGCTAATTCAATCACAACTTGGGACCAATTACAGCAACGGTTCTTGGAGAAGTACTTTTCATAGGTAAAACCAACCAACTTAAGCGAGCCATCACAAACTTTGCTCAAATGGATGGCGAGCAATTCCATGAGACGTGGGAAAGACTTCGAGACCTTCTCTAACAGTGTCCCCACCACCAAGTGCCTGATTGGCAACTTGTTCAAACATTTTATTATGGCTTAACTGAGCCGCACCGCCAAATGGTGGACTCATCTTGTGGTAGGACATTCATGTCCAAAAATGATGCCGAGGCATGGCAATTGTTTGAGAACCTAAGTGATAATTCCCTTCACCATGCCTCCGCAGCCTGGGAAGTACGGCAACCAGTAGTTGGAGCCCCAAAAAGAGGGGGCATTTATGAGGTCGGGCAAAACCTAGAGTTAGCCCAACAAGTAGAGGCACTGTCCCACAAAATGGACCAATTATTAGCTGCGGGATATGCCCCTACCCAGCAAGATCAGCCTCAATTTCCCAAGGCATGTGTTATTTGTGCGAGCCCTGCTCATGACTTGAGTGAGTGCCCTTCGGCATCACAATTTCTAGAGTTAGTCCAAGAACATGTGAATACGGCTCAAGGATTCTCCAACCCGGGTAATGACCCATTCTCCAATACATATAATCCGAGATGGAGAAATCACCCCAATTTTTCATAGAGACCCCCTTCACAAGGCACTTCTTACAATCCTCCACCACCAAGGCAGAATTTTAATAATTTTGTCAACCAATCATCTTACCGACCACCGCAACCTTATAGACCCCCACAACCGTACCGGTAACCACAACCCACGCCTATTCCTTAGGGCAACTCTGCCTTTGAGACTCAGGTGTTGGAAGTTCTCACAAAACTTAAAGGGTTAACACCGGCAGTTCACTCCCATACTCACTCTATTGCCAAGCTAGAGGCCCAATTGGGTCAAATGGCTAACAACGTGAATCGGAGAGAGGAGGCAAAATTACCAAGTCAAACTGTGGCCAACCCTAAGGAACAATACGGGGCAAAGAGTTCGGGTGGGAATAGAAAGCACCATGAGCAGGTGCAAGTGGTGATTACTTTGAAAAGTGGGAAGGAGTTAGAGCCTCAGTCAGTTGCGTCTGATGCAACTAGAGCTAAGAAGGGTGACCACGGTGGTACACCCAATGAGAGCAAGAGTAAGAGGGAAACACTTAAGAGGGATGACTTAGTCCCTAACACTTCACATGAGCTCAAGGCACCATATGTGCCGAAGGCACCCTTTCCCCAATGCCTTGATACACCGTCCCCTTTTAATAAGAGGACGGCATCTATGGAAGCAATGATGGAAGTCTTTAAATAGGTAAAAATCAACCTCCCCCTGTTAGAGGCGATTAAGCAAGTACCCTCCTATGCCAAATTTCTGAAGGACTTTTGTACGCAAAAGCGTAAATCTAGGACACATGTGTCCCAAAAGGTCCTACTCACGGAGCAAGTAAGCTCCATCTTGTTGAATGACACACCTCCTAAGCTTAAGGACCCGGGTGCCCCAACTATTGCATGCCTTATAGGGGACCATTTCATTGATAGGGCCTTGTTAGATTTAGGGGCTAGTGTCAATTTGTTGCTATACTCTGTGTACGAGGAATTTGGGCTTGGCGAGTTGAAGCCCACTGCTGTCACTCTTCAGTTGGCTAACTGGTCCCTCAAAGTGCCACGTGGCATGATTGAGGATGTGCTAGTGAAGGTCGATAGGTTTTATTTTCCTGTTGACTTTTTGGTTTTAGATATGGAACCGGTAGCCAGTTCTAGGAAACAAATCCCGGTGATCTTAGGTCGACCTTTCTTGGCTACGGCCAATGCATGCATTAATTGTCGGACCGGGGTTATGGAAGTTTCATTTGGTAATATGCAAGTGAAACTTAATGTTTTCCAAACATCCCAACAACCTCATGAGAGAGAGGAGTGCTTATTAGTGGATGTTGTGGATGAGATTGTGGAGGAGGCTTTGCCCTCCATTCTTGTAGAGGACCCTCTAGAAGCTTGTCTAGCTCATTTTGGGTTTGAAAATTTTGATATTGACGGGTTGGTTAAGAAGGTGAATGTCTTGCTAAATGTTTCTTCTACATCGGATTTTCCTCCGTGGAAAGCCCGGTTTGAGTCACTTCCTCCTCTGTCGAGAAAGCCTGCTATACCATCTTTGGTCACACCACCTACACTTGAGTTGAAACCACTCCCGGCCACACTCAAGTATGCATTTTTAGGGCCCCAGGATACTTTACCAGTCATCATTGCATCTGACTTGATTGCAGAGCAGGAGAGTCAGTTAATGAGTGTTCTCGTGGCACATTGGAGTGCTATAGGGTGGTCAGTGGCTGATTTGAAAGGGATAGATCCCTCCGTGTGCATGCACTATATACACCTAGAGGAGGACACCAAACCTTCTTGTGAAATGCAACGGAGACTTAATCCGAATATGAAAGAGGTGGTGAAAAAGGAGGTATTGAAATTGTTGGATGCGGGTATTATATATCCCATCTCGGATAGCAAGTGGGTGAGTCCCACTCAAGTGGTACCCAAGAAATCGGGCATCATTGTTGTTGAGAATGAGAGAGGAGAGTTAGTCCCCACACGAACCACTACTGGGTGGCGAGTGTGCATTGATTATAGGAGACTGAATTCTTCGACTAAGAAGGATTATTTTCCCTTACCTTTCATTGACTAGATCCTAGAGCGGTTAGTGGGGCAGGGTTTCTACTGTTTTCTTGATGGCTATTCGGGGTGTAATCAAGTCCCGGTGTACCCTGCTGACCAGGAAAAGACCACATTCACATGCCCTTTTGGCACTTTTGCTTACAGGCGCATGCCCTTTGGGCTATGTAATGCACCGGCGACATTTTAATGGTGTATGATGGCCATTTTCTCCGATATGATGGAGAAATTCTTAGAGGTTTTTATGGATGATTTTTCGGTGTTTGGACTGTCTTTTGAGGAATGCCTTAGGAACTTGACTAGAGTGTTGGAACGATGTACTGAGGAAAACCTGATCTTGAGTTGGGAAAAGAGCCATTTTATGGTTCGATAGGGTATAGTGTTAGGACACATTGTGTCCCCTCGAGGTATAAAGGTAGACAAGGCTAAGGTTGACCTCATTGCAGGCCTTCCTCTACCCAATTCCATGCGTCAAGTTAGGTCTTTCTTAGGGCATGCAGGTTTTTATCATAGGTTCATCAAAGACTTTAGTAAAATATCACGTCCTTTGTGTAGTTTACTGGTTAAGGACGCACCTTTTATCTTTGATAAGGCATGCTTGAAGGCATTTGAAACACTGAGAATGGCCCTAACCACCGTCTCAATCATGAAATCACCAGATTGGTCACTCCCCTTTGAAATCATGTGTGATGCCTCCGATTATGCTATCGGGGCTGTATTGGGCCAAAGGGTCAATAAGGCACCATTTGCTATATACTATGCTAGTTGCACTCTCTCGGATACACAATTGAACTATACTACCACCGAGAAAGAGTTGCTAGCTGTGGTCTTTGCCTTAGATAAATTCCTGTCCTATCTCCTAGGTTCCAAGGTCATAGTCTTCACTGATCATGCCGCTTTGCGGTATTTACTATCAAAGAAAGAGACCAAACCTAGGTTAATTAGATGGATTTTGTTGCTTCAGGAATTTAACCTAGAGATCTGAGATAAGAAAGGATCTGAGAATGTGGTGGCGGATCACCTCTCCCGAATCCTCGTTGAGTATACTAGTGACCCTCTTATTTTGCATGATTTGTTTCCAGACAAACAACTCTTTGAGCTGTCACAAGCGAGCCCCCCGTGGTTTGCACATATTGTGAATTACTTGGCCATTGGGCAAATTTCGCAAAATTGGTCTAAGCAAGACAAAGATCGATTCTTTTCGCAGGTCAGGTATTACTTTTGGGAGGATCCAGAGTTGTTTAAATATTGCTCCGACCAAGTGATCCGACGGTGTGTGCCGAAGAGTGAGGTGCATAGCATTCTTACATTTTGTCATTCTTCTGCGTGTGGCGGTTATTTTAGTGGGCACAAAACGACCGCCAAGATTTTACAGAGCTGGTTTTATTGGCCCACAATTTTTAAAGATGCCCATCAATTTTGTAGAACTTGTTTGCACTGTCAGCAAATGGGTTCGATATCTCGGCGTGACATGATGCCAATGTCCCCTATTCTTATGGTAGAGATATTTGATGTTTGGGGGATTGATTTTATGGGACATTTCCCGTCGTCATTCGGGTTTGAGTATATTCTCTTAGCAGTCGATTATGTGTCTAAGTAGGTGGAGGCGATAGCTACCCGAACAAACGATCATAAAGTTGTAATCAAATTCTTGCATGAAAACATCTTTAGTCATTTTGGGTTTCCTAAAGCCATAATAAGTGATCAGGGTACGCATTTTTGTAACCGATTCTTAGAGTCGATAGTCAAGAAATACTCTATCACTCATAAAGTTGGCACTCCTTACCATCCTCAAACTAGTGGCCAAGTAAAAGTCTCAAATAGAGAGGTAAAGCACATAATAGAGAAAACGGTGAGGCCACATAGGAAAGATTGGTCACAACAGTTGATTGATGCATTATGGGCCTACCGCACTGCTTATAAGACACCCATTGGGATATCACCATATAGGGCGGTGTTTGGCAAAGCTTGCCATCTCCCGGTTGAACTTGAGCATCGAGCATTGTGGGCCATAAAGAAGTTTAACTTCGATATAGCCGCGGCTGGGCTCAATTGAAAATTGCAACTCAATAAGTTGGAGGAAATCCGAAATGATGCTTATGAGAGTTCGAGAGTTTTTAAAGCTCGGACTAAAGAATTCCATGACAAGCACATTAATAGAAAATCCTTTGAACCCGGCTAAAAAGTGTGGCTTTTTAATTCAAAATTGAGACTCTTTCCGGGTAAGCTAAGATCAAGATGGGATGGCCCCTTTGTGGTTGTTGAGGCATTTATTCATGGCGCCGTTGAGGTGCAAGATCCAAAGACTGGCCACACATTCAAAGTGAATGGCCAAAGACTGAAGCCATATATAGAGGGGATTGGTAATGGGGATATGATTGAGTCCATTTGTAGACGTCCCCCGAACGCATCCCGGAGAGAGGCGTGCGAGTCCCCCCCGTTCTGGTTCGTTATTGGGTCACTACAGTTCGAAGGACTCAAATGTCACGGTTCTAAATCTCGAACCAAAGAGTCCAAATCTGGCAAATCGTTTTGAAAACAGATTTTTTTGAAAGAAGTGCCAAACATGGACTGCTTTGCCAGATACAGAGTCGCCACCTAAATATTTTTTAATGGGAAATTTAGGAAACCCTGACTCGGTGCCAAAGGCCACGTGTCCGTCATCACCAAAGTTGCCTCGGCTCGGGAACTTGGGTACGATTGGGGAAGGTCACTTCGTGAGCACCCCCGCTCGCCCGGTCAAAGACCGGCCTCTACTAACCATGATATCTATTTTTGAAAACATTGTGTGTTCTTATTCCGGTTATTAGCCTAGGTTACTATGTGATGCGCACAGCATACAACTATAGACCGGGTCGTCTGTATTGGAACAAAACATTTCATATTTGTTTGTTTGAAAATGGTTTGATGGTGCTACCCGCAGGTAGGCTAAGACGTGGATTTGCCACCCTCAGGTGGGCTTAGAAAACAGTGATTTTGCCACTATCTAGTGGGCTTAAAACAAATAGTCAATGCATTGTTCCAATCCAAATAACTCAACCTCCACCCACAGGCATTCAGGCAGTTGTATCATATAAGCAAATAGCCTCATGGCAAGCATGCTATTCATGGCAACACTCACACGCATGCAAGGATGCTAAAGCATAAAACTCACCGAGTACTCCAAGCCAAAACAAAAGCTGATTAGAAATCATGCATGATCCTAAGTATGCAGAAATGCTTAATGCAACACATGCAAAATGCAACTATAGCAGGCTCGGCTATTCTAAACATGGCATATGGAATGCTACAACTAACACGTATTCAATTTGGAATTGAAATACAAATGCAGTTTGTATGATGCGCCGAGCCCGGTGCATGCAAAACAGATGAATGATGCAAACATGCTGTCATACTGTATGCTAATTGAAATATGCCCTATATCTAACCATTGTAAGCAGGTAAATAAAAGGGAGAAAGACGTGGGGTTGGAAGACATACATCACACTCACGCACACTTATTACAAAATTGCCCTCCTCGGAGGGTCCGAATAAATATACAGTCCCAAATGAAAGAATAATACAGTCCAAAATATTACAGTCCCAAATAATATACAAATTCCTAATTAATTAACAAATTAAATAAGAAAAATGTAAAACTGGCATGCAAGCCAAGGGGCTGCCTTGACTCCGCTCCGGATAATGAAATAATGCATGTTTGGGCAGCTTTGCGCGGAAATCCACTGGGATGCCCCAATTAGCCTCTGTTTGCACCTGCTCTTGAAATGCGTGCCAAGCTCCGAAAAGTTGCTAATTCTTCATTTTGCTGCAACAGAGAGCAGGAAAGGGGCATAGCAATGTATTTCACAAATATATGCATGCCTCGATCCTCGTGCCACCAATCACGCATATCGATGCATGATGGTCGAGGAGCCGAATTGCACAACTCAATATAGGATAAATGCATGTGAATGCCACAACAAAACCTAACTCCATCATGGGTAATCCGGAGCGTCGGTGACTTGGGAATTGAGACACGTTCCGTCACTCGGAGTACGAAACACGCCTCGTTTCCCGTGCCCGGGCTAACTCCTATCCCGAACACGATGCGATATGTATGATATGCATGATATGCATGAAATGCAGCTAATATGCAATCCTAGCATGCACAATGCTATGAAAATGAGATGCCTCGAAGTGCGTGCACGCGGGCACGCAAACCGAGGCAATGATCCTAAGGCATGAAATGGCATACGCAATGCAAATTGGACTTACACTAACACGAGTGGACCTCAGCCACACTCACATAAGAGGCCGTCGGATGAAAATGAAGCGCCTCGAAATGCGTGCACACGGGCACGCAAACCGAGGCAATGACATGAAGGCATAAAATGGCCTGAAATATTATATACAATGAGACTCAAATGCGATGTCTCGAAATGCGTGCCCACGGGCACGCAAACCGAGGAAATGGCATACGGAATGCAACAGGACTAAAATGAGATACGCAATGCAATATGGGCTTACACTAACATGAGAGAGCCTCAGCCACACTCACATAAGAGGCCGTCGGATGAAAATGAGATGCCTCGAAATGCGTGCATGCGGGCACGCAAACCGAGGCAATGGCATACGGAATGCAATGATGCTAAAATGACATAAAGAATGCAAAATGGACTTACACTAACATGAGTGAGCGTCAGCCACACTCACATAAGAGGCCGTCGGATGAAAATAAAGTGCCTCGAAATGCGTGCACACGGGCACGCAAACCGAGGCAATGGCATTAAGGCGTGAAATGACATGGAAAATGATATGCAAACATGCCAATGGATTTCAGCACTAAAATGTGGGGGAAAACAGTCCCGAAATGAGGCGAAAGGTCACCAAATGCAAGGAATGGTCCCGAAATGCAAATTTAGGCACCCGAAATGGCCTATAGCTATGCAATACATGCACAATATGGACGTGGAATGAAAATACAGTAGCAAGGCAGCCCCAAGACAAGCATTTTTTCAGTAGAAAACAAGGCCAAACAGCAATCATAGATAGGGCAACAATGGTATGCAAAAATAGGGGCCAAGGGAGGGGTATTGAAGTAGATGGTAAATGCAAAGCCCAAAAAGAAAAATGTCATTCTATAACACTGAAGAGGGGCCAAAAATATGCACATTTACAGTAGATGACGACCCTCAAATCAGTATGCAACCTTGTTAGAAATGCCATGCAAGAAATAGGCCACAAGAGGGTATAACATGAGGTACCCCAAAAATTCATCAAATAAGTAAGGACCCTTAATGAAACATGTTAATAAGGTCAAAAAATGACCACTTTCAGTTCTTATCATGGCCCAAAAACTGAAGCAAAATGGGCTAGCAAAGCATGCAAAAACAAGGGTAAAACACGGATTCAAAGCAAGTGACGCATGGAGTAAGAAAACAGTGTTGAGCCCTTCTTCAATGTTGAAGAGGGGCTCAAAATAAGCACAATCTCAGTTCATGAAATACTTCAAAACAGATCACACGTAGGCCAAACAAATCATGCAAATTTACGGTAAATGAGAGAGATTATGAAGTAAGTGCAAGATAGGGGGCCCAAACAGGGTTGATCCCTTCTTCAATGTTGAAGAGGGGCTTAAAATATGCCCACTCACAGTTTACATCATGCTCGAAAACAGATCACACATAGGCCAAACATTCAATGCAAAATAATGGCATATAAGAGGATATTGAAACAAGTGCAAGATGGAGGGCTCAAACAGGGTTGAGCCCTTGAACAAACATGAAGAATAGCTCAAAATAGACCTAGTTTAAGTTAAGGTCGGAGCCCAAAACAGTAAGCAAATAGCCTAAGAAATTGGTGCAAGAAAGTGCTAAAAAATAGGGGAAATGGATTTACCTTTGAAGACCAAAGCTTTTGGTGATTCTTGGACCAAGTTGCAACACCTTTAGCCTTTGAAAAGCTTCTCCTTGCTGTTGGAATGGAGTGGTGGTGGTAGAGCTTGAAGATGATGAGGAAATGGCACCAAAACTTGAAGGAAATGAAGTTCTATGTATGTATATGCTTGAAGCAATTTTTCCAACCCCTTTCTTTGAGTTGGGAGGCCAGCTATATAGGCAAGAATGGGGGAGAAAAGTGGAGGCAAAAGTGGAGGGAAATGAGCCCTTATTTCCCTCCAAAAGGGTCCCCCGGATAGAGATATTTTCTGGGGGAAAACAGCACACAGCTGTAAAGCACACATCCCAAGGAAGCAGGCCGGCTGGGTGTTTTGGCTGCAGGTGGCCGGCCGGCCACCCCCCATGGCCGGCCGGCCAAGGGGCAAAAATGGAAAGTTGATTTTCTGGCCGGCCACCACATATTGGTGTCCTCCCATGTGTGTACAACAAGACCCTATGGTTGGAAATTGGCAACTCTGAAACAAGAGAGGCAACATGCCACTTTTAGAAGGGGTTCAAAAGGGTCAATGAGAATTACTGGCCGGCCATGTGTTTTTAGGGTCCTCCCATGTGTGTACAACACAAATATGTGGTTTTGGCTTGAAGAAAATGGCCCTAGGGTGTTCAACATTAGCCCGGAAGTGAGAAAAACGGGCGCCGGGGGGCGCCGGAGGAGCATAACTGGTTGCTGAGACAATTGCTGGCCTCCCACCCTCCAGTGATCTTCCTGGTGATAAAACAGAGGTACCTGCCGAAAATGAACAAAAACCGATGCAAAACGAATGCTCGGGGGCCAAAACACGCAGTTTGGGGTCCCGAAAACCGGCCGTTAAGCACCGAAAGTGGTGTTTGGCCATGAAGTGGGTATCTAAGACCCCAGTGTCCCTTGAAAGGGAGTAAATAAGATGTATGCCAAAAACCGGAGGAATCGGAGATGGTTAGACGGTCCCGAACCGAGGCACACGGCCTGACGGCTCCGAAAACCGGGAACCGGGCCCCGAAATGGGCAAAATGGCCTACGGCCACGAAATGTAGCCCACGGCCACTGAGAGATGGTCTACTGGACCTCTCCCCCCTCAGGAAGAGAAAACAGAGAAAACCGAGCCTGGTTCGCAAACCGAGGCAAGGCACAGAAGAGGGTTCGGAAGTCCGGAGGCAGGGCTCACGGCCGCGACTCTGAGACTTCTGAACGAGCACAATATGCAACATCACCGAGCGCTCAATCGGTGACGTCTGAGTCTTAAGGTCGGTCAAAAATAGGGTGTCTACAGTTGCCCCTCTTTGACAGAACTCGGAAGTCAAGAAATGACGGGAGTGAATGTCAAAGCCCAGAGACGACCCATTTTTGACAAGGCCGAAGACTTAGACAATCATACAAGAAGCACGGAGATATGTGCCCGCAGGCGTGCCCGCAGGCGTGCCCACAGGCAGGGGGGGCAAAATGCAAAGCGACATGCACAGAGCCAAATGATCATGCAAATACAGCAAGCTGTAATGAGGCAAGTATTCGCAAATAGATGCAACAGTTTTAAGCAAGAATGCAAAGCAGCAACTACATTTCATGCAGTTAAGAATGCGGAGAATCATTCGATTCTCATCGCGTCTCACACGGAGAAGATACGATACCTGCGCGATTCGTCTGGTCGCACCAACCTCAAATGAACCGTACATACAATATCGTGCCTGCAAAAGAGAGAAATTCAACAAGAACAATATGCTAACAACATATATTCAATGTGATTCCTGTGATTCCGAAAGTTTGACACACGCAGTGTCGGCGAGTGAATGCATCGCAATGAGAGAAAGGAACACGCGTGACAACGCACGCTCAAGCACAGAGGTATGGTACACCAAGAAATCATGCATGACAATGCAAAATGTTGATGAGAATGCAAGTCATGTGCAAAACAATGTAAAATGAGCACGAATCAGGGTGCTCGTTTGTTGCGAAACAACGTGTAAGAAACGCGCATTTCGGTGAAGGCAACTCGATCGCGGCCTCTGATTCACCTCCCGGAGAGGTTACAACATGTTCAAAAAGGATACACCTTGATTTTGATGAGTAATGATGAGACACATGTCAGAAATTGCAGCTGAAGTTCCGGCGGAGCAGTTTCGCGCCAGAAAGTGCACTTTTCTTGAACTTTTTCAGGTCCCGGGAACTCCGATCTTCCTAAAAATTTGCAGGGACCTAGGGGAGGAAGTGGGGAACACCACCAACCAAGTGGTTGCCCTAGGGGATGCCACCGGCCAGGGACCAAAAAGAAAATGGCCGACCAGCCAGAAAAGGTGGCCGGCCGGCCACCTGCCCAAAACAAGGGGCAATTTTGTCATTTTACCTCATTTTCTTTATATTCCTTCACCCATTCAATCCGAGATCACACCCACAGCTGCGATTTCTTCTTCTCCACCTTCCCAAACCATTTTCCTCTTCAGATCTGCACTTTATACGCGGTTTTCAGCCTCCCACGCAAGTTGTTTTCGCGAAAACATTCAGTTTTAAGCGCTTTGAACCGATTAAATTTTGATTTCGGGGCTTCTTTTCTCATTTTCACCACTTGAGGTAAGTTTGTCTCAATATTTGGAAGATTTTCTCAGGAGTTGACTTTTGTTGACTTTTTCATTTCCCGAGAGTTGACTTTTGTTGACTTTTTCCAATTTTGGCTCATTTTTGCTCATTTTTGCTCCTTTTGCAGATTTCTTGAAATGGCGGGAAATTTCCTTCACGGCGGAGGTCCTCCAGGTGCCGGGGATGATTTTGATGTTATGACGTTGCCCCCGAGGGTCCGGCCTTTTATTCCCGGGAGGTATGCCCCATCGGTACACATTCTTCCGCGGGCTATTTTTCGTCATTTCACCGACTTCAATGATCGGGTACCCGGGGATCTACTTCTGCGGGAGCCGGAGCATCATCTCTCTTACGAGGTACAAGAGGTATTTTACTTTATTTTCTGCATTTTTCGCGCATTTTGTACCTTTGTCATGCTTGAACACACAGTTTAGCTTATGACATAGTATTTTGCTTGCATTCTGAACATATGACTTGAACACTTGAATTTCTGAACACTCGGCTCATTTATTGATTGCGAACGCATGGCACACATTAGTTAAGAATTGAACACACGGCTCAAACTGACTAAGAGTAGAACACACAGTCCTAGACTCTGATTTTCTTAACACGCAGTCCAAGTTGATGGTGAACACACAGCCCACACTGACTGAGAGTAGAACACGCAGCCCTAACTCTGATTTTCTGAACACGCAGTCCAAGTTGATGGTGAACACACAGCCCACACAGATTAAGAGTAGAACACGCAGTCCCAAGTTGATGGTGAACACACAGCCCACACTGATTAAGAGTAGAACACGCAGCCCTAACTCAAATTTTCTGAACACGCAGTCCAAGTTGATGGTGAACACGCAGCCCACACTGATTAAGAGTAGAACACGCAGCCCTAAACTCTAATTTTCTGAACACACAGCCCAGATTAAAGTGAACACGCAGCCCACTGACTTTGAAATTTGAACATGCAGCCCAAATAACGAATTTCTGAACACGCAGCCCAGATTGAAGTGAACACGCAGCCCACTGACTTTGAAATTTGAACACGTAGCCCAAATAACGAATTTCTGAACACGCAGCCCAGATTGGAGGTGAACACGCAGCCCACTGATTTTGAAATTTGAACACGCAGCCCAAATACCAATTTACTGAACACGCAGCCCAAATTACAAGTGAACACGCAGCCCACTGATTTTGAAATTTGAACACGCAGCCCAAATACCAATTTACTGAACACGCAGCCCAGATTAGAGGTGAACACGCAGCCCACTGATTTTGAAATTTGAACACGCAGCCCAAATACCAATTTACTGAACACGCAGCCCAGATTAGAGGTGAACACGCAGCCCACTGATTTTGAAATTTGAACACGCAGTCCAAATACCAATTTACTGAACACGCAGCCCAGATTAGAGGTGAACACGCAGCCCACTGATTTTGAAATTTGAACACGCAGCCCAAATACTAATTTACTGAACACGCAGCCCAGATTAGAGGTGAACACGCAGCCCACTGATTTTGAAATTTGAACACGCAGCCCAAATACCAATTTATTGAACACGCAGCCCAGATTAGAGGTGAACACGCAGCCCAAATACCAATTTACTGAACACGCAGCCCAGATTAGAGGTGAACACGCAGCCCACTGATTTTGAAATTTGAACACGCAGCCCAAATTTTGATTTTCTGAACACACAGCCCAGATATGAAGTGAGCACGCAGCCCACTGAACACAACTCATTCATTTCATTTGCACACAGCTCATTCATTTGATTTGCACACAGCTCATTCATTTCATTTGCACACAGCTCATTCATTTCATTTGCACACAGCTCATTCATTTGATTTGCTGAAACGTGTATTCATTCTGAATGCAAGTTGGCTCTCGCACGGTACGGGGGTATAGCTCCACTGCAGCCAGGGATTGGTATGTTGAGCTTCCGGAGGCTGTCCGGGACTTAGTTGATCTAGCAGGGTTTGGGGCCTTCTGCGTTGGATTATCACGCTGTCCTGCCAGTAGGACTCTGTTGGGAGCTTTGGTGGAGAGGTGGTGGGACACCACCAATTCCTTCCATTTTTCTGCCACCGGGGATCTGACTATGACCCCGCTAGATTTTGCTGTACTCACCGGCCTAGACATAGGAGGTTGGCCCATTCCTTACGACGAGGATATGGGCGAGTGGGAGGCCGCTTGGATGTATTTACTGGGGGCTCGCCCACCTGTGGACAGAGCTTCCGGGAGAGTCCGGTACACCTGGTTCTCTTCCCATTTTCGGAGGCCGGAGATGGAGCCTGAGTCTTCTGCGGAGGCTGAGCAGTACGCCCGTGGTTTCCTTATGTTTCTCTTTGGCACCACTCTGTTTGCAGACAGGGGGAACACTGTCGGGTTGTATCTTTTGAGTGCCCTGGTGGACCTATCACAGGTCAGTCGGTACGACTGGGGCGGCGCCGGCCTGGCTACCCTCTATTGCTACATGAGCGCCACTTCCCGCGGGCAGGGAGACTTACTTGGCGGCTATTGGA